>CAWUFW010000112.1:3575776-4045776 GCA_963921515.1 Calotriton arnoldi | reverse complement strand
GGGCTAGTTGGACTCCGGGACCCTCAGGATTCAAGGGGACTTAATCCCCAACTTAAAACGTGCCACGGGGCGCGTTTGCACAGTGGTGAAGGAGGGGCGGGGCTTCAGGTGACATGTGTGCAAACAGGCCCCATGGCGCGTTTTAAGATGGGGAATTAAATCCACTTCAATCCTGAGGGTCCCTGGGGGCCAACTAGCCCAACAGGTACATCCAGAAAGCGCCACAGAGCTGCGTTGCAGAGAGGTGTAAAAGGGGCGTGGCCTCTCTACACGTCTCTGCAACGCAGCCCCTGGCGCATATTGGAGGTTCCTGGTGGGCTAGTTGGCCCCTAGGGACCCTCAGGATTCAAGGGGACTTAATCCCCAACTTAAAACGCGCCACGGGGCGCGTTTGCACAGATGTCACCTCAGGCCCCGCCCCTCCCTTCACCATTGTGCAAATATTCTTCTAAAATCATCCGAAATACGAATTCCGATTTACTCACCTGTTATAAGGAGAGACCTCAGTGCTGTATCTTTCAGCCCAGTACTGGTCCTGAAAAGTAATTTTAACCGTACTTACCAGTACCTTGAATTTCCTTCCATAGGATATCATTGCCTGCTTTTTGCTGAAAAAGTTTCTAAGTGTTGATTTTTGAAACATACAAATATTCCTCTAAAATCAGCCGAAATCCAAATTCTGATTTACTCACCTGTTATCAGGAGAGACCTCAGTGCTGCATCTTTCAGCCCAGTACTGGTCCTGAAAAGTAATTTTAACCGTACTTACCGGTAACTTGAATTTCCTTCATAGGCTAACATTGACTGGTTTCACTTGGAAATTCTTCTAAGTGTGGAGTTTTGGAACTTTATAATATTCCTCTAAAATCAACCAAAGTACGAATTCCAATTTACTCACCTGTTATCAGGAGAGAACCCAGTGCTGCATCTTTTAGCCCAGCACTGACCCTGAAAAGTAATTTTAACCGTACTTACCAGTAACTTATATTTTCTTCCATAGGAATCCATTGTCTGGTTTTCAGCAGAAAAGTTTGTGTCGATTTTCACAAACTACAAATATTCCTAAAAAAATCGCCTGTATGACTTAAACGCATTCTTTCAACTGTTTACAGGAGATGCACCAGTGCTGGATCCAGGATCCAACACTGAGTGAGAAAAGTCACGATAACACTACTTACCTGCTAAGTGAATTTCCTCCCATAGGATAACATTGGTGATTCTATGTGAAAAAGTTTCTAAGTGTCAACTTTTAAAGTACAATAATATTCCTTAAAAATCACGACTGTAACCAAAACGCTTTTACTCAACTGTTTACAGGAGATGTCCCAGGACTGAATCTAGGATCCAGTCCTGTGGTTAGAAAAAGTAATCCATAAAGTAACTAATTGCATTTAACTAGAAATTCACATTGAGCTGAATGTTGCATTGTGTTTGAAAATGTGTTGCCCATTGCAACAACTGTAACTACTGTACTTAAAAGTCTATTGCCTATGTGCAAAGTATTTAAACTAAAGTAATTCATTCTGAGAAAGTATTTTTTGTAATGTAATGTATAATGTAATTACAATGTAATTTAAAAATCAAATATGTAAAAAAAATTGTTTCTAAAAATGTAGTAAATCAGTATGAAAAAATTTTATATAACAATTAATACATTTAAAAATTGTCATTTACAAAACCTTTGAAATTCACTGAAAAACCGTAGGTTTCAGACATGTTATAGTTACAAATTAGCATTTAAAAAACCTTTGAAATTCACTGAAAAAACCATAGGTTTCAGGGACGTTATAGTTACAAATTAGCATTTAAAAAACCTTTGAAATTCACTGAAAAAACCATAGGTTTTAGGGACAGTTATAGTTAGTTGGACATTGCACTCGTACAAAACCCGTGAAATTCCCCTGTTATAGTTAGTCCAGCTAACTATAACTCGCGCCCCGCAATGCACTGCTGATGACGTCACATATTACATCACTCATGACATGGTCAGTGACATCACTGATGACATCAATGATGACATCTCAAATGACATCACTGATGACATCACTGATGACATCATCCATGTGATAATTTCATGCATCTTCTCACACCCTAATATAACCTTTGATACACCCACTCTAAATTACAGACTGCCATTCGCAAAACCATAGACACTCCAACACCAATAACTACATACCCACTCACTGATTCTTAGGTCTACGCACACATCCATTCACTCACCCGTACAGTCACTCATACTTACGGTCACTCAGTACAGGACTATCATATGCACTCATACTCCTATATAGACACTCAAACACCGCCACTCATCCATAGAGGTACTCACACACCTAGTCAGTCATGCAAATAATTAAACACACTACCATTTACTCACCTATACAGTTATACACACACCAGCTCACTTACTCATACAAATACTAGCACATTCTTACGCTCTTATACAATCACTGATACAAGCACACACTCATCCATACAGCCACTATCACAATCACTCACTCTCGCTGATAGCTATTTATATACTCCAACACACATATATACTGCCTTTCACATATGTAGTTACTCACACATGTACCACTGGGACATACATTCACTCACTAACACACTCTTACACACACTTACCCACCCATACAGTCTATCACAGATGCACTCTTGAAACCATCCACCCAGTGAATCACCCACTCACACATCTATGCACAGAGTTGCACACACCCCTCCCACACAAACACTCAGGCACCCATACAGATACTCACACAAGCATTCAATAACTCATATAGACACTCATGTAGCTATTCACAAACACATGCAGCCACTTACACAGCAACAGACAGACGGATACAGACATTCACCCAGTTTAGTCACTAACCCATGCATTCAGTAAGATACGTTAAATCACTCACTTATACAGTCAGTCACGCACCTACTAAATCATCCATTCAGACACTTATACACCCACTCATTCTTCAATACGCCTTTCCCTATATATATTAAACATATTTAAACTTTACAGAAACACACAGTCACTGGATGATGTCATCAGTGATGTCATTTGAGATGTCATCAGTGATGTCATCAGTGATGTCACTGACCATGTCATGAGTGATGTAATATGTGACGTCATCAGCAGTGCATTGCGTGGCGCGAAGTTATAGTTAGCTGGACTAACTATAACGGGGAATTTCACGGGTTTTGTACGAGTGCAATGTCCAACTAACTATAACTGTCCCTAAAACCTATGGTTTTTTCAGTGAATTTCAAAGGTTTTTTAAATGCTAATTTGTAACTATAACGTCCCTGAAACCTATGGTTTTTTCAGTGAATATATATATACACACACACACACACACATACATATGTATATATATATATATACATATATATATATATACACACACACACACACACACACACGTATACATACACACACACATTTCACTTGACACAGCACCAGACAGCACGCACAGCAGTTGCCACAGCACCAGATTGCAGCCAAAACACTTGCCATAGCACCAGCTATACACCTACAGCACTTGCCTTGGCACTGGATGGTATCCACATCATTCACCAGGTATAATCCCACATCACCAGGTATAATCCCACATCACCAGGTAGAACCTCCCACAACACCAGATAATCATATAACACCACCCCCCCCCCCCTTGGCACAAGATATAAACCCACTGCTTTCTCCTGCTTTTGCCTTTTAACTGCTTTTTCTTTCCTCTCCCTCATTTTTCTGACTGCTTTCTCATGCTTTTGTCTCGTTTTTTCTGCTCTCTCATCCCGATCTCCCCGGTTTTCTGAGTGCTTTCTCCTCTGCCCCATTTTTTGGAGTGCTTTACCCCGCTTTTGGCTTGTTTTTTACCGTTATTTCCTTCCTCCCCCTGCCCGTTTTTCTGAGTGCTTTCTCCTGCTTTTGCCTTGTTTTTACTGTTTTTTCCTTCCTCTCCCCCTGTTTTTCTGAGTGCTTCCTCCTGCTTTTGCCCCCTTTTTTTTTTTTTTTACTGCTCTCTCCTTTCTCTCCCCCAGTCTTCTGAGTGCTTTCCCCTGCTTTTGGCTTGTTTTTGACTGCTTTTTCCATCTGTTCCCCCATTTTTCCCAGTGCTTTCTCCTGCTTTTGCCCCGTTTTTCAAACTGCTTTCTCCTTCCTCTCCACCATTTTCTGAGTGATTTCTCGTGCTTTTGCCTCATTTTTTCTGCTCTCTCCTTGCCTTTTTTTTACTGCTCTTTGCTTCCTCTCCCGTTTTTCTGAGTGCTTTTTGCCTCGTTTTTTTACTGCTTTTGTTTTCCTTTCCCCCTTTTTCTGAGTGCTTACTTTCCCTCATTTTTCACTGCTTCTCCTTGTTTTTTCCTCAACAGCGCTGCGCAGTGTGTATCGTTTCTAAACTGCCTAACAAATGCCTGAGGCAGCAAACTAAAACATAGAGCCAGGATTGGATGCAGGCTCGCAGCAGGTCAGTCGGGGGCCAAAAACAGATATGAGCCACTGAGCCAGAGAGTGGGGGGCCTATTGTGCAGAGTGCTGCTGAGGCACAATACACATGCTGCGTCTTATTCTATGCTCTGAACTCCTCCGTCTGAGCGCAACGCGGTACCCTGCGCACCTTACTGGGGTTGGAGCCGGGCCGTGGGAGGGCAACTAGGGTGACAGAGCTGAGTCGGACCGTAAATGGTCCAACTCGAGAGTCATGACACGTGAGACGGCTCACAGTGGTAGTGCTCAGTTATCAATGATAGTGCTGCCTGGGCCGGACTGCAAATTTGTCAGATTGTTATTGATAGCTGAGAGCTACGCTACTACTAATGAAAAGCTTATTGGTATCGTAGCGCTCAGCTATCAATGACAGAGAGAAGGCTACCACTGCCTGCCGCCAGGAGGACCCACCCGCCGTGACCCGGTCCCGGCATGTTTTGTTGCAATGGTGCTGCCTGTACTAGTAGTGCTAGAACAGCGTAACACTATGGCGGATTACGGCTGTAGTGTTACGATGCTGTGCACTTTGTAAATCCACCAGGCTGCCTCCTGCCACTGAGTGTGCTACGAAGCCAGTGAGTGACCCCCCTTAAACCCTTCTGCGAACGCCCATGGATACAAATCTTAAGCCAATTCCATGTGTCTGATGTTTACGCACCCAAAATTTCTTAGTGCACAAACACGGAGCCAGATTATACCGGATGCATTTCTCCTCCTAGTAAAATATCCTTGGACTCTGAAAAAGGGGTATAGCTCAAGGCAGCTCCAACCTGGCCCTTTCCTACAACACGGGAGGCTAATGGAACAATTAAACCCCCCAGCCACAAGAGACCTTTCAGGGCCCACACACACACACACACACACACAACCTCTCCCTTCACTCGCACTGGGACCCCCTCTCATTTTCCACCTAAGAGAGAAAAAGACCCTGTCATATAGAAAAACAGCAGCAGCAGCAAAGGAGCCAGTAATTTCGGTTCCACATGATTATTCCCCATTCCAGGGACTTGAACTCATAATTGCATGGTGTAGCAGGGCAAGTGCAAGCCAAAAGTTATTGGGACAGCTGCACCATGCAATTCTCAATCCACCCGTATACGTCTGTAACATGCTTTAGCATGCTTATGAAATATGGCAGTGTTCCTGCTATTCTCAATCTCTCAGGTTTGGTCAAGTCCAACAAACCACAATAACGTGGTGCATAGAAAGCACATTATGGGTCATGTGGTCAAGTTCTCCATATTTTGGCTGATTTTGCTTGTCCTGTTTTGTGGAAGTTACGGAGTGTGAAATGGAAGTATGTGGATTTCGTCCAGGCTAGGGTCATGGGATTCCGATGTTTCATAGTTTATGGGGGGAGAAAATAAATCAGATCAAGGGTGTTCCCTTTTTTATGCCATCTCATGGTGGCGGGAGAGAGCCTAAGGAGGTATGATCTGTCCTGTGACCTCAAAGGAGATGAAAGGTTAGTGGTGTTCACTCTGTTATCAGGAATCAATAAGCATGCAGGGTCTCTGACACAATGCATGCCTGCCTCTCGCTCTCCATGCAGACTGCTGTGAAAGTATGACAGATCTTAAAGGCTGGCAATCAACCTTAGGCTATCACTCTACCTATGGAATCAAAACTTGCTTTGAATGGGTACGCCAAGTAAAGCTAAATATTAACACAGGCCTTAACTGAGGGAATCTTTATGTGACGAACTAAATAAAATTGGTGGCAACCAGGCCTAGTAGGAAATCTAAAACTCGAACCTAGTCAACGGAAGCGCTTTTGCAAGTTAAAAGTAAACACACTGCTTAACAAGTATTAAAATGTGAAACTCAAACACGCTGAACAGAATACTTCCTCTTTACAGAAAAGTTTAAACACGCATCATTCTGACAGAAATCAAATGAAAGAATCTCTCTGGGAGAATAAACTGCACCACAGAGCAGACAGGCTCAGTTAGGCCATTCGTATGAAACAAAAAAAAGTAAGCTATGGTGGGTTTGTTACCAGCTGTATGAAGCAGGGCCCCATGTCAGGGAGGGAAAGGCATATGCAATGCATTCAGTTTCATTTTTAAATATTCCAGGAAGGCTCTACGCTGCTCTAACTCGAACATGTGAGGGGAAACCTTGTTGCAGAAAAAAATATGCATCCAAAGTTAAATAAGCCAAAAAAGGCGTATGTTTATTAAACATTTACCTGCATGTTGAATTCTTTGCTTTACATCACAAGCATTCTCGAGAAAGGGTAGGATTAACATTGCGCCTTGCAAATGCGTCACGCAACAGCACACGTCCACAGGAGAGAGAGGGCAAGAGCTCCTGCATGCCTGCCAAGGGCTCATAGCGGCCACAAACGGATCAGGAGAAGGAATAAACAGATCAGGAGAATGAATAAACAGATGTCCTTGAACACTTTTCCATTTTGAGGTTTTGTGAGGGGGAGTGCATTGTGAGATTTGGTACTGAAAGCGCGCCTCTGGGACTGAAAGACTCACTGTTCAGGATAGCAATATGCACTTTCCAGGCATTACATTACCTAACAAACCACTTCACGCCTGTGTACTTAGGCTGCTAGCTCCATCTAGGGTTCAAACTTGGGATCAAAGCTATTTTTTGTAAAAGCTCATTTATCAAACCAGTTCAAAGCCACCTCACATCCAAGTGCAGCTGATGCCTAGCGTAGACATTGTGTATGCAGAGAGCTACGTGATGAAGAGTCCAAGGACTTAACTTTTGTTAGAGCGTTTTAATAAATGAAAAAATGAATGCAATTAACGTGTAGGAATAACGTGTAGGCGAAAAGCCACATTTTGACAAGCAAACAAGAGCACTAGGATTCCATAGGTACACATGTTAAGTTAGAAATGTCTTGTTACTTACCGCTAATCTTCATTACCCCGATTAGGGTCCTCCTCGTCCCAGTCCTTACACAGTGAGGCAGTCCTGCCTCCACCCAGCCAATCAAAACGCTAGAAAAACCAAAAGCTAAAGGTCACATAAACCCGTCCCACCCACCGCCATGCCTGTTATCAACAAGTCCCAGACACAAACACAGCGGGAGGGAGGGAAGAGGACTGGGACGAGGAGGACCCTAATTGGGGTAATGAAGATTACCGGTAAGTAACAAGACATTACCCCCTCATGGGTCCTCCTCGTCCCAGTCCTTACACAGTGAGGAACTCACAAGCAGAGAATCAAGAAGAAAAAACGCAGGACACCAGAGATCCATGCAAAAAGTACAAAACTTTTAATCAAATAAATGATCAACGAACAGCAGCGTCCAGAACGCCAACAGTAAAACTGTCAACAGATGCATGCAAAACATCAAGTCGATAATGCCGAACAAACGTGTGGTGGGACTGCCAAGTGGCCGCTCTACAAATCTCCTGGATAGAGACCCACGCCGCCTCAGCCCAGGAAGCGGACACAGAACGTGTCGAACGACCCTGCACCTGAGACAGAGGAGGCAGATCCACAGACTTATAGGACTGGCAGACTGCCAAACGCCCCCATCGACTGATCGTGGAAGTGGAAAACTTCTTCCCTTTAGCCACGCCCCCACAGGAGACAAACAGGGCAGGAGAAAGCCGAAACCCCAGCGAACGCTGAAGAGCCCTGCGAACATCCAAAGAAGAGGGAACAAGGGAAACCCCCTCCGTAGGTAAATCAGGAAGGATCACCTCCTGTTGCAAATGGAATTTGGAAGAAAGCTTAGGCAGAAAAGCCGGATCAAGCCGTAAAACAACCCGATCCTGCAGGAACTGCAAATAAGGAAAAGAAATAAGCAAGGCACCCAACCGATGAGCGGAGGTGATGGCCAGCAAAAAAGCCACCTTAGCGGACAACCACAACAAGTCCGCCTCCAACAACGGCTCAAAAGGGGGCAACTGCAGACACCGCGAAACAGTAGGCAAATCCCAAGAAGGCACGATCACAGGAGAGACCGGACGACGAAGCCTAAAGCTCCGAAGAAGCCGACCCACCAAAGGGGCAACAACCTCCAAGGAAGCCCCCGGACCCCGACAAGCACGAACCGCCGCCCATTGAGCAGACAATGTGGAAGGGGAAAGGTCCTTCAAAAAACCATCCCGGAGAAAATCCAGCACAGAAGCAGGATCCCCAAGCACAGGATCCACACCATGCGAAGAACACCAAGAGACAAAAGAGCCCCAATGTCGACCATAGCATTTAAGGGTCGAAGGCCGACACAACTGGATGTCACGAGCCACCACAGAAGAACAGCCCAAAGACTCCAATGTCAACCGCTCAAGAGCCAGGCCATCAGTTGCAAAAGACGAAGACAAGGCAGAGACAGGAGCGGAAACTGAAGAGGAGCCGGAATCGAAGGAAGCCGGACAAACCGGCCCCCCGCCAGCCGCAACAGGAGAGGAAACCAAAGGCGGTGAGGCCAGAAGGGAGCAATCAACAGGACTGAAATCCCCCCCCCCCCCAATCTTCTGCAGCACCCTCGGGAGGAGGGGAATAGGAGGGAAGTCATACAGAAGGCCCGAAGGCCTGGGAATCGAAAGAGCATCCACCGCCCAAGCCGGAGGACACAGCATGTCCGAACAAAACCTGGGGGGAAGAGCGTTTATGAGGAGAGGCAAAGAGATCGATCCAGGGAGTCCTGAACCGAAGACAAAGGTCCTGGAACAGAGGAAGAGAGAGATGGTACAGAACAGAGGATGGAAGGTTGCGGCTCAAAGCGTCCGCATGAAAATTCAACTCTCCAGAATGTACACAGCTCTTAAGGCCAACAGGTGAGATTCCGCCCAAGCACAAATCATGGAGGCCAGCAGATTCAGAGATGCGCACTTGGTCTCCCCCCCCCGCCCCCGAAGGTTCACGTAATAACAAGCCACCTGATTGTCGGTATGAACCAACAGATTCGCCCCGTGGAGAGGAACACGAAAGAACCGCACTGCCTCCTAGATGGCCGTCAACTCCCGCCAGTTCGAGGAACGGGTGCTGTCCCTCCGAGACCACTGACCCTTGGCCTCCAAGGACCCCAACGTGGCCCCCCAACCCCAAAGATTGGCATCTGTGGTCAGCAAAGGGGGAGGTGGAAGACAAAACCGCTCCGCCTTCTCCAGATTGGGAGTGCAAAGCCACCAGTCCAAGTCCTGAACCAGAGCAGGAGAGAGGAACCAGAGTCTCGTAATCCGCCCGGGAGGAGTCCCACAGAGCCAACAGATGAGTCACCAAGGGCTTGAGATGTAGACGAGCCCAAGGAACCACAGCAGTGGTGGCAGCCATCAACCCCTGGACCCGCAACCAAACACGAGCTGGGGCAGAGGGACGACTCAACAGATCCCGCAACAGAGTCTGCAGGGAAAGGATCCGAACAGGAGGGAGAAACACCGCCCCCAGAGAGGTGTCGAACAGACCCCCGATGAACTGAAGTCTCTGAACAGGATCCAGATGAGACTTGGCCAGATTCAACTTGAACCCCAGATCCGGGAACAAGGTCAACGTAGCCTCCACCGCCAGAAGAGTCTTAGGAAAGGAGGAAGCAGAGAACAATCATCAATATAGGGAAACACGGAGAAACCCCGATGCTGCAAAACCCCTACAGCAGGAAGTCCTGGGAGCAGTGGAGAGGCCGAACAGCAAAACCTGAAACTGGAAATGCATCCCGTGGACAGCAAACCTCAGGAACCGCTAACTGGCAGGATGGACTGGAACGTGAAAATAGGTGTCTTCCAAGTCCAGAGAAGCCAAAAGAATCGCCCTCCTGGATGAGGGGAATGACGGACTGCAAGGTGACCATCCGAAAATGATCCAACCGCACCAACTTGTTCAAAGCTTGGAGATTCAGAATCGGGCGGAAGGAACCATCCGGCTTTGGGACCTGAAACCGATGGGAATAGAACCCCAGGCCCACTTTCTCCATTGGAACCGGTACAACAGCCCCTTTGACAACAACATGGCGAAGCCGGACAACATGGCAGACCGCTTTACGGGATCTCTTGACAACGGGGTAACTTGAAAGTAATCCAGAGGGGAGGACCCCGGAAGGGAATTTGGTAACCCAACCTGATGACAGACAAGACCCACTGGTCGGAAATCAGAGCTGACCAACGGTCCAGAAACAAACGGAGCCAAGCCCCCACAACGGCATAGTCACTTGTCCCGCACCAGAGGGATGCTGCTGCTGAGGCCGGGATTTATAATGGAACACGGCCCCCGACCACGGGCCCGACCACGAAAGGGCTGAGAAGACAAAGCCCCCTGAAATCCCTGCTTATGAAAAAATTACTTCTTCTTAGGCACAGGCTGAAAAGGTTTCAACATTTTCTTCTCCTCCACAGAGCGCTGCACCTTCGCATTCAAAGCGTCCCCAAAGAGACTGGGACCCTCAAAAGGCAGCTTATGGACCCAAAGCCTTCTGAGCAGCCTCAAGACGCCAAGGTTTGGTCCAGAGAGACCTCCTACCAGCCACCGCCACCCCGGCAGCCGAGGAGAAGGCCCACAAGGAATCAAAAGTCACATCCGAGAGGAAGTGCGCCAAGACCTCCATCTGAGCCAACACAGGAGTAGGGTCCCCCTGATCCTGCAGACAGTCAAACAACTTCTCAAAATCCTTCAGAAGGACCTGTGAGGCATAGGTCGCATAAGTGCTAGCACGTACCCAAAAATGAGAAGCCGCATAAGAACGCTTGAGAGCAGACTCCACCTTCCGCTCCACCGGGTCCGTCAGGGAAGCCTCCTCCGATGACAAAGAGGAAGATGAAGCGGAAGCCATAGAGGACAAAAAGAATTGACTTTGGGAACCGCTGGAAACTGGGCGTCAAAGTCCGCCAGGCGATACCGCTTCCCCAGAAAGCGAGGAATACCCTGCTTATCAACCTCAAACCATTCCTTAGACAGTATATCCTTCAGGACATCATGGAAGGGAAGGTCATCCACCACAGAGGAACTATACTGGGAGTAAAACCCCTTATCAGATGATTTAGGGTCAAAACCAAGCACCTCCCGAATATGGACCAGCATGTCCGAAAAAACCTTGCCCTGGACGTACTTTCCCTTAGGGGAATTGTCCATGTCCTCCTCATCATCCTTAGACCTCTTCGCCGCAGGCTCCAGCAATGCAGACTGGACAGCAGAATTGATCAACTCCTGCAAGTCAGCCCTAGAAATCTGCAAAACGTCATCCTCTTGCAGGTCCTGGACATTATGCTGCTTGGAAACTGCCTTTGCAGGCACCGGAGAAGAAGCCCCATCACTCATGGCGAGCAAAAAGAAGTAAACCCCACAGGAAACTCCCAACACACAAAAAAGGAAGTGGTCAGCAAACTCCATTAAATACTGCCCCCAAATACCAAGTCTCGTGACCTGAGACCTGAAAAAAACAACAAAAGGGCAGCCCTGCAGCCTCCACCCACAGCATATACATCCAACATGGCCGCGGGGGCCGGACGCCGACTGTAACCTCCAGCACCGGACCGACCCGGGGCCAGGACATCAGGAGAGCTCCCCGCCCCAGCCCAGCACATGCGCGGGGAGCGTCCTGACCCAGGAGCAGGAGCACGGCCGACCGGAGCACCGGTACGGCCACGCAGAGATATAATACATTATCAGGAAAACAATACATTTAAAAAGACCTTCAACAAAGTGGATTGAAAAAACTCACGGCACCGCAACATATCCCGCAGAAAAACAGAAACAGGAAACACGGAGCACCAGCGTTCCGACCGCCGTCGGAGCAAGAAAAAAACAGGCATGGCGGTGGGTGGGAGGGGTTTATGTGACCTTTAGCTTTTGGTTTTTCTAGTGTTTTGATTGGCTGGGTGGAGGCAGGACTGCCTCACTGTAAAAGGACTGGGAGGAGGAGGACCCATGAGGGGGTAATGCTTCTGAGTGCAATATTTCTTTTTTCCCCACTTGACCATAGGTCAATCTCAGTAATGTGAAGACGTGAAGAGTTCCTGAACTGAATATGAACTAACAGAAAATGTTGGATTTCAACCTTTCAGAGATATTTTCATAGATACGTTTTAAATTTTGTTTAATTTTTATATAAATGTTTCTTCATGAATAAAATTAGCAAGTTAGAATGTGTGAAAAAGGCATGATTTCATTTGTGCAATGACAAACCTTACCGTAAACTGTTTTGTACAGAGTAAGCAGTGGGAATTTGCGTGGGAACTAATCCTGCGCCCAGACGGATCAGCAACCCCTCCCCCCGCCACCCTCCCCCCACCCCTCGCCTCCCCTCCGCTTCTTGAGGCCCTTACGGGTGAGTAGCTGCACTCTTTAAATCCCTGATTGTTTGACTGAACAAACCTCGACTTGTACAATGATATTGATAATGATGCATTTAACACTTTATATCTGTAAGTCTTTTGTTCCGAAGTAACTTAGATAATGGAAGCTTTCCTGTTTCTGTAATCACACCGACATAACAGAAAGATTAACTTGAATTATTACCCATTCCTTGTCTGTTTTTCTGTATTTTGTCAGTTATTACCCATCTAATATCTAAGTAGCTATGTTTCATCTCCAGAAAATCGTAAACAATAGAAGCATCTAGTCGGGTACCGTGGATAATTGATTTATCCTGCAATCAAAATGTATTTGGACTGGTGATTAGCCTCTTAATATGAGAAGATAATTCGCCAGAAGTTGCATGAGGTTGCCTAGAGAGAGGGAGGGAACCATTTTAAATCCCAAAAACATGAAATCATAAAATGAAAGCATACACAAGGCAAACTGTTACCTCCTGCTTTTGTAGAAGCTCCAAAATGATGGTGACATTTTTAGATCTGTTTTTAAGTGATATTTCCAATTCAATCACACAATTGTGATTCAATTATCAATTATGAGAATAACTAGAACTGTGAACTACTAAAATTAAAAGGTTCCCAGTTCCACTTCCAGAACTCTTTATTTTACCCATAATTTATCTTGAAAGAAAGCCCCTATGTCTCAAACAATAGGTCACTATGTACTCTCTTTTAGTCCTTGATACTTTACTAACAAGGCCTTTCAATCTTTACCTGCCTGCAAGTGCTCTGATACTCTGAGGCATGTGTTTAACAAGAGAAGCCCCTTTAGATACAGGTGAAAAGTGGATGGTTAGAAATTCCATAGGACACCTATTCCAACATATGTAGTCCCAGTACCAGCATCAAAATATCTTCAACAGTAATTCTTAGCTTTGCACTTATTTTGACAGGGTTTTCTCTGCAGTCAAAATATTTTTACCAGGTCACCAGGATTTTGGATATTGCTAGGGTGTTAGGACACAGGTCATTGTCAACATTGTCTAGATACCAGATATCATGTGTTTTGATCCACAGGTATTTTTAGCAAAATCCTGCGAGTACCCTGCTAGCTCCCTTCTTAGGCCCTGATAAGCATCAGTATTTACTAGGGGCATAATTTGTGTCAGATTCCTTTTGTGTTGCTTTGGATGATAACACTTTAATACTGCTAAACTGACAACAAATGTTACACATACAAGTAAGAAAAAAATTAAAAAGACCAATATATAAGATGCACTAAATAACTCAAGCCTCTGCTCACAGCATCACAACAGCTAAAGCAACTTATTACAACTCAACTATAATCAAAGCATTCAACAAAAGCAAAGCCCTCTTTAAAATAGTCCAGCATTTTTCATAAAACAGTATAAGATTTCACAATGAAACCCAGCGGCAGCAGCAGGATGCAGACATGCCCCATACAACCGTGAAACACCACTATATAGGCCAACATCACAACACTCTCAAGCATGAAGCTTGCTGATATTCTGGTTGTCCTCAAAGCTGTTACTTGTGACGATGAGCCCATTACCTCACTCTGTGAAGCGATCCTCGCCTGGGCATACCCGCTGCATTTAGGGCATCACAGTGAAGTAAACCGGCCTGACCCAGGGGAACTACCTGTGGCTGTGATTAATTAAAGTACCCCAACCATCATTTGTTGTTTACTTCGGTGCAATAGGTATGCCCAGATGTGGGTCCTGTGCTCATAGTGCCACTAGATCCTTTTTTTAAAATTTTTGTTAATTTTTTTTATTTGTCAACACAAGGTTACAAAACAGAAAAATAAATAGCAGATTAAGTACCTAAAAGTTTCCACAATGAGCCAAAGGGATAAAAAAAAAAAAAAAAAGGGAAGAAAATCAAACGAATACCATAACATATCATAGATAGACCATATTTGCCTCCTTGTACAATCTCATTTAGAACACAGACTTCCATATTGCATTACATCTAGCTAAAGAATGAATTCCCCTTGTTTTAGCCAGTGCTTGTTCCATATCATATGTTTGTCTGACTATTAGCAACCAATCGGTAACAGAAGGAGGTTTTGGATTTATCCAGTCCCGAGCAATTGCTAATCTTGCAGAGACCATTAAGATACAAAATATACCATTTGGTTTATAGCTCGAACTCCTACTACCCAGCATTATTTGCCTTGTTGTGAGAGGTAATTCAATCCCCAACTTCTGCGATACTACTTGACCAACCCTTTGCCAGAATATCGACAATGCTGGGCATGTTATAAACATATGCAATATATTCGCCGCATATAAATCACATCTTGGGCATTTTGTCCGATCAGTATTTAGGTTATTAGATGACCATTTAGCAATTCTTTCAGGCGTATAGTATAATAAGCAGATCGCACGATGTTGTTGCAACCTTAAATTAGTAGAACTCACTGATTTATTTATCGTGCTAAGAGCTAGCGATATCGAATTAGCCGCCACCGACTCCCCCAGGATCTTACTCCAACGATATCTGCTAGTCTCTCTGAGTCATCTAACCTGTAAGTATTCAAGCATTTATATGCCCTGCTGATTAAAGACTTGGTATTTGCGGCATATAGACAATCCCATATATCTGAACGAGAAATATTCATTAACTTCAGAAGACGGGTAAAATAGTCTCAAATTTGAAGGTATTTAAACAGCATATTTTCAGAAAGCTTATATTGTATCTGAAGTACGCCAAAAGAAGCAAAACCCCTACCATCGTATAAATCCGCTAAGCATGCGACACCACACCTAGCCCAATGTTTACCTATAATGTCATGAAACACTTCCGGCAAGCCTGGGTTCCCCCAGAGAGGATATTTATCGTGATAAAATGATATATTACACCTGAGCGAAATAGCCCGCCAAATTAGTATGTTATCTCGTACAGTCTTAAATTTGACCCTTTTAAAATAATTCGGATCGTTAGTTCTGTAAAGGAACATGTTACTTTCTTCACCTAACATGAACCTATGACTAAAAGTAGTGAAATCAGGATTGAAAAGACTGCGAAAACGTCCTATGAACGCCGACCAGAAATACATCTTAAAATCTGGAAACTCTAACCCGCCCTGGCTAAAAGGAAGTTTTAGCAAATCTATTGCCCTTCGTGATTTTCTATACCCCCATATAAAGCTGCTCATCATACCCTCTAAACGTTTAAAAAACAAATTAGGAACGCGTAGTGGAATAGAACGAAATAAAGAAAGAAATTTAGGCAGAATTTTCATTTTTATAATATTAATTCGGCCAATAATGCCTAAAGGTAGCTTATGCCAATTTTTAAATGATTTAGCTGTCTCATTCAATAATGCTTCATAGTTTAAAGTAAAGATCCTATCAATCTGTGCCGACAGCTTGACCCCAAGATAAGTAACAACTGAGCAGACCCCCCGTATTGGGACCGTAGGTTTAAAGTTAAGAAGGATTTGAGTTTTCGGAATATTTAATTTATATCCCGATAATAAACCAAACTCAGCGGCTTCTCTCTCTATTACTTTCAGTGCCTCTCCCGGTTCCGTGGAAAAAACAGCAATATCGTCAGCGTGTGCACTGGCCTTCAGGGCAAGCATGCCTGACATAAACGGGCGGATTGACTGATTATTTTGCAGAATGGAAAAAAAAGGCTCTATGTATAACGCAAATAACAACGGTGAAAGGGGACATCCCTGCCGTGTACCACAAAGAATCGGAAATATAGCGGATTGTAAACCAGAATATACTAATTTGGCACAGGGCCTGTCATATAAAGCTTGTATCCACGTTTTAAATTGGCCACTGATGCCAGCGGCGGAGAGCGTAGCCAAGAAGTCCCACCCCACTCGGTCGAACGCCTTTTCAGCGTCAAGTAAAATCATACCGAGTGGGGTTGACCATACCTTTGCCACATCAAAGGCAGCTATTGACATATTAATGTGAGCAGTGGTGTCTCTCCCTTCAATAAACCCGTGCTAATGAGGGGATACGAGACTAGGCATGACTGGAGCAAGGCGATTTGCTAAAATCTTTGAGAATATTTTTGCATCCGCATTAATAAGCGAAATTGGCCTGTAAGACCCACATTCATCCGCTGGCTTACCCTTTTTAAAAAAAAAAAAAACAATTTGTGTCGTATTCCAGGACTCAGGGACCTTACCATTTAGCCCAATATATTCTATAACCTGACTAAATGGTAGCAATATGACATCTTTTAAAATTTTATAAAGCTTAAGTGGTATGGAATCTTCGCCAGCCGCTTTGCCTGGTGGCAAAGCACTGATTGCTAGTTCTATTTCTTCCTTTGAGACGTCTCTTGCCATAAATTCAGATGTTTCGCCATCCATATTAGCTATCGAGCTATTCTGAATATAATTATTTATATCGTCCTGTTTTGGTTGGATAGATGGGGTATATAGCTTTTGGTAATAAATTTCAAACTGCGCTAAGATTTGTTGCGGATGCTCATACAATAAACCATTGGGCCCCTTAATAGTTTTTATACAGGTCTTAGCTCTATCATTTGCGACCTTAAAAGCAAGAATTTTACCTATTTTCTCCCCATATTCGTATTGTGCCAAGCGATATTTCCCAAATCTTGCCATTATTTTCTCCCTGAATGTATTCTTCAGGGCTGACCTCAAATCGATCAATGTAAGCCCCAATTGCTCTATGTCATCTATATTATCAGTGCCCCTCAAGACTGCCTCTGCATGTTGGTCTTCCACAGCACGAATAGCTAAAGTAGTCTGTTTTATCATAGTTTTTCGGCTTTTATTCTGTCTCCAAATATATTGTTGCGTACAGCCCCTAATAATTGCTTTGGATGTATCCCAGATCACAATAGGTGATGCCGACCCTGTATTTTCTATAAAAAATACCTTAAGTTGTTTCCTTATCATAGCAACATACTCTTCATCCTGCAGTAAATACCTAGGAAATGAAAAAAGTCTAGTTGTCTTATTCTCCATAGGGGCCTTGAAAGTAAAAAGAATAGGATTGTGGTAAGAGGTGATTTTTGGGCAAATTTTCATATCTGCGGACCATAATATTGAATCGGACACCCACGCTAAATCAATTCGGGAATATGACTTATGCGGGGCAGAATAATATGTATATCCCGGTATATTGGGATATAACTTTCTCCATACGTCTCTAATCGCCTGTAATCGACCTAGCTCTCTTATCGCTGCCCGTGTCTTCTGCATCCTGTGAGTAGCTCTTTGGTTTGTTGTATCTACTGCATAATCCATAATACAATTAAAATCCCCCATCACCACCCGTTCCCCCTCCCAATTCAGCAATTCCATATTTATTGTATCAATGGTGGTAGGGTCGTCTATATTAGGACCGTACAGAGAACAGAAGACGTATTTCTTTCCCCTTATCATTGGTGCTATAGCCCATCTGCCGCCTTTATCAGACATTGTCTTAACTATATCGCATACAAATCTTTTCCGCTTCAAAATAGCAACACCCCGTATAGAGACAGATTGCGCTGTACAGACTACAACCTCGAGCCCTAGTTGTTTCAGCAGTCCACGATCTTTATAAGAAAGATGTGTCTCTGTAAACATAATTATCTGAGGATTATACATTTTTAGTTCTTCTGCAACTAGTTGCCTCTTAATTCTACTGTTTAGTCCTGCTACATTCCATGCAAGGCATCTAACCCACTCCATCTTGAAAACTCTTTATTCCTGCCTTTTTATTCTCCAAATTACTTAACTCAATAAAACTTTCGTGAATTCCATCTACACTTTTAATTCTTAGTATCCTTGTGTTGACATTTTCTCTTTTCCCCCCCCACCCATAGCCACCCCCACCCACCACAGGAGGCTGCCCACCCCCCCCTGCACCTACCCACCCCCTACATCTAGAAGGAAGAATCATCCTCTTCCAATGCTGCCGTTGGATTTGGCAGCTAACTGAGAACCAGACTCCACAGCGACTCCCGAGGCTAACCTTCTAATCATCGGTTTAGAAGAGAAAAAAAATCATAATGCAAAAGGAGAGAGAAAACCCCTTTGTAAAAAAAAAAAAAAAAAAAAAAGTTTCATCATAGCTATCCCTCCACATAAACCTAAGTCATGCCCAGCCCCTTAGCCTTGTCCTTATACCCCCCTTTCTGCCATCTATGAAGTGCTTCCTTTGCTTCGATTTCAGACACAAAAAAGTATGATTGGCCCTCCCGTACTACCTTCAAGCATGCTGGTTCCTGCAAATAAACTTGAGCCCCGGTAGATTTTAGTGGGTCAATCAATTGTCTAAGCTGCCAACGCCTGTCCATTGTTATTTTACAAAAATCTGATCGAAAAAAATAGAAAATGACTCAACAGAAACAGGTGATCACCTGTTTCTGTTGAGTGCCACTAGATCCAAGCTGCACTCGACTGAAGAGCCCCACCTGAGGCGGGACTGGTCTTGGGCTGTTTGAGGAGCAGGATCAGGGCTGCTTGCATATCTGTATATCGCACACGGCTAACTTCAAGATGACAACAGAAAGGAAGTGACGCGTGATCTTCTGGATGACTTTAAAATGATGAAATACGGCAGAAAGAGATCAATCCCCAACCATTCATAATATTTACAGTGAGCATTTAGACAGAAAAGAAGCTGACTTTTGGGCACCCTACTGTTTTGAAGATTAACTCTAACAACCTGGCACTGGCTTCCAGTTTGTGTGCGGCATGGCTAACTCTGCCGAGCCTGACTCTTCCCAGACAGACAGTGACAAGGTAGATGCTCTGACCCAATACTACATCACAAAAGCCTATGACAAACGGGTGCAGCTAAACAAAGATGCAATACTGCTGTTGTGTCCCGAGTGTATACCAAAACACTTGCTCAAAAGAAAAATGAAATATTACCTCTATGAAATACTTGTTCAGCCTCGGCATAGGGCTGAACAATCCCAGCCTGCCTGCTGGCATTCCACAACAAGAGATTACGTCAACATATAAAAATTACTAAATGGAGAAATCTGTCATTTGCAAAGCAAACAGCCTTTGTATAGCTTAATCATGCTTGGAGTTTCACATTTCCAATTGGAAAGGCAACATATATAAGGCAACTTTGTGGCACAGTACCCCAACGCTGTTACTAAACGAAAAAGACTAGTTAAAACTGGAGAAAATGAAGAGAGACAGTATGCAGTGCAAAACTGTGAAAATAGGAGTTTTTAAAATTATCTGTATTGTTTTTACACAACATAATAAGGCATTACCTCCCGTCCCTCCCTCGCCTTCCTTCAATACCAATGAGGCCCCGCCTCCCACCCAGACCCACCCCCAGCATAAAAACTCTGCCCACCCCCACCTCCACCTGTTTTTTTCTGTCTCCCTAGTGAGACTTACCTTCAGTTCCTCCTTGTGGCGGTGCCGGGAGTCTTCGAGTTGGTTCTCTGCGACGGCGGTGCCCTCGACGGAGTTCTCCTGGCGATGCCTCCTCTCCTCGTCTCCCTAGTGGATGGGGGCGGAGCGGTGGCTCAGGATGCTGCTGCGTTGTTTGGCGGTCCTCCTGTGGCTGGGGCTGTGTTTCCGGGTCGGGCTGTTTTGGATGCCTCCTCTCGGACTGCACTCTTCTGGGAGACCTGGTAGGACGGGTTTGTGCCCGGTCTTTTATTTTAGATGGCGTTTTTGTGGTTTTAACCTGTTTTTGGCTGTTTCCTAGCCTGGGCTTTCATTGGAGGGTTCCTGCTGGGTTTTCTCTACTTTAGGGGTCGGGATGTTGCTTCTCCATTCCTCTGCTGCCATGGGTCGCAAAAGGGTGTTCAAGCGGAACAACCTGGTTTCTTCTTCCTCTTCTTCCTCTACTGATGGTTCTCCTGTTCCCCCAAGCGCCCTCGGGGTCGGAGCCTTTCTGGGGGTGATGTGCCTCTCATGTCCAAGGATGAAGTGCAGGGCATGATTGAGGCTGCGGTGGCTAAGGCTCTTTTGGCTCGTCCGGTGCCTGCTGCTCCTTCGCGTCCTCGCTCGCTGGATCCTGCTGGGGCTGTTTCCCTGTCGGACGAGGAGGGTCCTTCTACCTCCTCGGGGGAAGTATATCTCCAGGGAGGAACCCTGGGATGTTCTGGCTCATGTGCGGGACAATTTGGGGTTCCCTCCGTTCCAGCTGGGAGAGGGAGATGGTAGTCTTTTCCTCAGTATGCTTCTCCCTCCAAGTTGGGCATGCCCTTTCAGGGTCCGGTCAAGGACATGGTGTTGCGGGAGTGGCGTGAGGTAGATAAGTTGCAGGTCCCTCGCTTCCTTCAGAAACTGTATCTTTTGGAGGGGGAGGATCCCTTGCCTCACAGTTTGAAGCTTGACTCTATCCTGGCCACTCTGATTGGCAAGACTGCGATTCTGCCTGAGGATTGTACCCCGACGGATGCTACTGATCGGAAGGTGGACTCTGGCCTTAAGCGCTCCTTTGCTGCTGGGAACCTGGCGCTGCGGGCTAGCCTTTTCTCTGCCTACTCAGCGCAGTCTCTGGTGCAGGATTTCGGAAAGTTGGCTGCCGCGGTTCAGGAGGGGTCTGACTGCTCTGACCTCCTGGCTGCTATGGAGCAGCAGGCTCGGCTGCTGGCGGACATTTCATCTGACGTGATCAAGTCTTCCGCTATGTCCACTGGAGCTTTGGTGGCTGCGCGTCGTTCCCTCTGGCTCCGGTCCTGGAAGGCTGATCCTGGTGAGAAGGCGGCTCTGTTGAAGTTGCCTTTTGATGGGCTGGCGCTGTTTGGGGAACAATTGCCTGCCCTGATTTCGAAAGCTTTCAAGGAGCGGAAGCATGCCTTGCCCTATAAGGGCGGTTCGGCTCCATCTGGCAGGCATTGGAATAGGGCCCCTCGTTCTTCCCCTAAGCGTGATTCTCGTCAGTCTTTCCGCAGGCGGAGGTTTCAGCCCCGTTTTTCTCCCAAGCACGCTGCCTCCGCGTCTAAAGGCCCTGCCAAGAAGGGTCCCTGACAACTACTGTCTGGCCGCTTCCCTGCCGGTGGGTGGTCGTCTTCGGAGTTTTCTTCCTCGGTGGCAGCAGGACGTTTCGGACGGCTGGGTCCTGAGCACTGTGGGTCTTGGGTACGTGATCGACTTTGTGCTGGTCCCGCCGGATTCGGGGTTCGGCTGACTCCGGTGCCTGTCTCCGGTCCCCGCAGGGTGGCTCTGCTGGACGGGGTGTCCTGTTTGCTTGCCAAGAATGCCATCTGCCGGGTTCCTGTCGCGGAGGTGGGGACGGGGACCTACTCCATTCTGTTTCTGGTGCGGAAGGTGACCGGCGGCTTTCGGCCTGTCCTGGATCTCAAGTGGGTCAACTCCTGGATTCGGCCCATTCACTTCCGCATGTTGACCCTTCAGGCCATCATTCCTCTAGTTCAACCTGGCGACTTCCTGGCTTCCTTGGACCTCGAGGACGCCTATCTCCACGTCCCTGTGGCCGCTTCTTCTCAGCGTTTCCTGAGGTTCGCTGTGGGAGACGCCCATTTGCAGTTTTGCGTGCTTCCTTCGGCCTCAGGTCCGCGCCCAGGGTTTTCACGAAGGTCCTGGCGCCTCTCATGGCTCTCCTTCATGCGGAGGGGTTTTCATTCACCCTTATCTGGACGACCTCTTGCTGCATGCTGCGGGGAGTCTCTTTTGCTCGCTCACATTGGGAGGGCCTTGGAGGTTCTTCAGGGGCACGGGTTCTTGGTGAACTGGGGAAAGTCTTCTTTGGTCCCCTCTCAAGACATGGTGTTCATCGGGGCTCGTTTTCAGACTTTGCTCGGCCTTGTTACCTTGTCCGACAAGCGCTTGCTCTCTCTTCAGTCCCAGGTTCGGGCCCTGTTGTCCCGGGAGGCTTCTCCGGCGGTCCAGTGGCTGCGGGTGCAGGGGCACATGGCTTCCGTGGTGTTTCTGGTTCCTTGGGCTCGTTTTCATCTCCTTCGATTGGCCAACTGGATCCTGTTGGGGTGGTCTCCGGGGTCTCAGAGTCTCCTGATCCTGCTGCCCATGTCGGACCGGATTCGGGGGAGCTCTCCTGGTGGCTCTGCCGGCGTCATCTTCTGGCCGGGGTTTCCCTGGCTCCTCCGGCTCCGCTTGTGGTGACTACGGACGCCAGCCTGTCCGGTTGGGGTGCTTGGCTGGGGTCGGATCAGGTTCAGGGGTGCTGGTCCCTGCTGAACTCTCGGAGGTCCTCCAACTGGCGGGAGTTGAGGGCGATTTGGCTTGCCCTGGTGCACTTTCAGGACTCTCTGCAAGGTCGTTGGGTGTTGATTCAGACGGACAATCTGGTGGCGAAGTCCTATGTCAACCGTCAGGGGGACCCGGTCCCGGTCCTTGAACTTGATTGCCAGCGTCATCTTTCAGTGGGCTCAGGTCTGGGTGCTGGGTCTGTCGGCTCTCTACATTCGGGGGTGGACAATGTGAGGGCGGATCTGTTGAGCAGGGAGATTCCGTCCTCTCGGGAGTTCTCTCTCCTTCCCGGTGTGTTCGTCCAGTTGGTGAGTCGTTGGGGCCTCCCTGTGGTAGACCTGTTTGCGGATCCGGGGAATGCCAAGGTGGTCCGGTTCTGTTCTCTGGGCAGGTGTCCCGGGTCTCTGGGGGTCGACGGCTTGACCTGTCCTTGGCCTCGGGGTCTGCTGTATGCCTTCCCCCTTTCCGCTGCTCCGCTCCTTTCTGGTGCGGGTCCGCAGGGACTGTGCTCAGGTGTTGTTGGTGGCTCCCCGCTGGCCGAGGGCGAGTGGTTTCCTCTCCTGTCCGGGCTGTGTTGCGACCGGGAGTGGGTCCTTCCTCTGGTTCCGTCCCCTTTGGAGTTTCCGGCCCTTCCTCTGGGTTCTCTGCGGAGGTTGCACCTGACGGCCTGGCGGTTGAACGGCAGGGCTTAGCTGGGTTGGGGGTTCCTGCTCCTTTGGCTGTTACTTTGCAGGCTTCCCGTAGATCCTCTACTCTGCTTTCCTATGCTAGGCATTGGCGTGTCTTTTCGGCCTGGTGTGCTGGCAAGGGTGTTGATCCCACGGTTGCTGACCTCTTTGTGGTGATGCAGTTCCTTCAGGATGGGGCTCTTCTGGGGTTGTCGGTGGCTTCTCTGCGGGTGCAGTGGGCGGCTATTCAGGCTTTTCGGGGCTCCTGGCGTAATTTGCGGGATGACGGGGCTCTGATGCCTCGTTTTTTCAGGGACTGTTGAATTTGTTTCCCCGCCCTGTTCGGTCCTTCCCTTCGTGGGATTTGCATTTGGTGTTGGATGTCCTGTCTGGTCCTCCCTTTGAGCCCCTTGAGGGTCTTGAGTTGCGTCTCTTGACCTTTAAGACCTGTTTTTGGTGGCTATCACCTTGGCGCGGCGCTTAGGGGAGTTGGGGGCCTTGTCTTGTAAGTTTCCCTTCTGTAAGGTCTTTTCGGATCGGGTGGTTCTGGTTCCGTCCTTTGTCCCTAAGGTCAGTTCGGCTTTTCACCTCGGGCAGGAGGTGATTTTGCCTGAATTCTGTCCTGCTCCTTCCTCGGCTGAGGATTGTCGCTTGCATTGTTTGGATGTCCGTCGGGCATTGCTGTGGTACCTGCAGGTTGTCGAATCCTTCCGGGTGGGGGACTCTTTGTTTGTTAACTTCGGTCCGGCTCGGAAGGGTGTTAAGCCTTCCACGGCTACTTTGAGTCGTTGGATTCGGTCCGCGGTCTTGATGGCTTACCATCTTAAGGGGTGGCTCCTCCTGTGGGGGTTCAGGGGCGTTCCACTCGCAGTATGGCGGCTACGGTGGCTGAGTTGCAGGGGGCTTCTGTGGTGGAGATCTGTAGGGCGGCGACCTGGTCTTCTCCCTCTACGTTTGTCCGTCACTATCGTATTGCGAGCCTGGAGCGTTTGGATACTGTTCTGGGCCACAGGGTTTTGTCCTCTATGCGGGACCAGGGATGTTGATCTGATGTGTTTGGGGGCACTGTATTAAATTTTGGTGTTTCTTTCTCACTCAGTTGTCCGTCTCTGTTTTCTTCTGCTTGCTATGTCCTCATTGGTATTGAAGGAAGGCGAGGGAGGGACGGGAGGTAATGCTTCCATTTCTAACGATAATGGCATTACTCCTAGTCCTACTCCTCGCCTTCCTTCGAGGACCCTCCCTCCCTCCCGGTGCGGTTCAACTGAGTGCTAGCTCGGCTTGTTTACGTACAGGTGGAGGTGGGGGCGGGCAGAGTTTTTATGCTGGGGGTGGGTCTGGGTGGGAGGCGGGGCCTCATTGGTATTGAAGGAAGGCGAGGGAGTAGGACTAGGAGTAATGCCATTATCGTTAGAAATGGAAGCAATATACAACACCAATCCCACATGCGATATAACATGATATTCTCAGATCATGTCCTGACCAGTGCCCATTTATTAACGACTGTAAAGCCCCTGTTGAACAATAATTGCACAACCTGCCTCAGTGTGCAACTAGTATAGAAACATAGCGAGAATAGGGGAACAAAAAAAAGGAGAGAGGGAACCATGGTGGTGAGTGGTGCCAGCATTCGGACAGGTCTAGGAATGCATACGCTTCAGTGCACACCCAGATGTAATTCTTGGGCCGCTGCTGCCATAAGAGGAGGCAGTTAATGTGAGGCTGTGCTAGCTCCCAGATACAAGATGTCAATCCTATGAAGCATCAAGGATGGTTTAATCCACAGTGTTCTAGCCAGAGGCCACATATCCAGTCAAACATAGCCATTTGGCCATTTATTCTAGTTTTAGTTATACTTTCACTGCGTAAGGGGATCCTGGATGATTTCCGGTATGCTAGAATACCTATCTTGGCTGCAGATAGTGCCGTGACCATCCACCTATGTCAGTGAGATGTGGTTCGTTCCACGTCTAGTGTACCATGACGCTGGCAAACTTTGCTAAGGGATGCACTAGACAGTCGCTGGTAGTTTTTAGTGTGCACCAGATCAGCTGACAGTACTTAAACAGCTTAGGGCATGACCCAGGTCTCAGTCTCTGGCTTTGCATCTCCAGCATAAATCACTAATAGAGAGTCCTGTTTTGTGAAACTTAGTAGGGGCCAGCAGAAGTTGTGCATGATTTTAAAAGATAAACATTTAAGAGTGAATGGGTTGTGTCCCAAGTGACAAGCCAAACAGTGGCTCAACTGGCAGCATTTCTGGTATTGAGAGTGTGGTAGGTGAGATTCTAAGCACACGCAGGGTAAGCAATTGATAATGTTTCCCTGCGTTGTCATGCAGTGTATCAATGCCTGTAGTGGCCACAACTTCCAGTTAAAAGTCTGTTCTCCTACTAGCACTGCCATATTATATCATATTGGGGCTCCACAGTGGATATGATTGTGTATTGTAAGGCATTTTTGGGCCTGTGCACATGAATCTAGCATTGCCCTGACCTTGGGGTAGAGGGTGGGTCACAAGGGAAGTGTGTGTAGTATAGACTGCGCAATTGTGGCCTGTCACCCACGTTATGGTTTTCAAATTTGACCTGCGGTTGAAGGGGTTCAGAGGGAGTTGTTTGCATTCTGATGTTAAGTCTATATTACCTGTTGTAAATGATGTGCTAAATGATATGAATGCATGTCGGGTAATCTCAAGCCTCCCCTTCTTGTGTTTGCTTGCAACTTAAAAGGTTATGCCGCAGTCTGCTTTCAGTTATGTGGTGTGTGTGTGTGATCAGTATCCAAGGGGAAGGCAGAATGGGCAGAGGTAGCATTCCTCACAGAGAGCTGTATCATGGGCCACCACCATTTTGATCACTTGGACTCACCACCACGTTGACCATCGTAGTGGCACCCACCCACGTCCACTGATAACGAAGTCAGGCAGGGTCTTCATTAGGTGGTTGCCACAACAAGTGCCAATGTGGTTAGTCTGCAAGTGCTTGCCTTCAGCAGGCGAATTAACTTTAAGCAGGCGAATTAGCTTCAGTCTATGTATGTCTGAACACCCGTTACAAGATAATGGGATTCAAAGATATGATCTGACATAACAGACATGGTGCTCCGATGGAATGCAAAAATAACTATTCTTGGCAAAACTGCCACAGCGCCACTCATTTTTCTTGATTGGTATCTTGTAATGCTAACTAGAAGCATCTAAACCGATTCCCGTCTTCCCAGGTAAAAGAAAATCAACTAATGCCCTGCATGGATTTTATTAGCAGTCATGTGTCTACAGTTATGAGAAATTAGACCATCAGTACATCTCACTGGAGCCTTTTGGTTTGTGTCAAAGCATACTTTAAAAGCAGTCCTGCAGTCTAGTACCAGGCTGCACTTCAAATAATGGCAACGTCAATAGGTCTCCCAAAAAGTTTTCTTGTGTGTTCCAAGATTTTTCACATTACACCAACCACCAAGGACACTAGAATACATCCCTATCCATGCAATTTTGATATATATTTGACAGTGAAGTGCTACCTCTGAATTAAAAGAAAACTGTTACCAAAAATAATCATGGGATTGCACAAAAGAGGAATGAAGCTTGTGAGAGGGCGCATAGGGCTAAATCCGAGAGCTGAGCCACTCTCTACAAGTGCCTTATGCACCATGCAAATAAAAAGGTATGAGGGGCGGGGGTTGCCGGAAGATAAAGAGGGACGAGGAGAAAAAAAATGGAGGAGGTATGGTAGGGAGGATAGACTATGAGAGAAGAGGAAGTAGGAGGAAAGAGTAAAGAGAAGGGATGAGGAAGGAAGAAGAGAAGAAGGAAAGAAGAAGGACAAGGAGGAGGAAGAGGAGGAGGAGTAGACAGTATGGCTCTTGGGAATTGGTGAGACCTCCAGGGACAGGAAAAGAAGTGGTACCTTTCACTTTAGGGGCATCTGTGGTCAGCAAAGGGGAGGTGGAAGACAAAACCGCTCCGCCTTCTCCAGATTGGGAGTGCAAAGCCACCAGTCCAAGTCCTGAACCAGAGCAGGAGAGAGGAACCAGAGTCTCGTAATCCGCCCGGGAGGAGTCCCACAGAGCCAACAGATGAGTCACCAAGGGCTTGAGATGTAGGCGAGCCCAAGGAACCACAGCAGTGGTGGCAGCCATCAACCCCTGGACCCGCAACCAAACACGAGCTGGGGCAGAGGGACGACTCAACAGATCCCGCAACAGAGTCTGCAGGGAAAGGATCCGAACAGGAGGGAGAAACACCGCCCCCAGAGAGGTGTCGAACAGACCCCCGATGAACTGAAGTCTCTGAACAGGATCCAGATGAGACTTGGCCAGATTCAACTTGAACCCCAGATCCGGGAACAAGGTCAACGTAGCCTCCACCGCCAGAAGAGTCTTAGGAAAGGAGGAAGCAGAGAACAATCATCAATATAGGGAAACACGGAGAAACCCCGATGCTGCAAAACCCCTACAGCAGGAAGTCCTGGGAGCAGTGGAGAGGCCGAACAGCAAAACCTGAAACTGGAAATGCATCCCGTGGACAGCAAACCTCAGGAACCGCTAACTGGCAGGATGGACTGGAACGTGAAAATAGGTGTCTTCCAAGTCCAGAGAAGCCAAAAGAATCGCCCTCCTGGATGAGGGGAATGACGGACTGCAAGGTGACCATCCGAAAATGATCCAACCGCACCAACTTGTTCAAAGCTTGGAGATTCAGAATCGGGCGGAAGGAACCATCCGGCTTTGGGACCTGAAACCGATGGGAATAGAACCCCAGGCCCACTTTCTCCATTGGAACCGGTACAACAGCCCCTTTTGACAACAACATGGCGAAGCCGGACAACATGGCAGACCGCTTTACGGGATCTCTTGACAACGGGGTAACTTGAAAGTAATCCAGAGGGGGAGGACCCCGGAAGGGAATTTGGTAACCCAACCTGATGACAGACAAGACCCACTGGTCGGAAATCAGAGCTGACCAACGGTCCAGAAACAAACGGAGCCAAGCCCCCCACAACGGCATAGTCACTTGTCCCGCACCAGAGGGATGCTGCTGCTGAGGCCGGGATTTATAATGGAACACGGCCCCCGACCACGGGCCCGACCACGAAAGGGCTGAGAAGACAAAGCCCCCTGAAATCCCTGCTTATGAAAAAATTACTTCTTCTTAGGCACAGGCTGAAAAGGTTTCAACATTTTCTTCTCCTCCACAGAGCGCTGCACCTTCGCATTCAAAGCGTCCCCAAAGAGACTGGGACCCTCAAAAGGCAGCTTATGGACCCAAAGCCTTCTGAGCAGCCTCAAGACGCCAAGGTTTGGTCCAGAGAGACCTCCTACCAGCCACCGCCACCCCGGCAGCCGAGGAGAAGGCCCACAAGGAATCAAAAGTCACATCCGAGAGGAAGTGCGCCAAGACCTCCATCTGAGCCAACACAGGAGTAGGGTCCCCCTGATCCTGCAGACAGTCAAACAACTTCTCAAAATCCTTCAGAAGGACCTGTGAGGCATAGGTCGCATAAGTGCTAGCACGTACCCAAAAATGAGAAGCCGCATAAGAACGCTTGAGAGCAGACTCCACCTTCCGCTCCACCGGGTCCGTCAGGAAGCCTCCTCCGATGACAAAGAGGAAGATGAAGCGGAAGCCATAGAGGACAAAAAGAATTGACTTTGGGAACCGCTGGAAACTGGGCGTCAAAGTCCGCCAGGCGATACCGCTTCCCCAGAAAGCGAGGAATACCCTGCTTATCAACCTCAAACCATTCCTTAGACAGTATATCCTTCAGGACATCATGGAAGGGAAGGTCATCCACCACAGAGGAACTATACTGGGAGTAAAACCCCTTATCAGATGATTTAGGGTCAAAACCAAGCACCTCCCGAATATGGACCAGCATGTCCGAAAAAACCTTGCCCTGGACGTACTTTCCCTTAGGGGAATTGTCCATGTCCTCCTCATCATCCTTAGACCTCTTCGCCGCAGGCTCCAGCAATGCAGACTGGACAGCAGAATTGATCAACTCCTGCAAGTCAGCCCTAGAAATCTGCAAAACGTCATCCTCTTGCAGGTCCTGGACATTATGCTGCTTGGAAACTGCCTTTGCAGGCACCGGAGAAGAAGCCCCATCACTCATGGCGAGCAAAAGAAGTAAACCCCACAGGAAACTCCCAACACACAAAAAAGGAAGTGGTCAGCAAACTCCATTAAATACTGCCCCCAAATACCAAGTCTCGTGACCTGAGACCTGAAAAAAACAACAAAAGGGCAGCCCTGCAGCCTCCACCCACAGCATATACATCCAACATGGCCGCGGGGCCGGACGCCGACTGTAACCTCCAGCACCGGACCGACCCGGGGCCAGGACATCAGGAGAGCTCCCCGCCCCAGCCCAGCACATGCGCGGGAGCGTCCTGACCCAGGAGCAGGAGCACGGCCGACCGGAGCACCGGTGCGGCCACGCAGAGATATAATACATTATCAGGAAAACAATACATTTAAAAAGACCTTCAACAAAGTGGATTGAAAAAACTCACGGCACCGCAACATATCCCGCAGAAAAACAGAAACAGGAAACACGGAGCACCAGCGTTCCGACCGCCGTCGGAGCAAGAAAAAAACAGGCATGGCGGTGGGTGGGAGGGGTTTATGTGACCTTTAGCTTTTGGTTTTTCTAGTGTTTTGATTGGCTGGGTGGAGGCAGGACTGCCTCACTGTAAAAGGACTGGGAGGAGGAGGACCCATGAGGGGGTAATGCTTCTGAGTGCAATATTTCTTTTTTCCCCACTTGACCATAGGTCAATCTCAGTAATGTGAAGACGTGAAGAGTTCCTGAACTGAATATGAACTAACAGAAAATGTTGGATTTCAACCTTTCAGAGATATTTTCATAGATACGTTTTAAATTTTGTTTAATTTTTATATAAATGTTTCTTCATGAATAAAATTAGCAAGTTAGAATGTGTGAAAAAGGCATGATTTCATTTGTGCAATGACAAACCTTACCGTAAACTGTTTTGTACAGAGTAAGCAGTGGGAATTTGCGTGGGAACTAATCCTGCGCCCAGACGGATCAGCAACCCCTCCCCCCGCCACCCTCCCCCCACCCCTCGCCTCCCCTCCGCTTCTTGAGGCCCTTACGGGTGAGTAGCTGCACTCTTTAAATCCCTGATTGTTTGACTGAACAAACCTCGACTTGTACAATGATATTGATAATGATGCATTTAACACTTTATATCTGTAAGTCTTTTGTTCCGAAGTAACTTAGATAATGGAAGCTTTCCTGTTTCTGTAATCACACCGACATAACAGAAAGATTAACTTGAATTATTACCCATTCCTTGTCTGTTTTTCTGTATTTTGTCAGTTATTACCCATCTAATATCTAAGTAGCTATGTTTCATCTCCAGAAAATCGTAAACAATAGAAGCATCTAGTCGGGTACCGTGGATAATTGATTTATCCTGCAATCAAAATGTATTTGGACTGGTGATTAGCCTCTTAATATGAGAAGATAATTCGCCAGAAGTTGCATGAGGTTGCCTAGAGAGAGGGAGGGAACCATTTTAAATCCCAAAAACATGAAATCATAAAATGAAAGCATACACAAGGCAAACTGTTACCTCCTGCTTTTGTAGAAGCTCCAAAATGATGGTGACATTTTTAGATCTGTTTTTAAGTGATATTTCCAATTCAATCACACAATTGTGATTCAATTATCAATTATGAGAATAACTAGAACTGTGAACTACTAAAATTAAAAGGTTCCCAGTTCCACTTCCAGAACTCTTTATTTTACCCATAATTTATCTTGAAAGAAAGCCCCTATGTCTCAAACAATAGGTCACTATGTACTCTCTTTTAGTCCTTGATACTTTACTAACAAGGCCTTTCAATCTTTACCTGCCTGCAAGTGCTCTGATACTCTGAGGCATGTGTTTAACAAGAGAAGCCCCTTTAGATACAGGTGAAAAGTGGATGGTTAGAAATTCCATAGGACACCTATTCCAACATATGTAGTCCCAGTACCAGCATCAAAATATCTTCAACAGTAATTCTTAGCTTTGCACTTATTTTGACAGGGTTTTCTCTGCAGTCAAAATATTTTTTACCAGGTCACCAGGATTTTGGATATTGCTAGGGTGTTAGGACACAGGTCATTGTCAACATTGTCTAGATACCAGATATCATGTGTTTTGATCCACAGGTATTTTTAGCAAAATCCTGCGAGTACCCTGCTAGCTCCCTTCTTAGGCCCTGATAAGCATCAGTATTTACTAGGGGCATAATTTGTGTCAGATTCCTTTTGTGTTGCTTTGGATGATAACACTTTAATACTGCTAAACTGACAACAAATGTTACACATACAAGTAAGAAAAAAATTAAAAAGACCAATATATAAGATGCACTAAATAACTCAAGCCTCTGCTCACAGCATCACAACAGCTAAAGCAACTTATTACAACTCAACTATAATCAAAGCATTCAACAAAAGCAAAGCCCTCTTTAAAATAGTCCAGCATTTTTCATAAAACAGTATAAGATTTCACAATGAAACCCAGCGGCAGCAGCAGGATGCAGACATGCCCCATACAACCGTGAAACACCACTATATAGGCCAACATCACAACACTCTCAAGCATGAAGCTTGCTGATATTCTGGTTGTCCTCAAAGCTGTTACTTGTGACGATGAGCCCATTACCTCACTCTGTGAAGCGATCCTCGCCTGGGCATACCCGCTGCATTTAGGGCATCACAGTGAAGTAAACCGGCCTGACCCAGGGGAACTACCTGTGGCTGTGATTAATTAAAGTACCCCAACCATCATTTGTTGTTTACTTCGGTGCAATAGGTATGCCCAGATGTGGGTCCTGTGCTCATAGTGCCACTAGATCCTTTTTTTAAAATTTTTGTTAATTTTTTTTATTTGTCAACACAAGGTTACAAAACAGAAAAATAAATAGCAGATTAAGTACCTAAAAGTTTCCACAATGAGCCAAAGGGATAAAAAAAAAAAAAAAAGGGAAGAAAATCAAACGAATACCATAACATATCATAGATAGACCATATTTGCCTCCTTGTACAATCTCATTTAGAACACAGACTTCCATATTGCATTACATCTAGCTAAAGAATGAATTCCCCTTGTTTTAGCCAGTGCTTGTTCCATATCATATGTTTGTCTGACTATTAGCAACCAATCGGTAACAGAAGGAGGTTTTGGATTTATCCAGTCCCGAGCAATTGCTAATCTTGCAGAGACCATTAAGATACAAAATATACCATTTGGTTTATAGCTCGAACTCCTACTACCCAGCATTATTTGCCTTGTTGTGAGAGGTAATTCAATCCCCAACTTCTGCGATACTACTTGACCAACCCTTTGCCAGAATATCGACAATGCTGGGCATGTTATAAACATATGCAATATATTCGCCGCATATAAATCACATCTTGGGCATTTTGTCCGATCAGTATTTAGGTTATTAGATGACCATTTAGCAATTCTTTCAGGCGTATAGTATAATAAGCAGATCGCACGATGTTGTTGCAACCTTAAATTAGTAGAACTCACTGATTTATTTATCGTGCTAAGAGCTAGCGATATCGAATTAGCCGCCACCGACTCCCCAGGATCTTACTCCAACGATATCTGCTAGTCTCTCTGAGTCATCTAACCTGTAAGTATTCAAGCATTTATATGCCCTGCTGATTAAAGACTTGGTATTTGCGGCATATAGACAATCCCATATATCTGAACGAGAAATATTCATTAACTTCAGAAGACGGGTAAAATAGTCTCAAATTTGAAGGTATTTAAACAGCATATTTTCAGAAAGCTTATATTGTATCTGAAGTACGCCAAAAGAAGCAAAACCCCTACCATCGTATAAATCCGCTAAGCATGCGACACCACACCTAGCCCAATGTTTACCTATAATGTCATGAAACACTTCCGGCAAGCCTGGGTTCCCCCAGAGAGGATATTTATCGTGATAAAATGATATATTACACCTGAGCGAAATAGCCCGCCAAATTAGTATGTTATCTCGTACAGTCTTAAATTTGACCCTTTTAAAATAATTCGGATCGTTAGTTCTGTAAAGGAACATGTTACTTTCTTCACCTAACATGAACCTATGACTAAAAGTAGTGAAATCAGGATTGAAAAGACTGCGAAAACGTCCTATGAACGCCGACCAGAAATACATCTTAAAATCTGGAAACTCTAACCCGCCCTGGCTAAAAGGAAGTTTTAGCAAATCTATTGCCCTTCGTGATTTTCTATACCCCCATATAAAGCTGCTCATCATACCCTCTAAACGTTTAAAAAACAAATTAGGAACGCGTAGTGGAATAGAACGAAATAAAGAAAGAAATTTAGGCAGAATTTTCATTTTTATAATATTAATTCGGCCAATAATGCCTAAAGGTAGCTTATGCCAATTTTTAAATGATTTAGCTGTCTCATTCAATAATGCTTCATAGTTTAAAGTAAAGATCCTATCAATCTGTGCCGACAGCTTGACCCCAAGATAAGTAACAACTGAGCAGACCCCCGTATTGGGACCGTAGGTTTAAAGTTAAGAAGGATTTGAGTTTTCGGAATATTTAATTTATATCCCGATAATAAACCAAACTCAGCGGCTTCTCTCTCTATTACTTTCAGTGCCTCTCCCGGTTCCGTGGAAAAAACAGCAATATCGTCAGCGTGTGCACTGGCCTTCAGGGCAAGCATGCCTGACATAAACGGGCGGATTGACTGATTATTTTGCAGAATGGAAAAAAAAGGCTCTATGTATAACGCAAATAACAACGGTGAAAGGGGACATCCCTGCCGTGTACCACAAAGAATCGGAAATATAGCGGATTGTAAACCAGAATATACTAATTTGGCACAGGGCCTGTCATATAAAGCTTGTATCCACGTTTTAAATTGGCCACTGATGCCAGCGGCGGAGAGCGTAGCCAAAAAAGTCCCACCCCACTCGGTCGAACGCCTTTTCAGCGTCAAGTAAAATCATACCGAGTGGGGTTGACCATACCTTTGCCACATCAAAGGCAGCTATTGACATATTAATGTGAGCAGTGGTGTCTCTCCCTTCAATAAACCCGTGCTAATGAGGGGATACGAGACTAGGCATGACTGGAGCAAGGCGATTTGCTAAAATCTTTGAGAATATTTTTGCATCCGCATTAATAAGCGAAATTGGCCTGTAAGACCCACATTCATCCGCTGGCTTACCCTTTTTAAAAAAAAAAAAAAACAATTTGTGTCGTATTCCAGGACTCAGGGACCTTACCATTTAGCCCAATATATTCTATAACCTGACTAAATGGTAGCAATATGACATCTTTTAAAATTTTATAAAGCTTAAGTGGTATGGAATCTTCGCCAGCCGCTTTGCCTGGTGGCAAAGCACTGATTGCTAGTTCTATTTCTTCCTTTGAGACGTCTCTTGCCATAAATTCAGATGTTTCGCCATCCATATTAGCTATCGAGCTATTCTGAATATAATTATTTATATCGTCCTGTTTTGGTTGGATAGATGGGGTATATAGCTTTTGGTAATAAATTTCAAACTGCGCTAAGATTTGTTGCGGATGCTCATACAATAAACCATTGGGCCCCTTAATAGTTTTTATACAGGTCTTAGCTCTATCATTTGCGACCTTAAAAGCAAGAATTTTACCTATTTTCTCCCCATATTCGTATTGTGCCAAGCGATATTTCCCAAATCTTGCCATTATTTTCTCCCTGAATGTATTCTTCAGGGCTGACCTCAAATCGATCAATGTAAGCCCCAATTGCTCTATGTCATCTATATTATCAGTGCCCCTCAAGACTGCCTCTGCATGTTGGTCTTCCACAGCACGAATAGCTAAAGTAGTCTGTTTTATCATAGTTTTTCGGCTTTTATTCTGTCTCCAAATATATTGTTGCGTACAGCCCCTAATAATTGCTTTGGATGTATCCCAGATCACAATAGGTGATGCCGACCCTGTATTTTCTATAAAAAATACCTTAAGTTGTTTCCTTATCATAGCAACATACTCTTCATCCTGCAGTAAATACCTAGGAAATGAAAAAAGTCTAGTTGTCTTATTCTCCATAGGGGCCTTGAAAGTAAAAAGAATAGGATTGTGGTAAGAGGTGATTTTTGGGCAAATTTTCATATCTGCGGACCATAATATTGAATCGGACACCCACGCTAAATCAATTCGGGAATATGACTTATGCGGGGCAGAATAATATGTATATCCCGGTATATTGGGATATAACTTTCTCCATACGTCTCTAATCGCCTGTAATCGACCTAGCTCTCTTATCGCTGCCCGTGTCTTCTGCATCCTGTGAGTAGCTCTTTGGTTTGTTGTATCTACTGCATAATCCATAATACAATTAAAATCCCCCATCACCACCCGTTCCCCCTCCCAATTCAGCAATTCCATATTTATTGTATCAATGGTGGTAGGGTCGTCTATATTAGGACCGTACAGAGAACAGAAGACGTATTTCTTTCCCCTTATCATTGGTGCTATAGCCCATCTGCCGCCTTTATCAGACATTGTCTTAACTATATCGCATACAAATCTTTTCCGCTTCAAAATAGCAACACCCCGTATAGAGACAGATTGCGCTGTACAGACTACAACCTCGAGCCCTAGTTGTTTCAGCAGTCCACGATCTTTATAAGAAAGATGTGTCTCTGTAAACATAATTATCTGAGGATTATACATTTTTAGTTCTTCTGCAACTAGTTGCCTCTTAATTCTACTGTTTAGTCCTGCTACATTCCATGCAAGGCATCTAACCCACTCCATCTTGAAAACTCTTTATTCCTGCCTTTTTATTCTCCAAATTACTTAACTCAATAAAACTTTCGTGAATTCCATCTACACTTTTAATTCTTAGTATCCTTGTGTTGACATTTTCTCTTTTCCCCCCCACCCATAGCCACCCCCACCCACCACAGGAGGCTGCCCACCCCCCTGCACCTACCCACCCCCTACATCTAGAAGGAAGAATCATCCTCTTCCAATGCTGCCGTTGGATTTGGCAGCTAACTGAGAACCAGACTCCACAGCGACTCCCGAGGCTAACCTTCTAATCATCGGTTTAGAAGAGAAAAAAAATCATAATGCAAAAGGAGAGAGAAAACCCCTTTGTAAAAAAAAAAAAAAAAAAAAAAAAGTTTCATCATAGCTATCCCTCCACATAAACCTAAGTCATGCCCAGCCCCTTAGCCTTGTCCTTATACCCCCCTTTCTGCCATCTATGAAGTGCTTCCTTTGCTTCGATTTCAGACACAAAAAAGTATGATTGGCCCTCCCGTACTACCTTCAAGCATGCTGGTTCCTGCAAATAAACTTGAGCCCCGGTAGATTTTAGTGGGTCAATCAATTGTCTAAGCTGCCAACGCCTGTCCATTGTTATTTTACAAAAATCTGATCGAAAAAAATAGAAAATGACTCAACAGAAACAGGTGATCACCTGTTTCTGTTGAGTGCCACTAGATCCAAGCTGCACTCGACTGAAGAGCCCCACCTGAGGCGGGACTGGTCTTGGGCTGTTTGAGGAGCAGGATCAGGGCTGCTTGCATATCTGTATATCGCACACGGCTAACTTCAAGATGACAACAGAAAGGAAGTGACGCTTGATCTTCTGGATGACTTTAAAATGATGAAATACGGCAGAAAGAGATCAATCCCCAACCATTCATAATATTTACAGTGAGCATTTAGACAGAAAAGAAGCTGACTTTTGGGCACCCTACTGTTTTGAAGATTAACTCTAACAACCTGGCACTGGCTTCCAGTTTGTGTGCGGCATGGCTAACTCTGCCGAGCCTGACTCTTCCCAGACAGACAGTGACAAGGTAGATGCTCTGACCCAATACTACATCACAAAAGCCTATGACAAACGGGTGCAGCTAAACAAAGATGCAATACTGCTGTTGTGTCCCGAGTGTATACCAAAACACTTGCTCAAAAGAAAAATGAAATATTACCTCTATGAAATACTTGTTCAGCCTCGGCATAGGGCTGAACAATCCCAGCCTGCCTGCTGGCATTCCACAACAAGAGATTACGTCAACATATAAAAATTACTAAATGGAGAAATCTGTCATTTGCAAAGCAAACAGCCTTTGTATAGCTTAATCATGCTTGGAGTTTCACATTTCCAATTGGAAAGGCAACATATATAAGGCAACTTTGTGGCACAGTACCCCAACGCTGTTACTAAACGAAAAAGACTAGTTAAAACTGGAGAAAATGAAGAGAGACAGTATGCAGTGCAAAACTGTGAAAATAGGAGTTTTTAAAATTATCTGTATTGTTTTTACACAACATAATAAGGCATTACCTCCCGTCCCTCCCTCGCCTTCCTTCAATACCAATGAGGCCCCGCCTCCCACCCAGACCCACCCCCAGCATAAAAACTCTGCCCACCCCCACCTCCACCTGTTTTTTTCTGTCTCCCTAGTGAGACTTACCTTCAGTTCCTCCTTGTGGCGGTGCCGGGAGTCTTCGAGTTGGTTCTCTGCGACGGCGGTGCCCTCGACGGAGTTCTCCTGGCGATGCCTCCTCTCCTCGTCTCCCTAGTGGATGGGGGCGGAGCGGTGGCTCAGGATGCTGCTGCGTTGTTTGGCGGTCCTCCTGTGGCTGGGGCTGTGTTTCCGGGTCGGGCTGTTTTGGATGCCTCCTCTCGGACTGCACTCTTCTGGGAGACCTGGTAGGACGGGTTTGTGCCCGGTCTTTTATTTTAGATGGCGTTTTTGTGGTTTTAACCTGTTTTTGGCTGTTTCCTAGCCTGGGCTTTCATTGGAGGGTTCCTGCTGGGTTTTCTCTACTTTAGGGGTCGGGATGTTGCTTCTCCATTCCTCTGCTGCCATGGGTCGCAAAGGGTGTTCAAGCGGAACAACCTGGTTTCTTCTTCCTCTTCTTCCTCTACTGATGGTTCTCCTGTTCCCCCCAAGCGCCCTCGGGGTCGGAGCCTTTCTGGGGGTGATGTGCCTCTCATGTCCAAGGATGAAGTGCAGGGCATGATTGAGGCTGCGGTGGCTAAGGCTCTTTTGGCTCGTCCGGTGCCTGCTGCTCCTTCGCGTCCTCGCTCGCTGGATCCTGCTGGGGCTGTTTCCCTGTCGGACGAGGAGGGTCCTTCTACCTCCTCGGGGGAAGTATATCTCCAGGGAGGAACCCTGGGATGTTCTGGCTCATGTGCGGGACAATTTGGGGTTCCCTCCGTTCCAGCTGGGAGAGGGAGATGGTAGTCTTTTTCCTCAGTATGCTTCTCCCTCCAAGTTGGGCATGCCCTTTCAGGGTCCGGTCAAGGACATGGTGTTGCGGGAGTGGCGTGAGGTAGATAAGTTGCAGGTCCCTCGCTTCCTTCAGAAACTGTATCTTTTGGAGGGGGAGGATCCCTTGCCTCACAGTTTGAAGCTTGACTCTATCCTGGCCACTCTGATTGGCAAGACTGCGATTCTGCCTGAGGATTGTACCCCGACGGATGCTACTGATCGGAAGGTGGACTCTGGCCTTAAGCGCTCCTTTGCTGCTGGGAACCTGGCGCTGCGGGCTAGCCTTTTCTCTGCCTACTCAGCGCAGTCTCTGGTGCAGGATTTCGGAAAGTTGGCTGCCGCGGTTCAGGAGGGGTCTGACTGCTCTGACCTCCTGGCTGCTATGGAGCAGCAGGCTCGGCTGCTGGCGGACATTTCATCTGACGTGATCAAGTCTTCCGCTATGTCCACTGGAGCTTTGGTGGCTGCGCGTCGTTCCCTCTGGCTCCGGTCCTGGAAGGCTGATCCTGGTGAGAAGGCGGCTCTGTTGAAGTTGCCTTTTGATGGGCTGGCGCTGTTTGGGGAACAATTGCCTGCCCTGATTTCGAAAGCTTTCAAGGAGCGGAAGCATGCCTTGCCCTATAAGGGCGGTTCGGCTCCATCTGGCAGGCATTGGAATAGGGCCCCTCGTTCTTCCCCTAAGCGTGATTCTCGTCAGTCTTTCCGCAGGCGGAGGTTTCAGCCCCGTTTTTCTCCCAAGCACGCTGCCTCCGCGTCTAAAGGCCCTGCCAAGAAGGGTCCCTGACAACTACTGTCTGGCCGCTTCCCTGCCGGTGGGTGGTCGTCTTCGGAGTTTTCTTCCTCGGTGGCAGCAGGACGTTTCGGACGGCTGGGTCCTGAGCACTGTGGGTCTTGGGTACGTGATCGACTTTGTGCTGGTCCCGCCGGATTCGGGGGTTCGGCTGACTCCGGTGCCTGTCTCCGGTCCCCGCAGGGTGGCTCTGCTGGACGGGGTGTCCTGTTTGCTTGCCAAGAATGCCATCTGCCGGGTTCCTGTCGCGGAGGTGGGGACGGGGACCTACTCCATTCTGTTTCTGGTGCGGAAGGTGACCGGCGGCTTTCGGCCTGTCCTGGATCTCAAGTGGGTCAACTCCTGGATTCGGCCCATTCACTTCCGCATGTTGACCCTTCAGGCCATCATTCCTCTAGTTCAACCTGGCGACTTCCTGGCTTCCTTGGACCTCGAGGACGCCTATCTCCACGTCCCTGTGGCCGCTTCTTCTCAGCGTTTCCTGAGGTTCGCTGTGGGAGACGCCCATTTGCAGTTTTGCGTGCTTCCCTTCGGCCTCAGGTCCGCGCCCAGGGTTTTCACGAAGGTCCTGGCGCCTCTCATGGCTCTCCTTCATGCGGAGGGGTTTTCATTCACCCTTATCTGGACGACCTCTTGCTGCATGCTGCGGGGAGTCTCTTTTGCTCGCTCACATTGGGAGGGCCTTGGAGGTTCTTCAGGGGCACGGGTTCTTGGTGAACTGGGGAAAGTCTTCTTTGGTCCCCTCTCAAGACATGGTGTTCATCGGGGCTCGTTTTCAGACTTTGCTCGGCCTTGTTACCTTGTCCGACAAGCGCTTGCTCTCTCTTCAGTCCCAGGTTCGGGCCCTGTTGTCCCGGGAGGCTTCTCCGGCGGTCCAGTGGCTGCGGGTGCAGGGGCACATGGCTTCCGTGGTGTTTCTGGTTCCTTGGGCTCGTTTTCATCTCCTTCGATTGGCCAACTGGATCCTGTTGGGGTGGTCTCCGGGGTCTCAGAGTCTCCTGATCCTGCTGCCCATGTCGGACCGGATTCGGGGGAGCTCTCCTGGTGGCTCTGCCGGCGTCATCTTCTGGCCGGGGTTTCCCTGGCTCCTCCGGCTCCGCTTGTGGTGACTACGGACGCCAGCCTGTCCGGTTGGGGTGCTTGGCTGGGGTCGGATCAGGTTCAGGGGTGCTGGTCCCTGCTGAACTCTCGGAGGTCCTCCAACTGGCGGGAGTTGAGGGCGATTTGGCTTGCCCTGGTGCACTTTCAGGACTCTCTGCAAGGTCGTTGGGTGTTGATTCAGACGGACAATCTGGTGGCGAAGTCCTATGTCAACCGTCAGGGGGACCCGGTCCCGGTCCTTGAACTTGATTGCCAGCGTCATCTTTCAGTGGGCTCAGGTCTGGGTGCTGGGTCTGTCGGCTCTCTACATTCGGGGGGTGGACAATGTGAGGGCGGATCTGTTGAGCAGGGAGATTCCGTCCTCTCGGGAGTTCTCTCTCCTTCCCGGTGTGTTCGTCCAGTTGGTGAGTCGTTGGGGCCTCCCTGTGGTAGACCTGTTTGCGGATCCGGGGAATGCCAAGGTGGTCCGGTTCTGTTCTCTGGGCAGGTGTCCCGGGTCTCTGGGGGTCGACGGCTTGACCTGTCCTTGGCCTCGGGGTCTGCTGTATGCCTTCCCCCCTTTCCGCTGCTCCGCTCCTTTCTGGTGCGGGTCCGCAGGGACTGTGCTCAGGTGTTGTTGGTGGCTCCCCGCTGGCCGAGGGCGAATTGGTTTCCTCTCCTGTCCGGGCTGTGTTGCGACCGGGAGTGGGTCCTTCCTCTGGTTCCGTCCCCTTTGGAGTTTCCGGCCCTTCCTCTGGGTTCTCTGCGGAGGTTGCACCTGACGGCCTGGCGGTTGAACGGCAGGGCTTAGCTGGGTTGGGGGTTCCTGCTCCTTTGGCTGTTACTTTGCAGGCTTCCCGTAGATCCTCTACTCTGCTTTCCTATGCTAGGCATTGGCGTGTCTTTTCGGCCTGGTGTGCTGGCAAGGGTGTTGATCCCACGGTTGCTGACCTCTTTGTGGTGATGCAGTTCCTTCAGGATGGGGCTCTTCTGGGGTTGTCGGTGGCTTCTCTGCGGGTGCAGTGGGCGGCTATTCAGGCTTTTCGGGGCTCCTGGCGTAATTTGCGGGATGACGGGGCTCTGATGCCTCGTTTTTTTCAGGGACTGTTGAATTTGTTTCCCCGCCCTGTTCGGTCCTTCCCTTCGTGGGATTTGCATTTGGTGTTGGATGTCCTGTCTGGTCCTCCCTTTGAGCCCCTTGAGGGTCTTGAGTTGCGTCTCTTGACCTTTAAGACCTGTTTTTTGGTGGCTATCACCTTGGCGCGGCGCTTAGGGGAGTTGGGGGCCTTGTCTTGTAAGTTTCCCTTCTGTAAGGTCTTTTCGGATCGGGTGGTTCTGGTTCCGTCCTTTGTCCCTAAGGTCAGTTCGGCTTTTCACCTCGGGCAGGAGGTGATTTTGCCTGAATTCTGTCCTGCTCCTTCCTCGGCTGAGGATTGTCGCTTGCATTGTTTGGATGTCCGTCGGGCATTGCTGTGGTACCTGCAGGTTGTCGAATCCTTCCGGGTGGGGGACTCTTTGTTTGTTAACTTCGGTCCGGCTCGGAAGGGTGTTAAGCCTTCCACGGCTACTTTGAGTCGTTGGATTCGGTCCGCGGTCTTGATGGCTTACCATCTTAAGGGGTGGCTCCTCCTGTGGGGGTTCAGGGGCGTTCCACTCGCAGTATGGCGGCTACGGTGGCTGAGTTGCAGGGGGCTTCTGTGGTGGAGATCTGTAGGGCGGCGACCTGGTCTTCTCCCTCTACGTTTGTCCGTCACTATCGTATTGCGAGCCTGGAGCGTTTGGATACTGTTCTGGGCCACAGGGTTTTGTCCTCTATGCGGGACCAGGGATGTTGATCTGATGTGTTTGGGGGCACTGTATTAAATTTTGGTGTTTCTTTCTCACTCAGTTGTCCGTCTCTGTTTTCTTCTGCTTGCTATGTCCTCATTGGTATTGAAGGAAGGCGAGGGAGGGACGGGAGGTAATGCTTCCATTTCTAACGATAATGGCATTACTCCTAGTCCTACTCCCTCGCCTTCCTTCGAGGACCCTCCCTCCCTCCCGGTGCGGTTCAACTGAGTGCTAGCTCGGCTTGTTTACGTACAGGTGGAGGTGGGGGCGGGCAGAGTTTTTATGCTGGGGGTGGGTCTGGGTGGGAGGCGGGGCCTCATTGGTATTGAAGGAAGGCGAGGGAGTAGGACTAGGAGTAATGCCATTATCGTTAGAAATGGAAGCAATATACAACACCAATCCCACATGCGATATAACATGATATTCTCAGATCATGTCCTGACCAGTGCCCATTTATTAACGACTGTAAAGCCCCTGTTGAACAATAATTGCACAACCTGCCTCAGTGTGCAACTAGTATAGAAACATAGCGAGAATAGGGGAACAAAAAAAAGGAGAGAGGGAACCATGGTGGTGAGTGGTGCCAGCATTCGGACAGGTCTAGGAATGCATACGCTTCAGTGCACACCCAGATGTAATTCTTGGGCCGCTGCTGCCATAAGAGGAGGCAGTTAATGTGAGGCTGTGCTAGCTCCCAGATACAAGATGTCAATCCTATGAAGCATCAAGGATGGTTTAATCCACAGTGTTCTAGCCAGAGGCCACATATCCAGTCAAACATAGCCATTTGGCCATTTATTCTAGTTTTAGTTATACTTTCACTGCGTAAGGGGATCCTGGATGATTTCCGGTATGCTAGAATACCTATCTTGGCTGCAGATAGTGCCGTGACCATCCACCTATGTCAGTGAGATGTGGTTCGTTCCACGTCTAGTGTACCATGACGCTGGCAAACTTTGCTAAGGGATGCACTAGACAGTCGCTGGTAGTTTTTAGTGTGCACCAGATCAGCTGACAGTACTTAAACAGCTTAGGGCATGACCCAGGTCTCAGTCTCTGGCTTTGCATCTCCAGCATAAATCACTAATAGAGAGTCCTGTTTTGTGAAACTTAGTAGGGGCCAGCAGAAGTTGTGCATGATTTTAAAAGATAAACATTTAAGAGTGAATGGGTTGTGTCCCAAGTGACAAGCCAAACAGTGGCTCAACTGGCAGCATTTCTGGTATTGAGAGTGTGGTAGGTGAGATTCTAAGCACACGCAGGGTAAGCAATTGATAATGTTTCCCTGCGTTGTCATGCAGTGTATCAATGCCTGTAGTGGCCACAACTTCCAGTTAAAAGTCTGTTCTCCTACTAGCACTGCCATATTATATCATATTGGGGCTCCACAGTGGATATGATTGTGTATTGTAAGGCATTTTTGGGCCTGTGCACATGAATCTAGCATTGCCCTGACCTTGGGGTAGAGGGTGGGTCACAAGGGAAGTGTGTGTAGTATAGACTGCGCAATTGTGGCCTGTCACCCACGTTATGGTTTTCAAATTTGACCTGCGGTTGAAGGGGTTCAGAGGGAGTTGTTTGCATTCTGATGTTAAGTCTATATTACCTGTTGTAAATGATGTGCTAAATGATATGAATGCATGTCGGGTAATCTCAAGCCTCCCCTTCTTGTGTTTGCTTGCAACTTAAAAGGTTATGCCGCAGTCTGCTTTCAGTTATGTGGTGTGTGTGTGTGATCAGTATCCAAGGGGAAGGCAGAATGGGCAGAGGTAGCATTCCTCACAGAGAGCTGTATCATGGGCCACCACCATTTTGATCACTTGGACTCACCACCACGTTGACCATCGTAGTGGCACCCACCCACGTCCACTGATAACGAAGTCAGGCAGGGTCTTCATTAGGTGGTTGCCACAACAAGTGCCAATGTGGTTAGTCTGCAAGTGCTTGCCTTCAGCAGGCGAATTAACTTTAAGCAGGCGAATTAGCTTCAGTCTATGTATGTCTGAACACCCGTTACAAGATAATGGGATTCAAAGATATGATCTGACATAACAGACATGGTGCTCCGATGGAATGCAAAAATAACTATTCTTGGCAAAACTGCCACAGCGCCACTCATTTTTCTTGATTGGTATCTTGTAATGCTAACTAGAAGCATCTAAACCGATTCCCGTCTTCCCAGGTAAAAGAAAATCAACTAATGCCCTGCATGGATTTTATTAGCAGTCATGTGTCTACAGTTATGAGAAATTAGACCATCAGTACATCTCACTGGAGCCTTTTGGTTTGTGTCAAAGCATACTTTAAAAGCAGTCCTGCAGTCTAGTACCAGGCTGCACTTCAAATAATGGCAACGTCAATAGGTCTCCCAAAAAGTTTTCTTGTGTGTTCCAAGATTTTTCACATTACACCAACCACCAAGGACACTAGAATACATCCCTATCCATGCAATTTTGATATATATTTGACAGTGAAGTGCTACCTCTGAATTAAAAGAAAACTGTTACCAAAAATAATCATGGGATTGCACAAAAGAGGAATGAAGCTTGTGAGAGGGCGCATAGGGCTAAATCCGAGAGCTGAGCCACTCTCTACAAGTGCCTTATGCACCATGCAAATAAAAAGGTATGAGGGGCGGGGTTGCCGGAAGATAAAGAGGGACGAGGAGAAAAAAAATGGAGGAGGTATGGTAGGGAGGATAGACTATGAGAGAAGAGGAAGTAGGAGGAAAGAGTAAAGAGAAGGGATGAGGAAGAAGAGAAGAAGGAAAGAAGAAGGACAAGGAGGAGGAAGAGGAGGAGGAGTAGACAGTATGGCTCTTGGGAATTGGTGAGACCTCCAGGGACAGGAAAAGAAGTGGTACCTTTCACTTTAGGGGCTTGGCACATTGCAGGGGCGCTTGTAAATTTGGACCAGACACAGAAGTGCAAAATACTTCTAGAGCTGGACACCATACCAGCTTGCGCGGTCCAAGTGTGACAACATTAATGGTCTCCTTTTGGTGCACGTGAGGCAAAGATGGCCTATTGCCATCCTGGCGAGTGCCTGTGCGTCTGTTTGAGCTACCGTGGTGGTTGGACCTGTGCTACAATGCAGCCAGGGCGCCCATGGGAATATACCGTTATACAGGCTGGAGAAATTCACCTTGGAGAAAAGGTGAGAGGGGGTGAACCAACCTGTTTACCCACTGCAGCAGGCGGATATGAAGGCACTGGAGCGGAGAAAAAATTATTTGTTGTCTGAATCGGTTGCCCTCTCCTACTGTGCTGCAAAAAGACCCTCAAACTACCCCAGTAGATCATAAGTCCACAGAAATAAATAAACAAGAAAATAGCCTGGCAACTGTGGAGCAACACATATCTGACGTGGAAGATGACATTAAAGGCAACAAGGAGAAGCTTTAAAATATGGAAACACTACTAAACCTTATGAAAGCTAAAGAATGAAGACCTGGAAGCAAGCTCCCAGAGAAATAATTTACGTGTCCTAGTCATAGCAGAATCCACCAATACCAGCAACCCAGAAACGTAAGTGGAAACATGATCACATCTCTTGTCTATTCGATGCCGAGCAGGCACATCACTCCCTGGTGCAGCCGCACGTCCAATAATAGCCCATCTGGGGACAGGGATACATTCCTTCAGATGGCCAGAGAAATGCATAATTGACTTTGTGGGTAAGTCCATCGCCATCTTTCCCTACTTCACAGTAGCAGCCCAGGAGACCCAACAAGAGTACCCGAGAGTACCAGCCCCTGAAGAAAAGGCTACAACAGGCAAGCATCATCCACGCACAGCCAGATTGAAGATTCTGGTGAAAGGTAAAAGCACGTATTCCACAACCCGCAATAAGCTTAGAGTTTTGTGCAAAGCGAGAGACTGCTGCAGACTGGCCGTGCCCCTAATCTTGATAAGTGAGATGAGACAACCCCAATGAGCAATGTCAAATAGGCTGCATTTTAACCAGAAGTCTGCGGACTGTGTAGCATAGCCAAGCCGGACACAGCTGTAGGCGATTGGCTGTTGGTGCTTCAGATTATAGGCTGTGATCGAGGAGGCATTAACCTCTGCCTAAGTTGGTTTTATCTTGACACATTGACATTCTATTGATATCCTTAAAGACTACATGTATAGACTTGCTGAATAACTTACTGCAGAAGACTATACCATGTAGAACCTTACAACCCCTTCCATCTGCAGCTGAAGGATTACACGCTCCACCTCTGCCGACACCCTGGGTATTCCCCATAGGTTAGCAACTACAGGAACTGTTTTGGGTTTAATTTGGGAGTGGGAAGTTGATTTGATGGGCTGTAGAAGGGATAATGGGATTTACTTGCTTATTTACTTACTCGCTGGCACAGTTGTGCTGCTATTGTGGGAGAGGGGAAGATTAAAAATGTTTAGAGTTATTTTGAGTATGTACACATTATGACAGCTGTAGATGGTTATCCATTGCAAGACACCTGCATGGTAGAAAATATGCCAATCTATGATGAGACAGTTACGATTAGCTATGTGACAACCGGTCATGTGTCCTAGACCTGTACCGGCCCTTAAGTGAACCTGCAGTGGACTGGATAACTCTAGCAAGGCACAGCAGATACTAGCTTACTTAAACAGACAAAATGTGGAAGTCGCCCTGCTGCAAGAAATCCACGTCACAAAGAACACAACACAGACAGTTTTAAGTTAATGGGAACCGCACGGCTAAGCATCAATTTATTCCTCCTACACCTAGGTGTCAGCATCCTGGTCAAAAAGGGAATCGGATTCCAGCACCTCCGCCCCATTGTGGTTGACCAGGGCAGGTTTATTATACTCCAGGGCATTCTCTGAGGAAGGCATGTGACCTTGGTGAACACATATGACTTAATAGGGATGACGCAAGTTTTTTTGTTAATTTATGAAAGAAAATACTTGCAGTGTCTCCTCAGGCATTGCTGTAGGATGGAGAATTTAATACAGCGCTAAAAGACATACTTGATAGATCTAGTTCAGTGAGGGGAGGAGTAAAAATCTTAGCAGCAATGCTTTGCAAAATAATTACTCAGCACAAGCTGGTAGATCTCTGGAGAGCCAGACAGCCTCATTTGTACACAATTCATGGTCACGGTTGGACTCCTGGTGGGTCACAACAAAAGTTAACATTCAGGTACAGGATAGACACCACTTGGCCATAACAATTTCAAACCATCCCCCTATCCTCTTGACAGTGGGCATCTCAGATGCACCTTACCCCCAATTAACTTAGGGGTTACGACCTGAAATATTACTAGATACATTTTTCGCAAGGAGTTTAGTGTCGAGATCCTGGATTACTTCAAAAGAAATAACAGAATGGGGACAGTGAGGGCATTATGGGAGGTCTTCAAGGTGGCTGTAAAGAAATGCCGCTTTTTGTATGGTCATTTCCAAGTTTTTGGACTGATGCAGCTGGTTTTTTGACTGACATGCTGACCCCTCAGCTGTGCTAACTCTGGAATGGTGCGACCAAAGTGGGTCATCCAAGGTATCAAACAAATTGTATCATTTCGCCCGACTGGTTTAGAAATTAAAGTAAAAAGTTGCAGTGTGCAACTTTAGCAAAGTTGCCACTTTGTTGCCTTTAATCCTCTATGCCCATATTGGTTGCACATGGGGTTCTGTCATCGAGACAGCTTACTGCCCTCCTGGGGATATATGCTAACAACTTACAGGAAAGAATACAATAGTGGCCTACTCTGGAAGGAGGTGTTACCTCCCTCCTGCAGGAAGCCACACGGGTGTTGGCCCAAAAGGTGAGCTTCAAAGGAGGACGGAAGAAGGACTGCCCTTCTGCATCGTGTAATCAACAAAGAAAGGCTGCACTGGCGGGAATAGCACCTGCTGAACCGGTTGGTTACCAAAAGAGATGGATTGTGCCTGCTGTGTCCTGCTCGAAGAGACGCCATCTCCACAGCCCAGCCACAGCCAAGAGGCCCCAAGAGTCAGTGAGCTGGCCTCCTGTTCACAGCACAGGGATACAACAGCTGAGAAGCCCAAAGTCTTCAACTCGCCACCAACCACAGACAGTGCAGCACCAGAGACCAGGACCAGACGCACAAAGTTGCACCTGGGTTTGCTGAACCCTGGAGTGTCGTCGAACTGCAGCTGGGACCTCCAGAGGACAAGCTATTGATCCAGGAAGGAGAGACCAGTGATCGAGATATTGGGCGACTGGTAGCCCAGTGGCAATTGGATTTCTGCCAGCTTCAAGAGAACTTCAAGGGATGTCGACACTGTGACCAGGACCGTCTCACCCCCTTCATGGACCAAGAAGTAGTTGCAGCAAAACCCGTGTTGACCACATCGTATCCTCAGCATTCTTTGAGCATCTTCAGCATCCTTCATCCCTTGCATCAGGACCACTTCCATAAGAAAGCCCTTCGAACAATAAAAGTGCCTGAAACTGACTGATACACCTGTTGAGGTAACGGTTTCTGAGGATCCCTGACTAGCTCCTTACTGAAGTTCGTCGCCTAAAGAGACTCCAAGTAACCGCATCACAACCAGCCCAAACGTTTTAGTAAAAAAGTTTCTAAGTGTCAGGTTTGTTGAACTTACCAAAGCTTATTCGCGGTTGAGTGAAAATACCTTGATTTACTATACCTTGTAAATTCTATATCCCCGGAACCCTCCAATGGATCTTATTCATTCAGAAGTCTAAAATTACATAAAAATACAGTCTATTATTATAAATTCACATCGGATTTCTTTGGTGTCTTGCCAATTACTTCTTTTACTGTTTTGCTGCTGTTTAAATGCTTTACACTTGTTCCTTTGTGTAAGCCTTGTTGCTCAGAGCCAACAGTTTGTCAAATGAAGACCAAGGATCCTGAAGGGGTTATTAAGTGCATTTCATGGTGAGGTTTCACAACTTCACCAGATAATACACCCCATTTCCTCACAGTGGTATCTTCCCGACGGCCCCCAGTGCCATGACGCCTTTGGGTAATTGTTTGCGCATTACAAATACTGGATTTACATTTTAGTGGTCATCAGAGGTGTTTGTATATCAAATCTGGGGGAGATACTAAAGATGTTACATGGAAACCTGTCCTGTCTAGAACAGGAGATACTGGACTTAGAGGCAGAGTATGCAGCTGGGCCGGATACTAAATTATTGGCAAAAATAAAGCTGAAAATAACAGAATATAATGGGGTGGTGGAAAAGGAGGGCCAATATTGACAGTGAAATGTAAAATGTGGGCATGGGAGGGGATGAGGATTAGAGCCAATTTAAAATTTACTTACTCACCACAGTTACTGCTTCCGCACCACCCTGCGCTCACTTCAACATGCAAGGAGAAATCTATGTGGATACTACAGAAATTGAAATTAAAAGCTTTTGAGGACCCGTATTCCAAGGGGCAATTCATCTTGATGCAGGGGATGCACACCTCTAGAAACCTTTAGATTACAAACAGCCTGTAGGGCAGCCTGTGATACGTTCAACAAGAGCCTCCTTATTTCAAATACTCTCTCATCTCCTCTCTGCTGAATCAACCAATGGTCTAGTTAGCCGCCTAAATTGCTCAATGCAATCAGAAGGCCCGGTAGCTAAACCAAATACTAGTGATAAATAGGCTCACAATTTAGACAGAAAACGTTCTGAGGAGCATTGGAAATATGTTTACTCAAACTGGGGATCTTTCACTTAACAGACTGCGTATCATACACTTTAAATTCCTTCACAGGATATACCACTCCCCATTGAGTTTGTACACTAGTAGACTAAAGGATACTTCAGATGGGCGAGATGTGGGGCAGCACATGCAGGATTTTATCATTTAGCATGAGAATGACCCAGGTCTTGAAGTATAGGGATACCATAACTAATGCCATGACTGCAATGGTATTGCACCCGATTAATAAAGACCCGAAAATATGGCGGGATATGTCAGGGAGGTTCCCACAGGGAAAGGAAAACTCACAACCATAGCACAGATGCTTGCAGAACAGTTGAGCATCCATGAAATGAGGGCAAGGGTGTACAAGAAAGGAATGGCTAAGCGATCTAGCATACTGTAATGAGCAGCTAGAAGCCTCTGCAGAACTCTTACCCCCCACATCACATTTTCAGGATATATGAGCTCCATTGCGAGCTTACCTGCAAAGCCTTGATCACACCTCTGCGTCTGTTTGATATTATATGCCATGTTACTAACAAAGTGGGAAAGTTGGGATGTTGGGGAGACTCGATTATGCTAGTACCCCATAAACGGGATAATGATTGTCCTTTCCTTTTTGTCATTTATGTGTACGAGGTTGCGGCACAGATGCTGTCTGAACTGGGATAACATAACGGCCCCTATACTCATCTTACTATTGTAATGATTAGGTTTGTATACTATGCTAAAAAAAATTATACTGTGATAATGTGCTATGTATACTATCACTGTTCTCTTTTTTCGTGATGCACAAATACAAAACTAGAAAGAAAAAAAATATTGTAATGCACACGCAACTAAAAACTATACTCAAAATGAAAAAGATTTCAGGCTGAATTACAAATTGGAACTCCTTTTCATAGGGGCTTTGCATATTAACCCGGCTGCAAATCATGTACAATAAAGAAATACCACAGGGAGCAACTGACCCAATAAATGTAGTCTATTCCCATTATATGTGACACATCATGTGATAATGTGTGCACAAGCAGGCTCTAGTCGTAAAAAACATTAATGCTTCTATATGCGCCTACTGGAGAACTTGAGGCTTTTCACAATCAAAAGAGTTAAGCCTATAGGCTTTGTCAAATCAATCAAAATTCTAACTGAGTTGGCATCTGCCTTTTTCACCACATTAATATTCAGGCCTGCTGGCTTTAGATCCGATGTGGTCTCTGCTTAGAGAAACCCATTGAACATTTTAGGAAGGCTCAAAGTACATATTTACAGAACATTAAATCACTTTGTGCATATATCAATCATGTTCAAGTGACAGACCAACAAAAGGGACATATATATTAACCCCCTTCTTGTTTAATTTGTCAGGGTTACATCAAACCCTATCTTATTGTATTTGTCAGAGTTCACTACATAAACTCCCTTCCTGTTGCATTTGCCATTGGGTTCACAATATAAAGCCCCTGCCTGTGGTGCTTGGCAAAGAAGTTCACAATGTAAAACTCCTTCCTGTCAGAGTTCACAATGTAAAGCCACTGTGTGTGTGTGTGTGTTTGGCGGCAAGAAGTTCCATAAATGTCTATTGGATTTAACCAACGCTTTTCAGAATAAATAATTCAGACCTACTGCCTTTGTCATAACTTTTAACGTTAAACGGATCAGACCCATGGCATCTGACATAACTTTTCTTAATGAACCAATCAGGCCTACAGCCTTTATCATTGACTTTTGAGCATAACCAACACAGGCCTGCTGTACTGAGCACAATCTATGCAATACACACAATATTTTTTATTTTTCAGCAGAAGCACACAACTTCTGCCCAATAATTTCCTGTGTAATATGATGCATTATTTTTTTTACATTAAATTACCCAAGCTAAAAAACTAAAGCGGTCTAGGATATACCTCAAATGTATATCTACATTTGTCATTGCCATGATTTCAAAATTTGCATTTCTTGAAAGTCAAAGAAACTGTATCACACATACTGGAAAAATATACAACGGCAAAAAAACATATCAAGAACAATCCAAGAGCAGCAGATTAAAATGTTTCATAGTGGCATTGCAAATGACTTTTGTCAGTAGCACCGAGGGTCCAGAATTAAATAAGAATAAAACTGCACTATGCCATACTTTAGGTCAGAATATTGTCTTTTGAAAGCCTGATATACTACTGCTATAGAAAAACTATTACAGAGTTGTAAAGAATAAGCCACAAACATTTGAAATTTTTCATAATTCCTATCCATTTCCAGCAAAAAAAATCTAAAATGTGGGAATCTAATGTACATTGAATTATTGAGACTACGATCACAATAGGGATCTGAGGCAGTAAATGTAATGGCAAACAGCAATACACTGCTAGAGTATGCATGTTCCAATATATCTGGATACCTATAAATTTCCCATCAGCAGGAGATAAATATTTAATGTGAATCATTTATCACTCGGTAAATATTTTAAGACTGTCCAGGAAGAAGATACAGGCTAAAGCACAGTAACACAATTGTGATCTTCTACTAGCTATATCAAAATAATTCACAAGTCTACAAAGCATGTGCAGACATACAAGAAGAGACGGATTTTCATCAGGTTATATTTTATATTGCATTTATAGAAGGCGAGTCCACGGTTAATTTGTGTAGAAAACGACATTCGGTGTAAGCTGAGAAGACTGTTTTCCTTCTCGTGTCTCTAGTTTCTCTTCTTGGGGTGTCCTGTTTCGCCACACACTAACCTCGGGGTAATATTTCCAAAGCAGTATCATCTAAGACAACACAGGGACCAGCAGACACCGATCAGTAAAAGAATGGTCCTCATCAGACGAATATATGATGTTACCCCGCTAACAAACACTCCGCATACCATTACCACAAATTTTTGACAACGCAAATTCAATGACCCCGCAAGTTTTTACAACGCAAACTTTTACAACGACTATGCCTTTACCACGCATGCTGTTACAACGCAAAGGCATGCGTGGTAAAGGTATACTCATGGTAAAAGTTTGAAAGGTAAGTGAGAGTACCCTGCCCTACCCTACACCCTAATGTAGTACCCCTGCACGACCCTCCCCGACACCCAATCCTCTCCCTACATTTACACTACCCAGCACGACCCCCCCCGACACTACCCTAAACCACTACTCTGCACTACACACACACACCACTACCCTAAACCCTATAACACTACCCCCAGCACGACCCTCCCCCGACCCCCAGTCCGGTCCCTACACTGAAACACTACCCTGCACGACCCCCCAACACTACCCTAAACCCTAAATCACTACCCTACACTACACAAACACTACCCTAAACCCTAAAACACTACCCCCAGCACGACCCGACCCCCAGTCCGGTCCCAACACTGAAAGACTACCCCGCACAACCCCCCGAGACTACCCTAAACCCTAAAAAAATTAACCCCCACCCCAGGCCCAATCCCCTTACCTCTTTCTCCTCGTGGTTCCTCTCTCCTCCTTGTTCCTGCTTCACTTCGTCTGTCTCTGAGGAGCGGTGCACGTCGTTGTGAGGAAATGGAAGAGCCTCTGTTTCCTCACAACGACGTGGATCCCCTATATTTTTTTTTACAACACGTGTGCATTTACCATACATACCTTTACAACGAAATTCGTTGTAAAGGCGTGCGTAGTAAATGCACACACGTTGTAACAAAATGCGGAGTAATGGTATGCGGGGTAGGTGCACCTTGCGTAGTACTTGAATGCGGAGTAATGGTATGCGGGGTCAAAAATTCGTTGTGAAGGATATTTACCTCATCAGACACATATTCAATGAACCTACATGCCACCTTTCTTAACTACCCTTATACTAGTTTTTCTGGTCGGTGCGTAAAAAAAACAAATGCCTGATAGACTGCAGTTTTACTAGCATTTAGGTTTCACTCTCACTCTATTGAGAGGTAGGGACAGATATTACTATTATTAACTCTTCATTGAGCGCAAACCGAGCTATTATTACTACTTTGTTTAAATTATGGTTCATCATGGAGTTTCCACTTTATCAACCTCAGAAAAATGAATGGCTCAGTAAGGCATGTCAAGGTTTCTGAAGTACAAGCATCAATACACTGAGGCAAACTCTTCTTAAAATGAGAACCAGTGATAACATCGCCTGCAAGAGGCTGTGGAAGCAAATGCCTTATGAGCAGGGCCACTGGAATTATGCAGCAGCTGCATTTTTTGCATAATTATGGATTCGCCACATTTTCTACAAAATCCATCATCTGCAGATTTTACCCAAAAAATGCTGTTTGTAGCTCAAACGGATCAAAAATTACAAAAAACGTGACAACGTGTTCCCACACAGTGGAAGGCCCTTCGCAAAAGTAGACTGGTCATTTTTCTGTATCATATTTCTGCATTTGGTTGTTAAACAGTTACTAAAGGGGTGAAATCTTTGTCAGGTATTAAACTGAGTAAAAATGGCATAATAATACTATGTGTTTCCTAGGCGACTTCTCCCGTCCCTCCCTGATGTTACATCAGGGAGGAACGGGAGAAGTCGCCTAGGAACCACATGGGAAATTTCCCTTGAAGCAGGTGTGGCAACAGGGGTTTCCCCACCCCTCCTTCCATGGGGCAAGTAGCTTTGGTATTTAGGGCTTGAAATTAGAAGCCATCAAACTGTGGAGAGTGGCAGTGTTCACGTCCACACAGTGGTTTACTCTTGCCACCAGCTGGTAAGAACGGAGCCCTTCATGTTCTTTTTAGGTCCTGATGAATGCCCTGGACCCAATTGGGCCATCAAGGCAGAAACATGTTGACCTCTCACATAACGGTTAGGGGACATTAATTCCCCCATATACCGTCATTTGATTTTAATATCATATAGTTACCTTTCACATTAAAAACACGACAAAGATAACTATAATGATTTTTAACTACACTCACTTATTTATGGGCCCCCACTTAGTTTAGAAGTGCATCCCTGTCGTCAGGTGTATGCCCGCCCTCTATCAAACCAAGGTTTTAGAGGGCGAGGACTGGTCAATGATGAAGCATGACACCAGGTGGTGTGTGAGACCAGTCCGTCACATTTTGTGAGATGTCTTCACTCACAAATACATCTCAAACCTCATAGTGGCCATTCAGTTAGGAGCAGCTTTTTTGTGGTTAAACATTTATTGTTGGAGGCTGCTAGCTCCTAAGACCCCGCGCCTCTTGTTCCCTTCTCCACACAACGTGGAGTTTTTGTGGTTCTATAATAATACTATCACAAACTGTGCCGCATTATCCTGCATGATGTGCATTTTCTTGCCGCATAATTTCGTCAACCCTGCCACATAATTTGGACCTCCCCTGCGGCATAATTCCAGTGGCCCTGCTTATGAGTATCAAATCATTAATACTACGTTTTTTTTAAGTAGGTGGCGAATGGGGCAGATGCCGCCTTGTCATGACCTTAGATAAGTGTCAGGATGTTCTAATTGATCAAACCTTGAGCAGAGTTAATTGACTCACAACGTGCTGAGGGAACATGATTTATGTTGTATGGATTAATGAATCAAACTTTTTATAAAGGCAGGATTTTTGTTATTCAATCTGGATGACAAAGAGTACCGGGGGAAATTCCATACTACCTCAAAGCAGCAAACGTTGATAGCATTTTTTTGTTTTTGCATATGTTTACCACCCACAGCAAACCTAACAGCCAGTCATCATACGCAGTACCTATCTCAGACTCATGACCATCATTACTCTATGCACTTTCAATTTGCGTGATTTCTTGCAAGCCAAACTTTTCATCATTAAATTATCTGAGGATTAAAACAATTACCTCACTAGACTATGTTTACGGCATTTTTTGTTATCTAAAGATATTTGATTCCTCTAAGAACAATGCTCTGACTTTTGAAACAGGACGGCTGAGTAGAATGTTTATGTACAATTACAAGATGCCTTCTGCATCAAATGAAAGAAAAAGAAAAAAAAAAAAGATGCCGGAGGCAAATAGGTCTTATTTTTTCAAAAACAGGAAATAATGTTACCATCCAGTTTGGATCAGGTTTTTTTCTGTCTGCTAGCAACGGCTATAGGCCATGGTAATATTAAAGAAACTAGGGCCTTGTGATCGCCATTTGTCTCTGCTAGTTGACAGCTCCGAATGTACAAAAGTCAGGACATGTTTTCCATCCACCCTAATAACAAAGACTTGCTGTCCTCATGAGCAGACCAGTGACATAATGGGTACATCCTCTTCTGAAGTCCACAAAGTGAGGACCTGGATTAATCTGGGTTTAAAACAGAGAGACCCCTACGAGCTGGTCAGCCATATTCTATAACTCCATGGAAGGTACTAGCGGTGGGTTCAATCAAATTGGTTTGCAGGGGGGGTTCTTTTGTCGCGATCAACTCTTCAGGAGAAGCCCTTTGGGTTGGCAACTCCTGAGACTTATTAATGGTGACGACAACCAGATTTAAGAGGTCATGAAGCTACACAGCTGAAGAACGTTCTAGCACTGTAAATGTAAAATGTTCCACTAAATTGATGTATGAATCCTCTGTTCAATATAGAACTGTGTGTACCTGCTCTGTGTGCCCATAAAGATATAGTCTGTTAGCTCATGCCTGCCAGTAGTGTTGTCTATCTGCAAATTCATACAAATAAAGCCATCCCTATTGCTCATTGTACTCTTTTATCGCGTAAATATTGAAAACTAAAAAAAGAGGAGCAGGCTCTTTACACATTTTCTTTGAAACTTCAACACATGGGAATGTTGCAGACTTTTCAAAAGCTGTGGTTCCAGATCTGCAAATACTTTCACATCATTCATTGCCTGAGTAAATCACTTAGGAACAGCATAAGGGACTGCGTCCCAGTTCTCGTAATCAGAGACAATTTGTGACTAAAAACAAACAGGGTTTTGGCAAAGGAAAGGAAATGGCCAAGGAGTGCTACTGTAATTGTTTTATATCACGAGGGTATAATAAAGATGCTTAATTGCTCTAAAATGACAGTTTCATTTTCTCAGCCAGCAAATAGTTATTAAAGCAGTCACACTTGTACAATTAACAGATAAATGAATCAAAGCAGGTTCTTTCTTTTACGTTGCTGATAAATCAGAGAGAAGACGAGGGCTATGTGTCACACAAAAGGGTGACTCCTTTAGTGTGTGGTAATGGGTGTCATTTCTAAGCAGACATTCAATTCCGTTGCCCTGAGAATATTGAGAGACTTAACAAATGACCAGGTCAGAAGAGAAAAGTCACTTACCATTTATCAGGATCCCCAGTAATGAATATCACCATCCGGGGGGGTCGGTGCAGCACTTGGTGGGTTCTTCCACTCTCCCTCATTGCTGAACCCGATTCACTGGGGCACCACAGGTTGGCAGCGCTGCTCAAATGCAGTGCGTCACTGCCCTCCAGGCACGTGGACCTCAGGAGGTAGCAAAGTGCACAAAGGCCAGATGGAGCCAGACACAAATGAGCATCACAGCCGCTGTTGCCATTGTCCCGATGCAGAGGTTGCGGTGCTGATGCTTCTATGCGGGGGGGAATGCCCTGTCCCTCATATAAGCCGACCAGCATTGAAACAAAGCGATACAAAAGGGGATGATGGACGGAACGTTTGAGCCAATCAAACACTCGCCCCCAGTCAACTGATCTGGGTTTAATCCATCATCATTCTTTAGCTCACTCCACCACCCCAGTTCAGACATGGCCATATGCAAATCAGTCTGACCCTGTGCCTCATGGGAACAGTCCAGCCCGAACTGCCAAGCCATATCTGAACTGGGGTGGTGGAGTGAGCTAAAGAATGATGATGGATTAAACCCAGATCAGTTGACTGGGGGTGAGTGTTTGATTGGCTCAAGCGTTCCGTCCATCATCCCTTTGTATCGCTTTGTTCGCCCTAAGTTGGCGGGGGTATGCCCAGACGTGGGTCCCTTGCTCACTTTGCCACTGGATTCAAGCAAGCCTGGCTGATGACGGCTGGAATGCCAGAAACCGGTCCTAGGATGCTTGTTTCCGGTCCAGGGAAGACATGGCTTGGCAGTTCGGGCTGGACTGTTCCCATGAGGCACAGGGTCAGACTGATTTGCATATGGCCATGTCTGAACTGGGGTGGTGGAGTGAGCTAAAGAATGATGATGGATTAAACCCAGATCAGTTGACTGGGGGTGAGTGTTTGATTGGCTCAAGCGTTCCGTCCATCATCCCCTTTTGTATCGCTTTGTTCGCCCTAAGTTGGCGGGGGTATGCCCAGACGTGGGTCCCTTGCTCACTTTGCCACTGGATTCAAGCAAGCCTGGCTGATGACGGCTGGAATGCCAGAAACCGGTCCTAGGATGCTTGTTTCCGGTCCAGGGAAGACATGGCTTGGAAGTTCGGGCTGGACTGTTCCCATGAGGCACAGGGTCAGACTGATTTGCATATGGCCATGTCTGAACTGGGGTGGTGGAGTGAGCTAAAGAATGATGATGGATTAAACCCAGATCAGTTGACTGTGGGTGAGTGTTTGATTGGCTCAAGCGTTCCGTCCATCATCCCCTTTTGTATCGCTTTGTTCACCCTAAGTTGGCGGGGGTATGCCCAGACGTGGGTCCCTTGCTCACTTTGCCACTGGATTCAAGCAAGCCTGGCTGATGACGGCTGGAATGCCAGAAACCGGTCCTAGGATGCTTGTTTCCGGTCCAGGGAAGACATGGCTTGGCAGTTCGGGCTGGACTGTTCCCATGAGGCACAGGGTCAGACTGATTTGCATATGGCCATGTCTGAACTGGGGTGGTGGAGTGAGCTAAAGAATGATGATGGATTAAACCCAGATCAGTTGACTGGGGGTGAGTGTTTGATTGGCTCAAGCGTTCCGTCCATCATCCCCTTTTGTATCGCTTTGTTCGCCCTAAGTTGGCGGGGGTATGCCCAGACGTGGGTCCCTTGCTCACTTTGCCACTGGATTCAAGCAAGCCTGGCTGATGACGGCTGGAATGCCAGAAACCGGTCCTAGGATGCTTGTTTCCGGTCCAGGGAAGACATGGCTTGGCAGTTCGGGCTGGACTGTTCCCATGAGGCACAGGGTCAGACTGATTTGCATATGGCCATGTCTGAACTGGGGTGGTGGAGTGAGCTAAAGAATGATGATGGATTAAACCCAGATCAGTTGACTGGGGGTGAGTGTTTGATTGGCTCAAGCGTTCCGTCCATCATCCCCTTTTGTATCGCTTTGTTCGCCCTAAGTTGGCGGGGGTATGCCCAGACGTGGGTCCCTTGCTCACTTTGCCACTGGATTCAAGCAAGCCTGGCTGATGACGGCTGGAATGCCAGAAACCGGTCCTAGGATGCTTGTTTCCGGTCCAGGGAAGACATGGCTTGGCAGTTCGGGCTGGACTGTTCCCATGAGGCACAGGGTCAGACTGATTTGCATATGGCCATGTCTGAACTGGGGTGGTGGAGTGAGCTAAAGAATGATGATGGATTAAACCCAGATCAGTTGACTGGGGGTGAGTGTTTGATTGGCTCAAGCGTTCCGTCCATCATCCCCTTTGTATCGCTTTGTTCGCCCTAAGTTGGCGGGGGTATGCCCAGACGTGGGTCCCTTGCTCACTTTGCCACTGGATTCAAGCAAGCCTGGCTGATGACGGCTGGAATGCCAGAAACCGGTCCTAGGATGCTTGTTTCCGGTCCAGGGAAGACATGGCTTGGCAGTTCGGGCTGGACTGTTCCCATGAGGCACAGGGTCAGACTGATTTGCATATGGCCATGTCTGAACTGGGGTGGTGGAGTGAGCTAAAGAATGATGGATTAAACCCAGATCAGTTGACTGGGGGTGAGTGTTTGATTGGCTCAAGCGTTCCGTCCATCATCCCCTTTTGTACAGCATTGAAACAAGGCACAAGAGGGCACGCCAGTATAGACAAGCAGCACAAAAGAATCTGTAAGGCTCCTGCCGAAGAATGCGGCAACATCATCGCTTTGGGGGTTGTTAACGAGCTGTTTCTCCTGTTTGGAGATGCCACAGATGAACTATTCTGGGACCCTGCTCATAAACGCAATGTAAATGGAGAGAGGTGTAACCATCTAAAAATTCCTGTGGGCGGGTCTAAAACGTGAAGGACATACCAACCAGGCAATGCCTGTAGGGGGCTCGTCCACTCAAGTCAATGGCAAAAAAATGGCAGTACAAAAGCCCCTTTCTCAATGTATATGTGTATGTGCGCGTGTGTTGTTTGGTGTGTAGTGGTAGCAATAAGCATATTCATAGCTAAAACTGTCTGTAGCCAGACCTACAAAGCGACAGAAGCACATGCAAATAAGGCACTTTAAATAACAAATGGTGATGGGAACATATTCAGGTAAGGAAACCGCTTATGATAAACACAGTAAGTAATACGTACTTGTATTAGGTCCAAAATGCCAAGTTCACTTTCTGACGAGTCAACACAGAAGACAAAATATAGCGTAGCATAGTGTCTGTATATCAGCTTGTTGTCTGAGCCACCTATCAAGCTAAATGGACAATACAATCAATATAGTAAACGGTATAAAATGATTTCCTTTAAATTTCATCCAATATTATCAGTCATTTTTTTAACAAAAGAACAAATGCACGCAGTTGTATTTCATTTGCACAGAAAACGAATATAATTTTCACCTGACACCCAGTATATTTGATAGTTTTCTTTTATTGAATGTGTTCATAAACAGTTAAGATTCAGACAACGTTACAACAGTAATGTGTTTGTAAAAATAGGAGGTCTGTTATCTAGAACTTATTTTTCAGTCAATGTAGCATAGAAAAATATTCTCATGTTTTTGTAGGGAAATCAACAACTTAAAACTGAGATATAGAGATATAATTATGTCAAGTGTACGAAACATCTAAATGGGTAATCATTCAATTTATAAAAATACAATTAAGAAACAAAACAGTAAACGTGTTATTAACAGTTTATTACTTGCAAAAAGAATCAATGGTAATTCACTTGGTTTGAGGGAGAAAGGGTGGATAGTAATACCTAGCTCACTTCCAGAAAACATTATCGCTCAGCTACACCCTTTTCACAAAGTCAAATGGGACTTAAGCAGAGGCTCAAAAGCACATCTAGTTTTCTACAACCGGACAGTGAATACACGAAGGAGTGTGTGGCAGCAGGACGAGGCAGTGGCTTATCTGTGACAGGTCAGTGATCAGAAGGGTCCCACATTAGGTGTGGGTTGACCGCACAGCTGTCACGCAGACCTTTTGCTTTCGGTATACTTAAATTGGGCTTTGGTTCTGCACGCACCCTTCAAATACTTTTGACTACCCTTTTTCAGCTATTGGCTTGAAACGGTTTCAATCACAGAACCACAACTTGACTCGGCCGAGAGGAGTATTTCTCACTCACATACAATACTGGCTGTAGGGTGTATCTTTTCGCCTCCAATGCAGTGTTTGAATTGAACTGCTTATAGGACTTCTTTACGACCTTAGCTCTCTCTGTCTGCTGCCTCGCCACCGTGTCTCGTTCCTCCCTCCAACCCCTCTGTCTTTCCACCTGGGAGGTCTCATTCGCTTACTTGCTGCTCCCTCTCATCCCTGCTCTCCATCCATCCATACCTCCCTGTGTGCCCTCCTTCTGACCCCTGCTCCTCACACACACCCTCACTGTACCCAAGCAGCTTCTAATTAGTGCAGCAGGAATTAGGAATTTTCTATTGTTGGTAGTGATAGAAGGTGCAGGGAATCCTAAATCTGAGAAGAGATGGCGCAGTCATCAAAAGTGGCCTGTGTGTTTGAGGTGAGCAAAAAAAACTAGTTTGGATTTTGGCTACCTGCAACTAGAAATTTAATTTGCAAAACGACACTACCCGAAAACATCAAGTATATCATACTCTTAGGTAAGTGGGAATAATAACACTCTGGACAGCTAGAATCAGTTTATGGGGGCCTGCTAATGGCAAACCAAATCTGCACACTTCGAGAAATGGACCCCCTGCTGCTGCTAAAAAAAAAAAAGTCTTGTTTTTCCTGCTGTAAGAACACTGGGAGAGCTGTCCCAAATGCAAGCTTGAACCTGTGTTCCAACATGTGGAATACAAGTCACTCAGCAGACCCATAAGAATATTTGGGTCTAGGCGGGCTGTACACAGCCTGTTAGCCTGCTTGGTAAATTGCCTTCTGGAAGCCTCTGTACTTGAAAGGTGGAAAGGTCCTGAAATAGGAGAGAGCTTCTGACAAGTTGGAAACTTTCCAGTTAACTGGTGTTCGACTGGCAAGACTGCGTGAACTGGTGAGAGTTGCAGTAACGCCTTTGAAACATTTCCCAAAAAGGACTGGGGGCACACTGGAACTGGTCCTGATGGAGCCAAATTTAAAGGTACTACAACAAATTGTATGTTGCCTTAAAAGTCACATTTTGCAGGACTTTTCATGGTGTTGTGAGATATAAAAACGAACTTAGGAGGTTTGAGAACACAAAGAGAACCGCAGCACATCCTTCCACCCAAAACGCAACCTCCTCACACTTAATGTGAGTCTTGGCACTCTGAACTTTATCAAATCAGTAAAGGGTGCAGACCAAGATGTCTGACCAGAGGCATGAAGCTTAAAGCTTACATTGGGAAATGCAGCCTGCCAACGTGACTTCCTGCCTCAGACCTTTTAACACCACATCTGTGGCTAAGTAAGGGCTCCAACGTAGTATATCTGAGGTCCTAAAGTGTATTCTGTAAACAGGCTTCAACTTTGACCTCCTTTGCTGATAATTACTCCAAAAGAGTTTCAACGTGTGAATGTAAAAATGTACAACCATGTGGAGAAATAGAACAGGTTCGGACTGAATATGTAATTGCGGAGCAACCTGTTTTTGGTACCTATGTGTCAGCTGAACTTCCATTACGAGACTTACGAGACAGTAATTTTTCACATTTTTCTAATTTCCCTTAAACCATCAATAAGCTCCTATTCCTGCTGATTCAATAGGGGTATGTTCCTTTCTAACCTCAGCTTTTCTTACTTATGTGACATTTCCCCATTCCATTTTTAATTACATTTAGTTCAGTCTTATAAGTTCTTTATTTCCATAGCTATATTGTTCGTGGATTGGTTTGTTACACGTTATACTTGACAGATTTTCACGAAGGATGGCCTTGTTTCTCAGGTGAAGCTGTAAGATTGAAGCAAGGGCTATTCTTATTGCTTTGGCAGTGTGGGAAATCAGTCATAGTTCCCAACAAGCCTGGCCATTCTCTAGTCTGCCTACATTAGTACATAGCAAAAGAGAAGAAGAAATACTAGACTGCAAATAAAGTGGCAGGGTTATGCAGCGTACGGTGGTGATAAAATTGGAATATCACATAATAGAGGCAGGGAAATATAATGGGGCAGACGGCATATGTACATAAAATAACACATTACAGGTCCAGTTTCCCAGGATAATGAAATTACATGCATAGCTATTACAAGCATGGTATGGAGCCTACCAGTACAATAAAGAGGAAATGTCAATGTATATAAAAAATAACCGAAACACTAGGAAGAATATTCAAAGTCAAAATCGGTCTTTAATAGCAACACAACGATAAAAGATAAACTGCTCAAAAACCTTAAACACATTTTAAAAGCCAATGTTTGACCAATTCATTAATCATGACTGGTAAAAAATGAATAAGATCAACACACTTGGAGATAGCCAGGTAGAAATCGCTATTTAGCTCATCCGGCCGTGATATTACGCCTAGGTTGTAGTCAGTACGCTCTGTAACGCCCAAAACACTGTCTGCATAAACATCCGGCTGACAGGGAATAATTTAGTTGTGCAGGCAGGCCCATCTACCTTGATGATGCAAGTGGGGAGCGGGCAGTAATTTCCATATCTTGACTCGAGTTCTTTGTTTTGTTGACACAGCCATGGCATTTGATTCATTTACAATAACAGCACAATAACTGACAATGCAGAAGAGACATGCATTGTGCGATGGTATAATGCAACGGGGGAACACTTCCAGTGAATTCCCTAACCCTTACTACCAGAGCACCACCGCCGACATCGATGCTAAACATGCCCATTATATATGTTGTATGTCACAAAACGAATACTACCTCAGTACTTCGTTTGTGTGGTTTATGTATCCACTGTCTGCAATATAGCAAAAGAAGCATCAAAACAGACATACCATAAGAATCTGGTGCTATTCTACGAGTTGTCTCGCTCCACAATAAATTCAACTATTGTTTTTTCAAAAAAAGGGCTCATATTTTGGCCCATCCTCCTTTACAGTGACCACATTACATAATATGAAAAAATAGACGTAGGTTGTTTTCTGTCTCCTAATTCCCCTTGCTATTTATTCTCAAAGTGTGCGACTGCAGGGGAGTGCCTCCCTGATCTGATCCAAGACATTCCGAACCACCCTGCCCTTAGGGTAGGTGGTGTGTGTGGATACACTTTTTTAGAGGTAAATAAACACTTTTGCATGTCCATGTTTGAAGTGTGTTTACAGTGGATTTGCAGTGCTGTGCACTTTATTCACGTGTTTCACATAGTTGATTCCACAGAGATTGAGAAGGTTATTCTACTGCTCAAGCATAACCAACACGTTTGAATCAAACAGCATCCCCATATGTTGGGTGAGTGATCAATATATTTTAATGAATACAGTCTGATGGTTCCCGTGTGTTTCTCTCCCTTTGTGTAAACTTTACTTTTAGGTTTACCTCTCCAAGAAGAAACTACGAATAGGTGAGAGCATTAGGTCTCATTTCCAATCGCATGGTAAGAATGAGTAGTAAGGCTGGGAATATAACACCTTCAAGATGCTCACCCACGCACACAAGGCCCTCCACGGCACCGGACCAGCATACCTGAACAGCCGACTCAAATTCCACGCACCCCAAAGGACCCTACGATCAGCCCAGCTCTCCTACGCCGTGGTCCCCCGCACCAGAAAGACCAGATCGGGAGGCCGCTCCTTCTCCTTCCTCGCGGCCAAAGCATGGAACGCCCTTCCGCTCCACCTCAGACAGACAACATCGCTCCCCATCTTCGCAAGAAACCTCAAAACCTGGCTCTTCGACAGACCCCCTCCTTGATGGATGGAACCTGCACCCCCTCCCCCACCCCTAGCGCCTTGAGACCCTTACGGGTGAGTAGTCGCGCTTTAACAAACCCCTGATTGATTGATTGAGCCCTGACGATGGAAGGTCTGAGACCCATATGGGCTTTCAAGGAAGGCTGAAACATGTTGACATAACTGAATGGGTAGAAGAACCATTATACCTCATTGTATACCCAGTAATCATCTTATTTTTAACTATTTCTAGGATACTCAACAATAAGGGGAATTCCATGAGAATACTCTAAGATATTTTTATTTTATTTCTGGACACCCTGTTATAATCCAGTTCTCAGTTATCTAAGAACTCCCACAAATGGTTATGTCCGCCATGGTGCTATTTACCTACTGTGGTGTGGATAATCACCAATGATGAAGCACGCCACGACAAGTTGTGGGTGAGGCGATTACAAATAGTGATTTCTACCTGGCCATCTAAAGGTGTGTTGATGTTTTTGTATTGATGAAAAATGAATAAGAACATTCTATTTAACACAATCTCTGCATGTATATTGGGCGCAGTTTCGTTGATTCTAACAGCTTTTTTTACAAAACATAAAACAGCAAAGCAAATGGATATGAAAGATTGTAATCATATAAGCGCAGGTCTGCACTGTGTAGAACTTCACATGCATTGTTTAAGAAAGCGTGCTCTCTGTGATCTATAAGCTGATCTATAAAATTTGAAAAAAACGAAGTGAAATGTGCTTTGTACAGAAATTCCAACACAGGGCAGACCTTATTTCCTTTAAACCACTGACCAGTTTTAGGATATACCACCATAATATGTACAGTACTTAATCGGAAAGGAGTTAAATTGAAACAATGGTGACTATTTAAAACGTAGAAAAGATAAAACTGAATGACTTCACCTATTGGGATTACCAATTGGGCTGTGACAGATTTCTTAGCCATTTCAGGCAATTTCCAAACAGCCCATGCCAACCCTTTCAATTTATATTTAAGTTCAGCTTTAAAAAAAAATAGTGGTAATATACCCCTCAGTGGAACCTAGGCTTATGCCTAGGCTATTATGATGGTCTAAATATGAAGTGAAATGAGTACCTATAAAGGAATTGGGATTTTACAGCACAGCATTAAGAAATCATTCCTCAGCTTTTCAATTTATAAATATGATATTGTATGAAGGCAGAAAACCCCTTCTTGGGCAACAAAAATCAATTAAAGTATAAAACAATGCAAAATACTCCATCAAAGGCTTTCATGTAACTAATGTAGAATATTTTGTTTTGTACTTCAGAAAGAACACACCTTAAAATGGGCAGACTACACAGAACAGTTATTTGTAGTGACAGATACAAAATCATATTTATAAGATACATACACTCACTCCATGTTTCTCTACAAATCAAATGGCCCTCATATGTACACAACGAAGCAAAATTGTGGCAGAAGAATTTTCAGAGGGAGATAAAGACCAATATTGGTTTAACACGAGCGTTGTCGGAGACAATGTAAAACAAAAATGATCACATGGTATAGATACAATATTGCCAATAGGAAGGAATTGCTTTTGACCTCCTCCTATAATTGATTGATCGGATAACCACATACTTCTTTTCAACTGAACGGGAGTACTTCCTCACGTAAATACAGTAAAGCCCAGATTGCTACTTACAGAAATAAAGCACTCGCTCAACGAGAGGTAGGAGGAAAAAAAAATGAAGTTGGTCTAAATCTGGTAAAACACAATGGAAGAATGATACAACCATAAACTTTCATGTGCAAATTAGCCCCTTTAAGGACCACCGCGAAAAAGAAACACAGTAAATCCACATCTTGGTTTACTTCTGATCTAAAAGACCTTCAGGTCCAAGTTAGGTGATTCGAAAGATCCTGACAAAATATCCCATGCACCCCAAAAGCATACTGATGGAGCGCAACTAAATTATTAAATAGCTATAATTCAAGCAAAAAAGGCTCGTTTTCTAACTTAAAATTAAAAATGCTTCTAACTCATCTAAAGAGCTTTTTCATACTCAAATGGGCATTCCAATCCAAAAGTTGCAAAGATCAACTGTGATTTGTCAAAACACTGGTGTAGTACCATCACATGCCAGGTATAACACATCATGCCAGCCATATGTTCACAATGCCAAGTGAGCAGCAGCTGGCAGCCTAAAGCTTTCTGCTTTCCTGATATTACCCTGGAGGACACTATCAACCTAATCAAGTTACTTAAAAGTGCATACTGGCGAGGTGATTCTGGGTCCTACCACAAAGAAGAATTAATTAGTGCCTTTCATTTATGAAGATAATGAACTAGTACTGTTGCGCGGAGGGCGGGGCAGGGAGAGCCAGGCACTTCCGCATCGGAGCGGTTAGCGCTCTAGTTGGAGGCAGAGCGCGACTATTTAGGTCTTATGCGCCAGCGACTGCGCAGCGGACGCGCGCCAAAGGCGCGCCAAAGGCAACACCCGTCTGCGCCCGTCCGCGGCCGGCAGGGGCCTGGGGCCAGAACCCCTGCCGGTTCGGCCCTAGGTGTGCAGTATAGTCTTCAACAGCTCTATGCCCTGTGCCCCGTGTTGGGAGAGGAGTGCAAGCATAGCTGAAAGGTAGATGGTAGCAGCAGGAAGCGCAATCACTGTTCTTACACTGTTAGCCCGCAGTTAAAGCCTAGAGAGTCTGGCCAGAGACTGAGCCCCTCCTTGATTACCTGCCGTTCCATGAGGAAACACAGATTGAACATTCATGACCATCTTTTAGAAGGTCAGATAGATGTCCTGTTCCTCACGGAAACGTGGCTTAGTGAGGATGCAGCCCCTGATATCTTGGAGGCCCTTCCTAATGGCTACGGTATCACCAGGGTGGACAGACCCACGGGGAAAGGTGGGGGGATTGCAATAATTTTTAAACATTCCATACAGTGCACCCTCGAGCCGACTAACATTGTGGACAGCGAAGCGGGATTTTTTTCCATAACTCTATCTAATAATTATATTATAAAGGGGATTCTGGTATACAGACCCCAGGTCCCTCCACACGGTTCACGCCTAGGCTGATTGAGTGCCTAGTCCATCCAGCATTATGGTATGAGAAACTATTGCTATTAGGAGATCTGAATCTGCACTTTGATGACGCCTCCGATTCTGGGGCGCAAGGGATCTGCCAGGAATTGGCAGCATTACAGATGACATTTAAATCGGAGTGCCCTATGCATCTTTGAGGTCATCTACTTGACCCAATTTTTGCTAATTGGGATGCTCTAGAAATTGAGCAGCCGCTTCCAGTTCCCTGGTCGGATCATTTTGTGATCCCTTTTAAGGTGCGGATGTCGGTTCAAAAGACTCTAGCGAAAGTTGAACTTAAGCTGAAACACAGGAGGTGGGCGAGTTTCTCGCAAGGTTAACTTTAGCAAGGCCCTTTCACTGGGGGGGCCCCCGGGTGGTCGGGAGATTGACTCGGCATGTGAGGTCTTAGATAGGCGCATTTCGGAAGCACTTGACAGCTGTGCACCCTGGGCCGCAAAGGCACCCAGAAGGCAAGCAAAATCTGCCCCCTGGTTCGGAGACGAACTGAGACTGGCAAGAGCGGCCTGTAAACGTCTTGAAAGACGATGGAGAAGGGATTTTTCGGCCCAGATGAAGACTGAATACAAAGTTAGTCTTAAGCTCTATCATACCCTTATCAGAAAAACGCGGGCTTCCTATTATAAGGAAAGAATTGAGAGAGCGGAAAATTCAGTCAAAGAGTTGTTCACCGTCTACAAAGAGATCTCATCCTTGGATAAGATCGCAGCACCGAGTATAAGTTCAGTGGAGTCCTGTAATCGGATAGCAGAGTTTTTTGTAGAGAAGGTAGAGAAAATCTATTCCACCTTCCCGGTCTCTGCAAGGGAGGGGCGCGCTGTGGTTGCTGCCCCCACTAACATAAAGGGAGAAGAATATCTGGATACTTTCAGTACCCCTAATCATGAGACCCTAATGAAGATAGCTAGTAGCATCAAGTCCGGCTCTCCCAGTGACCCTGCAAGGCCAAGGGTGCTGAGAGGGAGCATGGAATGCCTTGAACCTTGCATCAGACATCTGTTAAAGCTCTCTTTCAGCTCAGGCACTGTGCCAAAAAAATGGAAGGAGGCTGTGGTCTTACCGCTGAGGAAGAAGCCGAATGTCAGCATGGACCAGCTAGACAATTTGCGTCCCATCTCGCTACTCCCTTACTTTGCGAAAATTGTAGAGAAGGTTGTGAACATCCAGCTGACGGCCCATGTTAGCAAACATAGTCTTCTCCATCCCACTCAGTCCGGTTTTCGAGCGTCGTACTCGACTGAATCGGCTTTGCTCCTCTCCACTGAGACCATCCGGAAGTACGTTGATGAGGGTCAGATGGCGGCCTTAATTTTATTAGATCTGAGTGCCGCCTTTGACACTGTTGCTCATCATACGTTGCTTCAGTGTCTCAGGAGGGGTGGGGGGGGAAGGCATTGGAATGGATGGAATCCTTTCTGCAGGACCGCAGTTTTCAGGTAGCGCAGGGACCTTATCAGAGCATTGGGCTTAAACAGGGGGTGCCACATGGGTCCACCCTTAGCCCGACCCTATTTAACCTATATGTTGCCCCAGTGGCAGACATCACTGGAAAGTTTGGGGTCAAAGCTGTGTCCTATGCTGACGACACACAACTGGTGGTGTCTCTAACACAGTCGGACGAGAAGGCAGCTACTAATTTTAATTCCTGCCTGCAAGAACTAGCGGTATGGATGGCTAACAACTGCCTTAAACTGAACGGGAGCAAGACAGAAGTGATGGTTATTGGCAAGGCACCTTCTGTGTGGACATCGGCGTGGTGGCCACAGACCCTGGGTCCTATCCCCGGTCCTAGTGAACAGGTGAAGAACCTAGGGGTGTGGCTTGACCCTAAGCTCTCGTTTGAGCATCATACAAGGCTGGTGGCAGGAACTTGTTTTGGAATCTTGCGTGGACTCCGCAAGACCCTGGACCTCCTGCCTACCGTAGCTAGGAAGACCATGGTTCATGCCTTGGTAACAACGAGGCTGGACTATGGAAATGTGCTTTACCTGGGGGCTAATGTCAACTGTGTACAGAGACTTCAATGTATCCAAAACGCAGCAGCCCGCCTGGTTATGATGCTACCTAGGCGAGCCTCTTCCAGGAAGGCCCTGGTCGCCCTTCATTGGCTCTCGATTAAGGAGCGAATCCTGTTTAAAGCTCTTCGTGTGAGCCATCGGATTCTACAAAGGAAGGGGCCCACATACCTACATCACCTTCTGACTCCGTATGTCCCCTCCCGCCAATTAAGATCTAGCGGGACGGGACAGGTTATTATTCCCAGAGTCAGGAGGGTAAGGATGGGTGGGCGCTCCTTTAGTTTCAGGGCAGCTCAGCAATGGAACAAACTCCCGTGGGGAGCTTCGGATGGAGGCCTCGGAGTTGATTTTTCGTAAAAGCTGAAAACTTTTCTATTCCCCACTGAGTAGCTTTCGGGTTGCTGTACCGTATATGGGGGGTGGCCTGGGAATGATGTCTCTCTCGACTGTACCGTAGCGCGGGGACACACTAGCCTAGTGTAACCAAGCGCTCTACAAATGTCATTATTATTATTAAGTATTGGCCTTAAAAACAGAAAGTTCCTGGGACAACTCAGACCATAACAACTTCTGGCCTATTTCAAATATCCCATTATTGATAATACTGGAAACGATAGCTACCATCCAACTTCAGTGGGACAGTGAGCAAAGGGAGACTGTAAATGACAGTCAGAATTCAAATTTATATTGAGAACAGAAACAGCCCTGTATAATATGTAGGCATCTATAATCAGTATCATAGACTAAAGAGATCCGGCTTCAATGATTGTCCTAGATTTCTTAGTTCCGTTCAACACAGAATTATCATTCCGATCAGCTATTATTGTCATCAAGAATGACCGAGTATTCGGAATTCTGAATGAGAAAGTACGCCTCTTATGTAATTGGTTCTTACTAGGTGAAATTACAAGAGCGTTATCTGAAGCAGCCACAGAGACATAACAGAATGTCGTGTAGTTCCTATATTACCCATACAGGATCTGCACGTTCAGATAACATAAACTGTAGGATTGGTGGCAGACTGGCTCTGAGCACCCCCACCGAGAATGTTAGAATTTTAGCTAGCTCACAGTGCCACTAGAATCTCCTCTTATCGGGGAGAGAATAGTTTCTGTCAACCTCAGAACATGACAACCCTGATCCCCCAGGATCGTGGAAACAATATACTACTTTTCGCTCAGTCACTCGTGCTCACTTATTCGGTCTCAGAGAGTTACACAGAAGAAACAGTTGGGCGTGTTACAATAAGAATTTATTGCACAGTTGTTCTTCTGGTGTAAAATAGATGTGCTGCAACAACCGTTAGACAGTAGCAGAGATATAGGATTAGCAGTATAGTGAAAATAAAAGGATATCATAGTTCTACCATCTTGCAATAATCATGAATACATACATGAATATAAAATGCATGATAAAAAGTGTGTGTACTCCTACGGTGCCTATCTAGATGTACCTAAGTGTACCTAGCATGTGAGTAGGTGTGAAGCCAAGAATCCCTCTAGGATTTAGTCTAACCCCATTACCTGAAGTGAGAGAGTGTGGGACCCCGTCCTGGTCTCGAGTTGGACACCCCGCGAGGGATGTTAGACCACTGCTAGCAGAAGCGTCTGCATGCAGGAGCCTCAGTGTCTCTGGTCAGTGTGTCAGCCGGAAAGTCACGGTCTCCTCTCCCTTCCCTAGCAAGATGTGCTGTATTTATACAAGAAGTATCTAGGGTTTCTTTGTCCCTTGTTTCTTGTATTAGCCATTGTTGGATTTGAGGATGACGTATGGGATGAACCTTGTACGTAGATATTATGCAGGTGGTGTAGCCTCTGCCTGGTTTCCAAGAACCCTCATGAATATTCATTCATACTGTATGAGTCCATTGATGGAGTTATAGGACGCTATTGTTCAAGGAAAAACCCTCCTTCTGTGCCCAGGACTAGAACTAGGTGAAAGTTCAATCCTAAAGGCTTGTTACTGTGTAGTATAAGGGAGATAATGTAGGTGAAGGTGTATGATATTACCCGGGCCTATATTAGGGTACCTATATGAAACATAACACCCACTCCTCTTCCGAACAGTCAACAATGATAAAATGCAAGTGAACTACTCCGTTTACTAGGTAGCAGCGCATAAAACTATCAGTGAGCTTCATAAAATATTGTCTTTAAAACCATTTTAAAATAGTCTAATAGGAGGAAAGAAAAAATTATTTATGAAAGTTAGCATTGGAAATGTCACTCTAAGCCAAGGTCCTAGTTGAGTTCGTTTATATAAATTGAACCACTACAAGCGTCAGAAGGCCAAGCTTTCCCAGCGAAAGTGTAAATTAAAAGGAAATGTTCCAAATTTAGTTGAGTTTTGCAACAAAAAGGAAAAAAACGAATTCTTTCCCAGCACATGATGAGCCAATTATAGATTAAGTGTCCTGGCTGGGAGACGTAACATCGCCGTTGCTCGCTGTTGCAGAGCACGATCCCTGTAATACCTTGCAGAGCACGTCAATTGAGCACAGATGATACTCAGAACTGCCAATAGTTGGTGCAGAGGCAGCTGGTGCTGTAGTCGATACCGGAGTGCTAGTGGAAGAGCTGATGCTCAACCCAGTGTAGCAAAAGGCACTTGCGGGTTCTTGAGGAATGCGGCCATCAAGATAGGAATACGCTGGGGACATTGCCGAGCATGGACCCTCACCGGTTCCAGCATAGTATTCATGTCCGGTGGCGTAGCCGATGGAAGTGTCAGACAGAGATCTAACACACATTCTTCTCCGCAAAACAGGCATCGAAGAACAGGTAAGATGCAGTCCATCCAGACTGGTCTAAACGATAGGAACCAAGAGGCGCTCAGTTCCCGCAGGCGAGGTGTGCCCAAATGTTGTACCATGCGTTCACAGTATTTGCGCCCCAGGAGTGCTTTTGCCATCTCGTTGGTGATTGGGCCGTCCATTGCGTAGCAGAAAAATAACTATCAGGATACCTGCTATTGAGAGCAGGATCAGCGGAAGACCTCCAAAAATACTTCCCAATACGGAGTGTATAAAGTTTGGAATAACTCCGAGGCCTGTCTGAAAGGTGTTTAGAAATCCTGACCCTATGGTCTTAAATAGGTGTACAATACCACTCGTATCAGACATATTAAAGATACGTCCCACCATTTCTGTGAAATGAGAGGGGCAGTTTGTACGTATGAGTGCCTGTATCTCAGCCGAGGTCCTTGCGATTTGAAGATCAAGGGTCTCCCGGGCGGAGGTTAAGGGCACAGTTTGCTGTAAAAGCATGGCTTTCATTCTGCTCAAAGTATCAAACTGTATAAATGACACATTTAGCGAAGGCCATAGCGGCGCGTCCCTGACTGTACTTGTTGGGGGAAACAATACTTGCAAACAGCAAGTAACCCTAGAGTTCACCGTGACCAGATAGGCAATCCCCGGAAGCATCCCACAACAACCTTGATCATTCAGCATCAAGTAACTCCCACTCGAGAGCAGCTCGAAGACTGGTGTAATCACTGTTGCTGGAGTCCCTTTCAGGTGGCAGGACAAGTTCGCTACTGAACCATTACAAGCTCCGTGCAGTAAAATATCCTGGCACATGAGAGAACCACTCAAAGCGTTCTTACAGTTTGTACCGCTTAGAAACACTTCTTGATCCCCACTCCGGCATCGAAATCTGTACGGTAATTCCCAAGATTCCTTAATGTATTCCTTACCCATTTTTTCATATTTGCCTGCCTGCTTTTGCTCAAAGCAATATTGAAACTGAAAAGTAGTGACCGGTAGAGTGATGTGGCCATGGATTAGCCATTCCGTGGATGGTGATTCCGCTACCGTAAATGGTAATCTATCCAGTTTTTCAATACGCAGCATTGTGTATTTTGCTCCCCTTTGTGCCATTTCCATCTGTTTATCTGTTAGATTGCATTCAGAAAACAGAGACGTACTGTTGATAAAACGCCAAGGTACACAGCCTGCACGCAAAGATTGCAGTGTCCAGCTTAACATAATAGAACGTAATGGAGATTGCCATTGTTGTAATATGGCCAAATCTTGTTCCAGTATGTCTATTGCAGAAAATACAATGTTGCCTAAGGAATATATCCTGGAGGTCAAAGTTGTTAACCCATTATCCACTACCGCTAATGCCTTCTCTAAGTTAATACGGTCTATTTCCCGTATTCTCTCTGCGGCCTCTTGTTGGGATATTTTCCAATTTTCATTGTAGGCAGCATAAATGCCAGCATTTATGAAACGTTTCTGACGTGATTTCCTGGGACCTAGTAAAAATCCCTAAGATCCATGTCATGTGTGAGTAAGGATAAGTGCTGTTTCACTTCTGTGAGTGTTGAGGTCTCTAGCCAATCAAAGCACAACTTCCCAACACTGTAGGATGTCACTACCCCTGGATGTTCTCTTTGTACATAGCGTGGGTCTGGCCTATGGATACTGAACCCTTCGGTGGTACCCCAGAATCTTTGCTGACATCTGTTAGTGTCTATGGGCCAAACCAACCATCCTTTCCAATTAGGATCTGATCTATTGTACCGAAAAATGTCATCTACTTTTACCCCTTCTTGTGAAGTTGAATTTTGCCACCCCTCCATCAGTGATGGTGTTGGAAACCGAGGTGTATTCAGGTCCTTGTTCTTGGCTAGTCCAAGACAGGATGTCTGTTGCACAGTGTCATTTAGGAATATCATCTGCTGTGGAATGAGGCATGCTCTAAATAGCGCTTCTGTTCCCAGGACTTACCAGTCTCTAGAACCCCAGACTGATTTTAAGTCTATTGTGTACTTCCATAGGTCAAAACCGTGTTCAGACAATCGGGCGATAAAGGAAGCAGAGTAAATCTGTTTGGTGTTAGTCAACATAATTTTCTGTGCCGATGTGGATGTGACTTTATAATAAAATTACGTTGGGTCCGAAGTGTTAAACCCTGAAAAATATGAGAATTTCTGTGCAAATGTTTGCGTACTACCTTTTGGTGGTGTAGGGCAATGTTCCCAATGGTGGTACTCAAAAACATTTCTAGGTGTTATAGATGTGTGTAAGAAATGATGACCATAATGTTGGTAACAGTACAAAGTGTCATAGTCTGAAGTACTTTCTAGCATTTCAGTGTTCGGAAATGCAGCAGTTTTCTCTAAATCAGACAACATGTTATTAACAGTTTCAGAGTCCCAATTATCAGAAAATGTACTGGAGGTAATGATAGCACTCAATGACATTTTTAATGCATGAGAAATTTTTAAAGTTCAGTAGGACCGAATATATCGAAATCAACCTTGTCCCAAACTATACCGTCCGGTATAGGAACTGCTGTAATGTTCACTGATGACAAGTCTCTTTGTTCACGATGAGAAGATTGATGTGGCTTCAGAATCAAATTTACTTTTTCGGCTGCAGGTCTTTGTTGAAGGTAACATCCATTAATAAGCATGCTAAAAGTTATAACTAAGCCTAGCCAGAAAAGAAAGAACAGTATCCCAGTAATTACCCAGAGTTCTACCCAAGGTGACACCAGGTAAGTATTTTTGAGAAAGTTCAGAAAGTCCGTAATCTGCTGCTTGCGTGTTTGTTGGGCTGGCGTCGTTTCCGGTTCACTTGGATCCAAGGAAAACGTATCAAAGTTCATGAAGTAGCCAGAAGCAGTTCGATCAATTGTTGGAATTGCATCAGGATTTGATGAAATCGTAGTTTGCTCTTGTCGAGGCATGTTGACGTAAACATCAGTATTTGATCTTATTGCAACTTGTGTGTTATTTTGAGTTTGATTTTGAAGCTGAACTTTGGGTTCAAGGGGAACTAGTTCCATAGCATTGTTGCATATTCCTTCATTCCTTTGAGAGGACTCTTCAAACGTGATGAGTCTTTCTGTTTCAACTTCTTGGATTGTAGCTAGAGGAGAGCGTCTGCTACAGCGGAGCCCACGAGGCCTACTGTTCAGTATCGGCCACATAGTGTGGTTTGATTAAGTCGATTGAGACAAATCATTTCTCCTTTTTTCCGGCAAGAGGCGGTAGAAGTACAGTTCTTGTTCCTTGAATTGCTAGGACTGGTACAGGCTTTCTGTATGATGGTCCAAATTCTTTTTCGTCCGCTATTTTCTCTCTGACCAGATCCCCGATTTTTGGGGTCCAGACAGGTCTTGCCGTGACTGCCTTGACTTCCCCAGTGGCGGTCTGTTTCATGTGGATGTTACTTTGTTGTGTCCTGGATTCATTTAGATCCTGTAAAACAGCCAAACGATCATGGATATCAAATGGTTTCTCATCCGCCACTGCGCCTTCACAATCAAGATCAGGTACCCACATTCTTGTCCCAAATAGGACCTCGTAAGGAGTGACACCCCCTAGAGTACTTCTTGGCTGGTTATTAGGAGCTTGCTGTACCCCATATATATGATTGACCCAACTACCGCCCTTGCCTAATACCCTAGCTGTTAAAAGATTGCTTTAGGTCCCGGTTTTTCCTCTCCACAACCGAATTTCCCTCAGGATGGTACGGAGAGGAGTACCGCAATGCTACGCCCATACTTTCCATGGCCTCTTTGTAAGCCCGAGAGCTAAACGCCGGGCCACGGTCAGAATGTAACGTGCCAACTGCGTATGTCCCTATAAAGACTCGCAAATCTTTGATAACAGTTCGGGCGTCAGCAGAGCGCTGAGGCCAAACCCATAGGAATCTTGAGCAGGAATCCACTGCAACCATGATATACTTGTAGGCCCCATCTGATTGTAAGGGGCCGCAGTGGTCCAGATACACACAAGCGAGAGGTTTGTCTGATTTTAATAACGGTGTCTGTGCCGGGCGTGTTATGGTGGAGCCTTTCATCTGCTGGCAGATGTCACATTTCTAGACAAAGTCTTTAGTTTGCTTTGTTAGACCTGGCCACCAGTAGCGCTGTTTCAACAATGAAATAGTCGCTGTAACGCCTGTATGCGCAGAGCGCAAACCCTCGTGTGCTGCAATAATCAAACCTTGCCTACAATCCATATTTGGTATTACTCCGTCCCCCACTCCAGGAATCTGAGCATATGGAATGTTGTTTGCATCTAACTTGTAGGAGTACTTGAGTGGAAATTTATTTGGTACTGCTGACAGCAACCATAAATCTCACCGTCTATCCTCGTTTTTAAACGAGTGATTGCAGCTACGGAAGCTGTGCATACAGCCCACTTCGCGGCTTCATCAGCCAATGAATTCCCTTCAACGTGAACGCCTTCACATTGATGACTCAGTGTATGAATCACGTGAGCCCGTGGTAGTTCGTTTCTCAACTCAACTACCTGTTCCCATAGCATTTTATGCTTAATTGTGCCACCTTTTGCGTCTTTGAACCCGTTTTGTTCCCAATGGTGTAAATATTCATTGTATGATTGCACACAGTAAAAAGAATCACACACTATCAGTGTGGGGAATTCATGATCCGTGTTCACCAGGGCCAGTATTAATGCTTTTAACTCTGCCAACTGTGCCGTGCAGTCTCCTAGAGATTGCGTTTTGGTGCAACTTGGATGGAACTTTCCATCCCCCATGCGACCTTTAACGATAGCACATGCTGCGCTGTATTGTTACTTACTCCCTATGGCCGGTTGAGCAGATCCGTCAGTGTAAATAATATATTCATACTGATCTAGTGGCAAGATTTCATTCGGTAGAGGGTATTCTTGTTCGTATTGCAGAAATGCTTGTGTTTTTAGCTTTGGATGAAATCTGTACTCAACATCCGCTGCAGTAAGAGAATTAGCCCATTGTATCCATCTCGGATGTAAGGCTTTTGCATTTGGAATGCTAGCCTTTGTAACAGCTTCTAAAGCTGGTACCGGTGTTACAACAATTATGCGCTTTCCCTGAGCCAGTGCTCTTTCTCTTGCTACAGCGGTCTGAACTGCTGTCAGGATTTCTTCTGTTGAAGTGAAACGCATTTCTGCGTTTGTGTACAGGTGTGATTTGTAAGCGATTGGTACTGTTTCGCCTTCATTGAAGGTTAAGTAAGTGTACCCGCATTGACCCGCTACTACACGGATCACTAAGTTGCGTACGTTTAGCCGCGTCTGTAAGTGTTTAGAAGCCATCATGTCTTCTTGTAGCGAACGTAGGATGTTTGTGTTTTCCTGTGTCCATTGTCTAACTGAAAAGTCAGGTTTTATTAAGTCGTAGAAAGGTTTTACTCTTTCCGCGTAATCCAAAATGTATGTTCTGCCCAAATTTAGGAATCCCAGTATTGATTGTAAATTTTTTAATGATTTTGGAGGTTGGAGCAGCGCACACTTTTCTAAAAAGTTAGCTGCCAGACTTTTTCCTTCACTTGAAAGCTCATATCCTAAAAACAGGATAATGAGGTGGGCGATTTTTGATTTTTTTAAATTAAATTTGTAGCCCTCAGAGGTGAATCCGATAATTATGGTGCTCACCCTGGTCAAGTGCCTTTTTAAGTCATCGTCCGTCAGATAAATATCATCCACATGGGACAATGCTTCCTCATCAAAATTTTGGAGTAACTCGGTTACTCTTGCTGAAAATAACCCCGGGCTGTTCTTATACCCTTGGGGGAGACAACAAAATTGTCGCTGGGACCCCAACGCTGAGAATGTGGTCAAATACCTGCTTTCAGGCGCTATATTTTGGCAGAAAAATCCATTTGAGATATCAAGTGTAGTTTGGTATTTTCTCCGCACAATGTTATTCATTAATGCGGCACTGTGTGCATTTTGAACTGCAAATGTCTTAGTGCAAGTGTTTAAATGTCTAATCTAAAACTAGACGATATTAGTTGTCCGGTTTCATTACGGGAAACAAAGGATTGTTCATTTGAGAGGTGCAAGTTTCAATCACCCCTTAGTACTCAAGTTGATCTAAGATCTCCCTGACCTGTTTTTTAGCTTCTTGCTTTATTGGATATTGTCTCTGTGCATTTGGTTTAACTTTTAACAGGCTCACGTGGTGGGTTGAATTCTCATCCCATCCGGCATGATTTTTGTACAATGCTGAAGCTAGGGCAACTGCCCACTCACGTGCATATGTGTGTTTAAAATTAATGGGAACGAGGTCGGTGAAGGCTGGAAAAATTACTGTTTCTCCCCTAGGGCACTCCATAACGAATGCTGGCGGCCAATCTTGTTCAGCTAATAGGATGGCTAACCAGATGACAGATTCTTCCAAAAGAGACCTTTAACTTTCCTGGGCTTGTCCCCTCCATTTGGAGTGTTATTTCATATAACTTATGTGGGACGCTTACCCTCGTATCTGGTGTTTCCACCGTGATGTAATCATTCAAGTCCGCTGTCACCAGAAATTCCATCAGGTTCTGGCGAGCTATTGTTACTTCTGCCGCACTGTCTAGCATCGTTTGAGCCCATTCCCCGTTCAGAAGTTGCGTCCTCAGAATTCTGGGCATGTCTGATCTTCAGACCTGCAACTTTCTTCTTCTTAAACTGAGGTTTTGATTTTGGCTTTTCTTCTTTTTTGGAAGTATAGTCTTGAGCGTGCTGTTTGTCTGTGGACTTTGTACGCTCTTCTTGTCTTTCTGACCGTCCTTCCCTCTCGGAGTTTTTCGATGAACCCTGAAAGGAACGAGAGGAACGTGTATCAGTATCCTGATACCTGTTAGGTTTCCTAATATTATCCCTATTCCTGAGATTATACCTCCTTTCGGAGGGCTCCTGTGGAGGAGATCTGCCTCGAGATTGAGATCTGTTTCCTTTAAAGTTTTGTTGTTTTTTATTATCCCACTTCTTTTTAGAAGAAGCAGGTGTCTGCTTGGAAGTGTACTTTTCAGGACTTCCCATCAGTTGTGGTTTTAAAGCTTTCCCACCTAAACTGTCTCTGCCTAATTCTGCATATGCAGTTTCAATTATTTTGGGTAGTTTGTGTTGTTGATCTGTAGGACTGAACTCCCTTAGGCGTTGGCGGATTGCCACCGAAGCTGCTTCCCCTTTAATATTAGCTAGTATTATGGCTGATACCCGATCATAGTTACCTAGTAACTTCATCCCTAAGTTTAGGGCAGGCTCTGCTCCGTACTCGTTCTGTATTTGTCTTAATACATCAGGTACTACAGCTAAGGATGGTATATCATGAGTTCTGGTATACATGGCAGCAGGGACTGTACCCCAAGTGGTACAATCTTCTACTTGCGGTGTTATCCCCACGGGCAAGCAGATTGTTAGCATTCTGTGTTTTTCATACGGGGTAGTATTCGGGAATACTGCCTCGAGCGGAGTTATTTTCTGAGCTACCCAGAATGGCATTTGTTCACGTTTCGTGGGCATTTTGCCCATTACCGCGTGTAATGTTTGAGGTGTGATTTTAGTTGCTGTACCCTGAGATTGAGTCCCATTTGTTGCAACTGTTGCTGGTTGGACTGTGAAAGTCCTCATGACGAATTGCGTCAAGTTTCTATAGATTTTAATTAAATCTTTGTGTTGTATGAGTAAGTCTGCCTGTGGCATTGTGTCAATGTCAGGATGTAGTGTGTATGCCGCTAATATCGGCCATGTTGCCCCTTCTCCTCCGAGCGGGCCTAATCTTACTCTTCTTCTTATGTGGGGTAGGGCGCCTTTAAACCAGTATAAATGTTCCTGGTACGTGAGTGGAACCTCTATGTCCTCGAACGGACCATATTCCACTGGTGCATCTCCTTCTGTGTAAGAGTGAAATGTGTGTGTTCTCGCATCTGCTGCTGGGAATGTAACCCATGATTAAAATACCTCTGTTCGGTTTGATTCGTGTGCCTCAATCACGAAAGCTACTAAGCCACCCCTAGCTGATAAACCATTTTCTAACAGTTTTAGGGTGATTGCATGTCTGAATTTCTCTGCAATCGGAATTGCGTCTGTATCTTCTTCTCCTGCTGAGATGTGCAGATTCACTACTGTGTTATCTCCTGTCTCAGTCATTTTTTTGTAAAGAAAACGTTTGTTCAAGGGAACTAAGATAAAGGTTTTAATGCACAATTTCAGGAACAGTGTGTCCTTCAAGCTTGATTAACCAACAGCCAATAAATAGTATTTTGCCTACTCAGCTGTATCGGAATTTGTGCCCACCCACTCCAGACGTCTCTGGCGTTTTGAGAGTAGAGGTCTCTGAGAATAGCACGACTGAACTACTCAGATTCTACTGTTAAATAAGTACCCAACCAACGTTGGTGGCGCCATGTCGTGTAGTTCCTATATTACCCATACAGGATCTGCGCGTTCGGATAACAAAATGTAGGATTGGTGGCAGACTTGCTCTGAGCACCCCCACCGAGAATGTTAGCCTTTCTGTTTTAGCTAGCTCACAGTGCCACTAGAATCTCCTCTTATCGGGGAGAGAATAGTTTCTGGCAACCTCAGAACATGACAACCCTGATCCCCCAGGATCGTGGAAACAATATACTACTTTTCGCTCAGTCACTCGTGCTCACTTATTCGGTCTCAGAGAGTTACACAGAAGAAACAGTTGGGCGTGTTACAATAAGAATTTATTGCACAGTTCTTCTGGTGTAAAATAGATGTGCTGCAGCAACCGTTAGACAGTAGCAGAGATATATGATTAGCAGTATAGTGAAAATAAAAGGATAGTATAGTTCTACCATCTTGCAATAATCATGAATACATACATGAATATAAAATGCATGATAAAAAGTGTGCGTACTCCTACGATGCCTATCTAGATGTACCTAAGTGTACCTAGCATGTGAGTAGGTGTGAAGCCAAGAATCCCTCTAGGATTTAGTCTAACCCCATTACCTGAAGTGAGAGAGTGTGGGACTCCGTCCTGGTCTCGAGTTGGACACCCCGCAAGGGATGTTAGACCACTGCTAGCTGGAGAGTCTGCATGCAGGAGCCTCAGTGTCTCTGGTCAGTGTGTCAGCCGGGAAGTCACGGTCTCCTCTCCCTTCCCTAGCAAGATGTGCTGTATTTATACAAGAAGTATCTAGGGTTTCTTTGTCCCTTGTTTCTTGTATTAGCCATTGTTTGATTTGAGGATGACGTATGGGATGAACCTTGTACGTAGATATTATGCAGGCGGTGTAGCCTCTGGCTGGTTTCCAAGAACCCTCATGAATATTCATTCATACTGTATGAGTCCATTGATGAAGTTATAGGATGCTATTGTTCAGGGAAAAACCCTCCTTCTGTGCCCAGGACTAGAACTAGGTAAAGGTTCAATCCTAAAGGCTCGTAACTGTGTAGTATAAGGGAGATAATGTAGGTGAAGGTGTATGATATTACCCGGGCCTATATTAGGGTACCTATATGAAACATAACAAGAATTCGCCTATGCTTTCTCCAGATTCCCGTTTTGAAATGTGAGAAGTACCATCAAGGTATGGAAGAAGAACAAAGACAGTGGAAATTCTGTTTCTGGTTTACAACTAATAAAACTTTACTACATGTACTCAGCATCTGTAAGCAACTTGAGTCTAGGAGAAGGCTTTGATGAGATATCCCTTTCTTAAATGGAGTGTCTGCATGTCCCTAGATACCATGAATTTCTACATAAACTGTGACAATCCACATATTTTATCACATGGTAAAGTACTTATCCCTAGCCACCAGGAGGTTTAGGGAAGCACTTGTTATACCACTTGATTCATAATTGATTTTTTTCCCCATTACTTTTAATGAGATGAATATGATGTAATGTATTATTTTAATTAATGAAATGCTGATACAACAGCAAAACTTTGACTAATATTTTACTAGATTCTGCAATTTTAGGATAAATGGTGGTCTATCCTGATTGCAATGATTTAGTCGATTTATATTCATTCACCTTTCAACTAGGGCTTAGAAGGTTTCATTGCAGATCAAAGTCAAATTTAACTTGCGATGATGTGCCATCATTAGTAAGATTGGGTCTGTACCTTTGTTCGATAAACAAGTCATATTCAATACATTGTGAGCGAATTCTTTTGGTGTTTGATGGGAGAGACTGGAAGCGTCCAGTGGGAAATAAGCAGGAAGTACTGAAATAATATGCTGCCTAGTGAAGAGGTCCATCATGAACTTAGTATGCACACAGAGTCCAAACATTCACCTATATCAAGAAGGGTATGCTGTTAAAGCACACAAATATTAATTACTGCTTTAATACTGGAGTTCCTTCCCTATTCAAAATTCATGGCAAATAGACAGTTAATCAGTTTTTAGGGAAGATTATTAAGGGGGGGCAAAATACATCCAGTTTGGGATTGGATGTACAAATAACATACACAGTTGTTAGACCAGGCATCTTTTGGCGTGTTTCCCTGTCTTTTTGCTTTCTGATCTCCTGGTTTTGACTCTGTTTTTGCTGGTTTAGTGTCTCTGCGCACTTTCTCACTGCTGATCAGTGTTAAAGTGCAAGTGCTCCTATGATAAATTATGTTTATGGATTGGTGTTTCCATGTTTGGCTTATTTGAGTTACTGCTAAGTCCCTAGTACAGTGCACTGTGTGTGCCCAGGGCCTGCAGCACTTGTTGTGCCACCCACACAAGCAGCCCTTCAAAGGGTTCTCAGACTTGCCACTGCAGTGTCTGTACGCAGTTGTAACTGCCATGCCAATCTGGCAAGTGCACCCACTTGCCAGGCCCCCAAACCTTTCCTTTTCCCTACATATAAGGCACCCCTCAGGAAGGCTCAAGTTACCCCCATGGGCAAGGTGCAGTGTAGGTGAAAGGTAGGACATGTACTGGTGTGTGTGACATGATATTGAAACACAGTGTATTTCGCAGGGATGTGGAATTCCTATAGCCCGACGCAGGACATATTGTTTGGGGCCAAAGGCAACAAGTTTTCATATGTATTTTGTCCTTGGGACAAGTAGGCCCAACCCCAGGTAGCACAAACCCTCTGGCTGTCAGTTTGCAGTACCACATTATGGATCAGGGAAGGGCACTGTCCACAGTTAGGTAATATTTTTGTCCATATGTTAATGCTGTTCAAACTTGTATGTATGGTTCATTAATTGAAAGCCTTTATTATTAGGGTGAGCGCTCTAAGTAAATGTTGTAAGCTCTAACTGCACTACTGGCAGTGGTTCCAGTATAAAAATGTGTACACGTGTTTTCAAAGTTTAAGCAATATGAGGCTAAGTATAATGCTCCCAGAATGCTCTATGATTTTATGCAAATATTTGCAGAAGCTTGAAAGCAAGATTGATGATTCTTTGCTTTCAAAATAAAATGTTAAGAAAAAATGAAAGCAGGAAAAAAAACATTTTGCTTAACTACTGTAAAATTTCAGGTACCATTTCTTTGCAGCATCATTTAGTAACATGCGTTGATGCATGTTAGCATTTCCCAAAAATATTCATAATGGAAAAATCAATGTAACCAGTTTCAATAAGATTATGGGAAACAAAAATAAACAAGCATTGGCAAAGCCAGTAGGTCTGAAATTGGTGGTAAGCTTTTTAGTTTTGTCAATGTGTGACTTGTTCTGGCATGGTTTTTGTAAAACGTTATTGGTGTGGGAGTTGCAGGGCCCTCACCATTACAACAAACATTGACAAAAGTAAAAATTGTTTTTGATCTCAAAAAGCATATACTGCCACAGTAGTTACTGGCACTGAACAAAACTACTTTGTGTGCGGATATACTCCTTGTGAAAGAGCAGAATGCTGTCACTCACAGTGAAGCCAGCTGATACAGAGAGAGAGAGACAGAATTTTAATAAGCACAAAAGGTCACGGTCAACCCAAGCCCAAATATGGGGCCCAATTATTAAACAAAGTCTTAAAACTGCACCCATGGTATATGTCCTTGCTTTAAGCGCAGCTATACGGCTTTCGTGGATTCCCAAGAATTTACAGAAGCAGGACAAGAAATAGTACTCCTAGAAAATATTTGTGAACTACATTTTAGCTTGAGCAAATATGTATGTGTAGATTTGCTCATTCAAAAATCTGAGTGTTTGCAAGTTCACTTTCCCTCCAACCACTTTTGGAAGGTGGAAGGTGGTTTGCGTCTGCCATTGTCAGGAGTAAATTTCCAACATTTCTCAATATGGGAAAAGATTAGAGAAGAGTTGTTGAAAACCCTTAAAACAAGCAAGTTAGTTGGTTTGCACAGACTCAAACGGACATTCTAACCCTGGAACTATTGCTTACCACTACCTTCAGCCCCAGTATGTAGATTTGCGGAAACGTGGCAACATAAGGGGATTGCAAGTATTCAAACACTACTATGGTATGAACCCTAGCATAATCAGAGAGGCTATATCAGAGCACTTATATAATGAGATTGCTGCCATAATTTGTCGCTGCACTACATGGCACTAAAGGGGCAAGTGGATTTCGTTACAGGACAAGTAGATTTATGAAGCAACCTGCCCCTTGGACAAGTGGATATTTTATTAAATTCCACACCCCTGATTTCGTTTTTCACTATTGAAAGGCTATCTGTCCCATAGGATAGAATGGGAGATACTTTGTAACATCTTGGGACAAGATAGGAGAATAGAGATTAGTATGTCTGGACTCAGAATTTAATCACACATCTTTTAGTAAAGATGGTTTTAAATTATGTGTTTGAAAATGCCACCTTTAGAAAGAAGTCATTTTCTTGCTTAACCATCCTGGGTGCCTCTGCTGGTTTGTGGATTGACTGTCTGGCTTTGGAGTGACAGGGGCTGGGGATGTGCATTCACTGTAGACAGCCACTGGGGGGTTGAGGCGTGTCCTGCCTTACATGGATGAGTCAGGGCTGGGCTGAATAGAGCTGGGCTGCATTTAGAGTAGTGGGAGGAGATTTCCTATCACCTGAATAGGCCTGGTCTGCCTTACACAATGTCGTCTCCACCTCCTGCTAGGAAGCTGGGACAGAGAGGACGGAACTGGTTTGGACTAAGCTCAGAGACTCTCTGCCACAAGAGAACAAAGGGAAATGTGGTATAAATATTGGGGCCCAGACCCCAGGACTTTAGAACTCTTTTGGACCAAGGAACCTACCAAGACCGCCGGCGGTTCCGTGACCTGAAGGCACCACAGAGAGCACCGCCGCACTTTGCACCACAACCCTGGTCTCACCAACAACGGCCGCCACCAAGCCGCTGCTTGCACCGCGACCTGTGGGCATCACACTCTGCACCGCCTCACTCCGCCGCCCTGGTCTCAATGACGATTCTGTTGCCAGCTGCTATCGCCACCGTGGTCTGCACCATGGTCTGGGGGCACTGCTCGTAAGCTACACGAAGCACCGCCCCGTCCCACACCAAAGGTGCAGCCCACCGACGCCAGCCCCATCGACCGCCGATCTTTGACGGATGCCGCCGCTTGCACCGTGACCATCAGCACCGCGACAAACACCGCCCCGCTTTGCACTGCAGCCCTGGTCTCACCGACGCCGCTGGACGACCACCATCAAGCGTCTGTCTGCACCGCGACCTGAGGGCACCGCACCGCTCCGCTTCACACCGCAGCCTCGGCGGCCCCACACCACCACGATCGGCCGGAACAGAAGGTACTGTTTACAAGTCTTCCAACACCGACGCCGGTCTGCACCGACACGGTCGACTCAAACTGTTGGATTTGGTTGTCTTCAACACCGCAGTAGCACCAGACAGAGCTACCGACTTCAAGGAACTGCATTTTAAGGTTATCCTTTCAAAGTGCATATTTTGATTATTGCATGTTGAATCTATCGTTTTGGTCTGGTTTTACACAGATAAATATGGGATATTTTTCTAAACTTGTGTGGTGTTCTTTTGTAGTGTTCTCACTGGATTACTGTATGTTATGTGCAAATGCTTTACACACTGCCTCCGAGATAAGCCTGACTGCTCGTGCCAAGCTATCAAGGGGGTGAGCAAGGGTTATTTTAGGAGTGTAGCTCCCTTATCCTGACTAGGAAGAAGAGTCCCTACTTTGACAGGGTAACAACCTGCCAACTAGAGACCCCCATTTCTAACAACAGTTATTCAGTTATCTGAATTATAATAATTTTAGGGGAGATAGTGGGTTATTCAGTTTCCATGTGAATATAAAATCTACCCAGATGCAAATTACAGAGAAAGTGGAGTGATACTTGGATCTTGGTATAGATATTGGTATGGTCTACTCAGGTGGGAGTTCTAGGGATTTCATAGAATTAATCATTTCCTATGAATGAACTTTATTTCTGGAGACTGATGTTTTTGCAGGCCATCTACATGTGGTGTTAGGAACAAAGGCAGATACTTATTTCTAAGTGAAGCATTTGTGAGACCCATCCAGGTGTGATTTACAGGGAATGTGTGGTTTGCAAAAAGTAGACAGTTACTTGGGCCCTGGAAAGTATTTGTTAAGCCCACCAACATGTGATTTACAGGAACGTTAAGAGCTACATTTCTAAATTTAAAGTCAGTAGAGAGTTATGTAGTTCCTTTAAAGTACTTGTGAAGTCCATCCAGTTACAATTTACAGGATGATAGTGAGTTAAGCATTTTTCATGAATAAATGCGTGTTCCACCTAGGTGCCAGTCACAAAGAAGTTCCCATGAAAGAGGATTGCATTTGTGAGCTCGATATTTGTGAGGTACACTCGACTACAATTTATATGAATATAGAGTTACTCTATTCCTATGAATTGTTTATGTGCTTAACCTTGGTGTTATTTACCAGGACCATAGATAGTTTCATAATTCATGCCAAGAAAATGGAACTTAACATCTGAAAGCAACCTAAAAATGACTGCACGATAATGCTTCAACTAGAGAGTGGCAGCTTCTACAACATCATCTTTTCAGGTAAGCACACAAAGTTGGAGCAAATGGAGGCCCAAAATTAGATCCAATGATGACTTCATGCAGTTTAGAAGGCTGATAATCAACGTATTTGTCTTAAGCTATGGTCTCACTGCTTGCTTATAACACTCTTGACCACTTTTTTGCCACAATGATTTGAAAATTGAAAAAACCTTGCTACTTTGCACAACTTTTAAAATTGTTTTTAAAATTGTATTCCTTACTTGATCACGTTGCACATCGCTGTTTGGGGGAAGGAGCTGTGTTCAATGCTCCGGGAGGGGATCTCTTAGCGCGGGCACTGTAATCCCAGGTTAGCGGTCTAGCTGCGACGGCTTCCGCGTTCGCCACAGTTCATAAGGGGCGGATGACGCGGCCGCGCCACTGGCGTGCCAAAGGCGCGCCTAAGGCAAGCCCGTCTGTGCCCGTCCGCGCCCGACCGGGTCCAGGGGCCAGAACCCCTGGTTCTCCCACAAGAGGTAAGTTCTCTTACACCGCAGATCAGCTGCATGACCTCAGAGAGATGGTGCCACATAAATGCAGTCACACAATCGCGCCGACAAACACTAGGAAAAAATGTCCTCAATGTCCTTTTGAATTAGGCTCTCTGGCCACGACCCCAGCTGTTAAGACCCCAATGTCACAAACTGTTTTTAAAATGTGCTTATTGAACTGTCGTTCGATGCCTAAGCACGCAATTGAACTCCGGCTATTGCTGGAAGAACAAGATCCAGATGCCCTGTTTCTTACCGAAACATGGCTCACCAACACATCAGATCCGGTGCTGGTTCAAGCACTTCCCCCCGGATATCTGATTCAGAGGCAAGATCGCGAATTAAGTCAAGGAGGGGGTTTGGCTGTTATTTATAAAGACAAAATCAATTGTCGTATTGTAGCAAGTTTGATTCCTGACTGTGAAAGTCTTTCCTTTGCACTTGGTCTCTTTCATACCTGTACCTTTTCTGGGGTCCTAATATATCGGCCTCCAGGATCCATCGGCCATTTCAGTAGAGACCTACCAGAAGTTATAGCTAAATCAGTGAGTTCCCTCCCCAATTTCTCTGTACTGGGTGATTTTAACATCCATTTTGACGATATGTCCTCACCCGCTGCAGAAGAAGTAACCGATAGTCTGGGTGCTCTGTCACTTAATTTGAAAGTGACAGGCCCCACCCACCAGAAAGGCCATCTTCTTGACCCGGTTTTCTCCAACATTGATAACCTTGTTGTTGGAAAACCTATCCCTATACCTTGGTCAGATCATCACTTGATTTCCTTCGCATGGACCCCTCCGGTCAGTAGTCAGCCACTGGAAACGGTTAAAAAATGGAGTCGGAACTGGTCTAAACTCCCCACTGAGTTCTGGGCACTAATTCTCAATAATACCAGACCCGTGTTAGAGGGCGACCCTGAAACCGCTAACAACAAGTTTAATAACTGGCTTGACTCCTCCTTAGATTTGTTGGTCCCCAAAAAATGGATGACCAATAAAAAAGGTCCTAAGATAATAGCCTGGTACTCTCCCAAGCTCAGAGAGTTTAAGCAAAAATGTAAACGCTTGGAGAGAAGCTGGAGGAAAGACTGCTCTTCCGTTAAGAAAACGAAATATAGAGAGGCCACCAAAGCTTACAAAACAGAAATTAGAAATGCCCAATCCCTGTACTATGAAAAAAGGATAATCTCAGCATCCAACTCCCCCGCGAAATTTTCCATATTGCGAAATCTCTCCTTAACCCCCCCGCTCCTCCCCTGCCCTCTGATGACATTCTAGGACGGTGTAACAATCTGGCAAAGTACTTTTCTAAAAAAAATTGAAGATAGTTATTCGACTTTTCCCCCTATTTCAGCATTTTTAAATACCCCCCTTCTGGAGGAGCAAACACGAATGCCCGATCTCCTCCTTGAGACAATTCCCCCCATGGATATGAAATCCCTAAAAAACTATCTTAACCAACTGAAATCTGGCTCCCCCAGTGATGTGGGTCCCCCCACTATTCTGAGTCAGGTCACCGATACGGTTGCTACAACCATACTGGACCTTATTAACATCTCACTCTCCTCTGGATCCGTTCCCTCTCTTTGGAAACGGGCCATGGTCAAAGCCCTTCTCAAAAAACCGAGTTTGGACCCAGAAGTATTTGCAAACTACCGGCCGATCTCGCTTCTGCCAGGGATCTCAAAAATTGGTGAAAAGTATGTTAACTGCGTTCTCGCTGCTTTTCTGGAGAGGAACGAATGCTTTCACCCCTCACAAACCGGTTTTAGACCCCAACAGGGCACGGAGACTGTTTAATGTCCATTGGGGGTGCGCGACTCACAAAGTCCATTAGTCAATCAAATATAAAAGTATAATTTCTTTATTTTGAATTATGTTAAGGAATATCACACATAAAAACTCCAGCCAACGCGTTTCATTCCCAAATCGGGAACTTCATCAGGGCTTATATGTAGATTCCCTTGAGTGGTAAGTTTATATGAATAGGTAAAAGCAGTCCCGTGTATTGGACTGGGGCTCTGCAGCGTAATGGTTTAGCGTATTGACTCCTTGTAAGTTGATTTTCTTCAATAGTAAGCTTCCACAAGTAAATGGCAGGTCCCGTGTACTGCACTGGACCCCAACGATGTAGAAATGAGTATAATAGCTCCTATAAGAAACTTCCAAGCGCACGAGTATTACTCCTTCTTCTGCCCTGCTGACTGTTGTTGAAGAGACCAGGAAAATTCTGGATGTTGGCGGTTCCGTGGCAATTGTCTTGCTCGACCTCAGTGCGGCTTTCGACACGGTCAACCACCAACTACTGATCTCGAGACTTAGAGAGATAGGAGTGACTGGAACCGCACTCAAGTGGCTAGAGTCTTTTTTGGACAACAGATCATTCCAAGTATTTGAGGATAACTCTATTTCCGAAAGTATGCCTCTGAGATGCGGGGTGCCTCAGGGTTCTTCCCTAAGCCCCACGCTTTTTAATGTATACATGAGCCCCCTTGCCGAGGTTGTTAAGCCCTAAGGCATTCAGATTGTCACCTATGCTGACGACACCCAGTTGATTGTGTCTCTTAATCAATCTGATAATGTGGAGATTAATCTGGACAACTGTTTGGAAAGGGTCTCCGCGTGGATGGACGGCTCATTTTTAAAACTCAATGGGGCTAAAACGGAGTTGATGTTTTTGGGCAAAACCTCCACCCTGGATGCCAGCTTACTCTGGCCAGTTGCTTAGGCGTCATGCCTCCCCCCAAAGATCAGATTAAAAGCCTTGGTGTTTGGCTGGACCATAACCTTAACTTCAAGGAGCAAGCACGGAGGGTGGCAGGTACCTGCTATGGGATCCTGAAGATGATTAGAAAAATTCTCCCTCTGCTGCCTTTCAATGCAAGGAGATTGTTGGTTCAAGCCCTAATCCTTTCTAGACTTGATTACGCCAATGTGCTTTATTTAAGTTCTCCATGTTGAACTATCAAAAAACTACAAACTGTACAAAACTGCGCAGCACGTCTCCTTATGCAGGTCCATAATCGGGAATCCGCAAGACCGCACATCGCCTCTCTCCATTGGCTTCCGGTTGCGGAACGAATTCAGTTTAAGGCACTGTACATCGTCCATAGGACTCTTTCGGCTAAGGGTCCACCGATCATTCGATCTATCATCTCCCCCTATTACCCCAAAAGATCTCTGCGCTCCGAGAATAAACATCTGGCAGCTGTACCTAGGATAAACAGATCTCGGAGTGGTGGACGCATGTTCGCATATACCGCAGCGAAATGTTGGAACCAGCTTTCTAACTACATTCGTCTGGAGAACAACTATCTGTCCTTTCGCAAACTCCTGAAAACTTTTCTGTTTCCATGATACCTGACTGTAGCACGGTGATGACTATGCTTCTAGCGCTGGGAGGCCTTCTGGTAGCCATGCGCTTTAGAAATGCATATTCATTCATTCATTCATTCAAAATCAACTATGTGCACTCTCACTATTTCCCTCCCTCCAGCCCACCAATCTACAGGGGCACTCAAGATACTGAAAGGTAGTGTGACTACTAAATAAAAACTTGAAATCCATGAACAGATATTAAAACAATATCAGCAGTGATAGAGATACAGGACGACAATTCAAAATGAGAGGCGGAGGAGTTAGATGAAAAATTGTTTGGGAGATTTATGCCCGATCTGTTACTTAGTGAGCAGGCCCCCTCTATAGTGTCACTTGATTACGAGGGGTCAGAGACCTATGCAGATGTTGATGAGCTCCTTTTTATTGGCAGATATATGCACCTGAACACCTTGCTGTAAATGGACAACCAAACAGAGATACATTAGGAGGACAATGTAGTGGATTTGCTTCAGGATCTCTGAAAGAGAAATAAAGTTAACTAGAAAAAGCTGCTATCAAAAGAAAAAAAATCTGTGTAGAGAGGGAGAAGACGTGGCCTACGATGGATGGATGGACGGACACATATGTGTGAGGAAGGGCGAAAATCAAAACTGTGACAAGGAACGTGGCTGGTAAATGTGACGGGAATAAAACTGTGGAGCCACATTGATGGGGAGAGGTACAAAGGGGGTAGGGAGGAGCATCATTCTAGGTAATCTTGACACTCGAGAAATTGTGTTTGTGTTGAAAAATGAAGAGATCACTGTACTCACTTTCTTCAACAGGAGGCTACCTTCACCACCTGCGCTTTAATTCTGAACTAAAATCATGGACGTAGTTCTATAAATGATCTACAACAAGTAGGACTAAATGTGCAAAAAATATTTTGCAAGCGAGTGAGATTTAAAGAGAATCAAATGGACTCTGTGTGGAGGTGGGACTGTCCAAAGCACAAGTCCTAAAAAACAAAGAAGTGGGGGAACTAACCAAGTTAGGCAATATGCAAGTGACATCATGGACTATGACATCACAGAGCATGCTGTAACAGCCTGTGACATCATAGGAAGTGACCTCACAAGAGGTGACCTCAGATATTAAGACCTCACATATAAGTTTAGCAGGTCTATCATGAGTACATTTAAGTGCATTACTAGAGAAGTAAATGAGATTTTGTGTCAGGTTGTGCCAAAAACGTGAGTGCAAGCCCAACGCTAAATCTGGGCCTCAATTTATGATTTTGTTTTGTTTAAAACTCTGCCATAAAGAAATTGGCAACAGGGAGAAACATGGCAGTAGATCTGTTCTGTTAAATTGGTTGCAAAGTATGCATTTTGAAATATCTTATGGAGTCAAGGCACTTGCTGCAGAGATCTTTGTGTGCCCAGTAAATTTCAGGGAATAATATTAATGGTAAAATTACTCTCGAGGTTAACGCTTTTGCTGGAGAGATCTGTGTTTTTTTCTAGTCCCAGATTTGAATCAAAGTAGTAAAGACAGGCAATGTGTCTCCTGCAAAACACATCATGTAACATGCAGATGACAGATATTTATTTTATGAGATAGGTAAGTGGGTTACTGCTTTTAACACAGAGATCCTTTTGTTACTTGCCGTTCATAAATTGTAATCCTTCTAATATAGCACAGTGAACTATGAAGAACATGTGAATCCTACACTTTGTAACCCTCACTGTCTTATGTAACACATCTTGTACATTTTCACACTTACATTATTTATTGTCAATGTATGTGTATGTTGCGTAAAGTGCTCTAACACCCTGAATTGGGATGAGTAACACTATAAAACAAATAAAATAGTGGTATTCAAATTGTTATTTGTGTAAACAGTGGGACAGACCAACACATCTGACATTCTTACAGTGCATGCATATCTCCTATATACAGGCACTGAACAAAGTCAAAAGCATGCATCTATTAAGTACTTGAGAAGTAATAATAAATTATGTGCCTATGCTTTAGCTCCATTGCATTTGCATCGAAGTGTGAGCCTCCAGACCGCGCCCAGCCAGGATCATATTGGAACAAAAGAGGCATGATGGCCCCTTAACTTCTGCCTTTATCTCTGGCCTTGCTGGAGGTGAAAATAAAAAAGCCTCTTCCCTGCCTGCACATTGCTGCTGGGAATGGAAAACAGACAACATTCAGGCGCTGCTGAACGTGTCCTGGTGTCTGAAAATGATACCAGGACAAGATCAGCATATTTCAGTGGGGCCCAACTTCTTGGCAGGGTGGACTACGTCTACATTGTGTAACGGTGGTAGGACGCCGTCTACCCGCAGGTACCCCCAACTTGTGTCCTAGCACTGTCAACTTTTTCTCCCTGCAGCACTGATATTTTAAAGTCAAATAACATCTGGAAAAACAATAATACTCTCTGATACAAATGACCAGTGTTATACTTACAGGCCTCCTTCCAAGAAATTACAAACATTCTCATCCCTCTTAGAAACCAGGTGAAACGTCTCCCTTATTATTTGTTGCTGGGTATCTTCAGTCTGAAATAAACACGATTCTCATTAACAGTGACCTGACGTTTAAAATAATCAGTTTCATAAAGAATAAACATTGTGGTATTTACTCATTCTGAATAAAGGTCTTGAGACACCAATAAGTGTGTTGTCTAGTTTTCTTACGCTTTCAACTCTCCGCATATTAGAGTGTACACCAGCAGATCCACCAAGCCTAACATATTTCCCCGTTTGATAAAAAGAGTACCACCGAGTTTGGCACAATATTCCTTACTCATTTGGATTATGTATAGAATGGCTCCTGTGACGGTTTGGTTGGATGATTTTGCATTGCCTGATGGAATAAACATTTGTGCAGGAATGTTGTGGATGGAGGCGATGTGTTTGGCAAAGGGGTTTCTGATTCCGATCAAATGCGCAATGTGGGAAAGAAGGAATGTACCAATTAAAAATACAGAAGGAAGGGAGTAAGGTGGTAAGTAAACTGGAATGCAATCACCTCAGTTTTAAAGCAAAAATGTGCTAATTCATGCAATATGGATCACAAGATAGTTTTTATCAACAAAGCAGATTCATTTCACATTAATGAGATGCATTTAGTATTTATTTAATTAGAATCAGTTCTGATTCTTCTCAAGTTTCTTAATAATTTTGTTTATTCTTGACAAACAATGACGAGTTGAGAGTCTGGGGCATAAAGTGGAAACTCCTAATATTCAAGGAGTAGGTAACTGAATTTTCTTCCATGCAATTGCGAAGGGAAATTGCTGAGGAAAACTGCTAACCGGATAACTGTTTAGTTGCACATAAATAGTTGTTTATGTTGTTTTTCCCCCGATAATTAGCTATTTGCAATAGGGTCAAAAGTCAGTGTGTTAATATGGATATTATGAGACTGTTCCTTTATAACTTTAATTTATACATTGTAAAGGGGGAGATGTCTGTGCTTCCATCAGCTAGCAGACTTGGAGCTATATAACGAAGTGTAGTTGATAGCTCATGATTAAACTTGGTGCTGTACGTGCCTCTTTCAGTGATCCGTGCGATTTGATGCTGCACGCAGGGCTTTAAGTGGGCCGGGTCTGTCCGGGTCTGAGCACCGGCAGTTTTTTTTTGGGGCCCTCGAAACGGGTCTCTGTCGGGCTCTATTTTCGCGGCTGGCAAAGGGAGTCCTTTCTTTTTTTTCTGGACTGCAGTGAATGAATGAATATAAAACTTGTAAAGCGCGAACTAAGCCCAAGGGCGTCAAGGCGCTATAAACGGACCTAAGGATGCAAACAGAAAGACATGCTCATACCGAGGTCTGAGAGAAAAGCCAGGTCTTTAAGGCCCTACGGAAAAGAGAATGGGACACCTGACTTGAGAGCTGTTCCGGGAGGGAGTTCCACAGTTTAGCAGCAGCAGTGGAGAAAGCTCGACCACCCCATGTGACCTTCTTAAATCTCTGCACCGTAAGCAGATTCTTATCTGCAGAACGGAGCCGCCTGTTGGGAACATAATGATGGAAAATGGACTTAATCGCTTCAGGTCCTTACCCATAATAGGCATTGTGAGTCATGCACAGGGTCTTGAAAAGGATCCTACGGTCCACAGGCAGCCAATGCAGCAACCTAATAGCATCTGTGACTGAATCTGTGACTGAATCATATTCAGAGCTCAGTTTCCTCACTGAGTAGTGGAGGTCACGGCATGACGTCCACGGCACGACGGCGTCATGCCAGGTGAGCGTTGTTGGAGGAAGGGAAACCCTTTAAGAGAGCCATTTTCTCTCAGGATTTCCCTTCTCTTTTTTCAGCGCAGGAGCAATGTCGTGGTGGTGCCAGGTGGGACCTTCTCTTTTTCCAGCGCAGGAGCAACGTCGTCGTGGTGCCAGCGTGGGATGATGAAAACCGAGACTTTTAGAAACGGGTATTACCTTCTCTTTCCTCCTTTCGTTTATTTGCTCCCCTGTGAAATGGATCCAAAAAAGAAAAACACTTTTGCTGGAAACGTCCTCTTTTTCTGACTTTTTTCAATTTCTAAGTGCAGCCTCGGGGTGGAGAGAACTAAAACATTCAAAATATGAAAAGTAACTAGCTAAAGCAAGACAGAGTGGTTGCAAGGTGGCCAGATTGATTTATTCACACCTAAACACATTAGCGCCACTTTACAGTGTTTGTCAGTGAAGCGCTACTTTTGTTTTCTCGTCTCTCTTTGAACAACATTGTTTACACTGGGTGGGAAAGTGCACTATTCCTGGAGGTACTGAAATACCTACTTGATGGGTGAATTGGAAAACAAAATGTGTACAGCGGCTGTGTGTTCACGGATGTGGTCTTTTTAAACCATACTGCTTACGTTTTGTAAGGATGTAAGCAATGGGCATTGAAACGGGTCCCTTCTGGGGCCTGCGGTCATGGCCTTAACTTTTTAGGCAAAAGCACTCACTAATTTCTGAATAATGAGTGTAAAAAGAAAAAGGTAACCATGTTGTTCCTGCTTACATTTCATGTGCTTTACTTAATCTTGCATTCTCTATGAGTGTTTGCTTTTTCTAGGATGTTGTTAATTTTTTTTTAGGAAGCATATTGCTCGTCTAGTGCGTAATTTGAATTGAGTCACATCCAGGTGTTTATAGCGGGTCAGTGCAGTGCAAGTTTCTCTCAGTGGGGCAGTATGGTGTTCAGTGGGGGAGAGGATGTGGCACTATGGTCAGAGCTGCTGAATTTGGAACTGGGGAACCAGGTTCAGCCTTCATGACCAGTCCACCCCCCCTGAGGGAGCACATTCCCATGCTCGACCTTACAAGGCCCCGCAAGATCTTAAAAGCCCTGGTGTCTTAGCACCAGCAGGTGGACCCTAGCAGTGGCAAGTGTGGGTTAACCTTGAAGGCCTGTCCGCCACAATTCATTCTGAAGTTCATCTCCAGTCTTGCGGGCAGGCCTATGAAGCAGCACACCATAGAGTGACAGTGACTCTGTCACTGAGGTCAAAGGACCTTTGAGCAGGGTGGCTCTTGGGCAGTGCGACCGCACCAGGCGCTGACCACCCGCGATCCGTGCAGCTAACAGCAGAGGGGCCGGGTAAAGGGGGATTTCAAGGGACGATGCCGAGGGAAAATTAAATAATTAATTTTCCTTCAGCATCATCCCTCGAAACCCCCCCTTACCCGGCCCCACCGCTGTTACCTGCACAGAGCTATAAACAATTTATTAGTTAAAATCGTCAGATTATGCAGCAGATGATGTATTATGTGGCAAATATGGCAGAGCCATAATTATGTGGAAACCATTTGCAAACTAGGATATTTTGCCATTCATGTTTGAACTGCTCTTGTGGAAAAAGGGTGGGGAAGTGCTGATGACAGAAACTCCATGGCTGGGAGACAAATGGCTTGCGATTCCACTTTTAAGGATATTTGGGACATTCTGTGATCCCACTTTGTGAATGTATTTTAATGTCAATAGCTCATATTAAACCTTAAATAAACATGTGTATCCATTGGTTAAATTAAATAACGTAATAAGCAGTAACCGGTTAGTGAAATGGGAAACAAATACTAAAAATTGGGATATTTTGCTCTTTCTGCCACACCTCTGACTCCGCCGACAAACCCCAGCAAAATAGACACGGTGAATATCTTCAAGGGTTTTTGGGAATCCTGCAATAGATTTCTAAGTAATGTAAATAATTTTTACATGTTTTTTAAAGTGTTTGGTATTTTTATGGCTTATACTTAATAAATATACCTTTTTGCCTATTTTATTATCCTTTGCTGGATGCGACTTCATGATTTTCTTAAGCACACAATGCTAGTTATCTTGATTTAGACCACGCCCCTACTTGGATAGGCCACACCCCCTGAAGAGATTTGCCACGCCCCTTTTAGAGCACCCCCAGTTTTTTTTCCCCACTTAAAGCCCTGGCTGCACGAGTGCTGCTCTTACTCCCTATAATATGCTTACTCCTCCTGATTTCTTGAAAGTACCCCCTCCTGGTTGCAGCTGTCAGTAGTACCTCGTCCTAGGTTATGATGTGTGTCCTATTCAAACCTGCACGGTGCCCTTACAATAAAATGCCTCTGCCCTGTTTGTTGCTCACGGTAACGTATTACTGCCCAAACGCCTGTGCAGTTGATGGTTGTGTACTGAGGGTCTAGGTTGTAGAAGCTGTTCTGATGTGTTCTTCCTGAGCTGTTAAGCACACTGCCATGTGGGATGCTGCCGGTGGCAATTATTTAGGTGATACTGTGTCCGTTTCGTCAGGATGTGTGATGCTTTGGGGAATGGCAATACACACTTCATGTGGTGTCCCTATTTGTGTGCATTAAAGGTTGCATTGTAAGAGTGCAGCCCTCCATGTGCACTGAAGGTGCAGTTTCAGGGCTCCTGTTCTCTTCCTGTGCACTGGGTCTTCTGTGTCGCAGTCCCTTCTCCTTGTGCCCTTTTGCTTGCATGCCCCCCCCCCCTCACACACACCCCCGGTTTTAATAGTACGCCACCCCTACGTGAGGGCTGCTGGTTTTGTGTCATTGCCCCTCCCTTCTTGTGTTTCCGCCAGTGCCAGCTGCTCGAGTAGTCGGCAGCGTGATGTTTGCTTCGCGAGCTGTCAGTCCCCGGTATGATACCGGTGCAGTGCAATGGCTCTGGGCGATGGTTCCGGGATGGGAGGAGCGGTCTTTTACTCACGTAATGCTCGTAGAATTTGGAGAGCCGCGGTTTGCCGTGGTTGTTGAAGATAAGTATGGCTTTGATCATGCTGAGGCCGGCGCAAGGATATGGGGGCGCCGGGTACAGCGTGCAGGCCGGGGTCTCCTCTCGTGTAATCGCCTCTACTGCTCAATACGACTCCTCTCTCGGTCATTAGGTTCTGACACCAGCGCGCATGCGCACGCCGCCGCCATTTCCAGTGCAGGATAATTTGGTCACAAAGCAGGAAGTGCCTTAGGATTTAGGCAGAGCGCTGTTCCAGGCAATTGATTACAGTGGCTGTCCTCGTGACGAGGGAATGAAAGAAACATTACGTTCCTTGATCATCTCTGTAAAGAGCAGACAACACATAAGCGAACACTTTATATTTTCCCTGATAAATGATATATATCGTCCTGAGGCGGGCGAGCCAACAAATTAATAAGGAGTTAAATTCAATTCTTGGCAAATACCATGTAACACATCTTGGCTAGGAAAGTTTGGAGAAGAGCTATTTGCAAAAAAAAAAAAGACAATTAGGATTAAAGATACCTCGTGTCCTACAGCGTGCATTCAAGTATAACAGACTAATTTCGGGGTGTCCTGATTTTAGAGGCATTGAACTGGCTAGTTTGCACTAACATTATCCATACCACCAATTTCTTGCTCTCAAAATGAACAACTAGAACCAAGTCAAGGATCGGCTCTGGCTCCAAGAGCCCCTGCAAGTCTTGGCATAAAAGTCATACAACAACCATCAAGTTAGAATTTGATAAGCTGTCTTCAAAATTCAAAAAAGTATATTGCTTTAACATGTGGAAGCGTTTCACATTAATATTCAGATTATATCACTGCATTTAGAGTGTTGAAACAAGAACTGAGAAACATTCCTGCCCCCATCCTCATGACAATGCTATTATTGAACTAAGAGGCAAGTCAGTGTACATGTAAATACATGCCAATAGACCCGATTCAGGTTAGAGATTTCCAATTTTTGAAGCCAAAAATGGCTTTATTTCAGTTGTTTCCCTCCTTAAATTGCCTCTGCTTCAATATGTCAATGGGCAAAATAAATCCCTCTAATTTTTTCATAATCTCCTACTTTCCTGCTCTAAAGGTATGGTTTTTATGCTTGTACCCTACATGTGGCCTAAACTCATATTATAGATGGAGTGACATAGGCTATTAAACCAACCCCAAGAGATGCTTTTGTACACAGCACACCCTGAACTCATGTATTTAAAGGTGCTCTCATATGTGATAATGAACAAAAAAGGAATCTCAGTGAAATAAAGAATTTGCCCAGAATCACGCATTTGGTCAAGCCAGGTCCTGGCAAGCCAGGATTGATCCCAGTTTTTCCAGTTTCACATTGTTATATTCACCCGCTAGATGGGTATCTCTTTCTGCTATCAAAGGTTAATGCTTTATCCTTAATTTTTGGTGGATGAGATTAGTGTGTGGGTGACAGGGAGAATCTACATTTATTTTTTGACAGTTTTTCTTAAGGACATAGGAGCCCTTCACATTTTTTGGGCCACCTGGAGATTTGCTGGGATTCAGACTATACTGATCAGAGGTCAGGATTCAAACCTAGTTCTCCACGTTACATGGTCAGCAGCTGTAGCCAGTAGGCCACATCGCCTCCGTAAAAGCTCAGGTCGTTTTGGGCTTGAGTTTCCAAGAGGATCTTGAGATGAGCCAGGCATCTGGCACGAGCTAAGATGAAGATTTAAGTGGTTTGCCCACCTCTAGTCATGGGAGGATTAAGAACAATTGGGACCTTGGCACAGTAGAAAAGCCCATTGATGTTGTTAGAATAAGAAAGCACATTAGATTTTATCACTGCATTGAGAGTATTAATTAAAAGTAAGCGTTTCTCAACATGAATTGAGAAACATTCCTGGCCCTACCCTGATGGCAATACTATTAGTGAATTAAGAGGCAAGTCAGCTGTCATGTGTACCTTATATATAGCCTAGACTCTTATTATAGACATAGGCAATTAAAACAAACCAAGAGAGGTTTTTGTACTGTGTGTATCCTGAACTCACTTATTTGAAGGTGCTCTCGTATGTGATAAAGGAGTCTTGGTGAAACAAAGCATTTGCCTAGTATCACACAATTTAGTCAAGCACGGAAGCCAAGATTGAGCCCAGTTTTACCAAGGACATAAGAGCCCTTCACAACACAGACCGATAATGTTAAAAAAAAAATGTTGGCACAAAGAGATGTTCTGGGATTGTGACAATGCTAAGCAGAGGCCAGTATTTCAGCCTGGTTCCTCATGTTACAAGGGCATCAGCTGTGACCAGTAGGCCACATCGCCCTTATGAAATCTTAGTTTGTTTTGGGCTTGAGGTTCCAAGACAGCCTCGAGCTGAGCCAGAGCCAGGCATCTGGCATGTGCCTCGCTCAAGCTTTCAGTGGTTCACCCAAGTCTAGTCGTGAGAGATTAAAAACAAGTGTGACTCTGGCACAGATGAAAAGCCCCTTATTGATGTTAGAATATGAATGTACAGCAATATATCCTAGAAACAAAAAATAATATTTGGAGAACCCACAAATTGTAGACGGGGTGGTGCTAGAAAGTGAGTGGAATCATGAGGGGTAGGGTCATTAGGAGTGGAATAATTGACATGCAGCCTTTGAAAACTCTAACCCCGTAGTGATTGATAATATAGACATGTGAACATATAGCTGTTCATGCTTACGTAATTGGTCTCCCAGCAACTTAAACATTGCTGCCAAGATTTTAGATTGCTTATGTGTGACATTTCCTTGATCAACATTTGTGAAAGTAAATCAAAGCATTCATGTTTATGTTGTGAGATAGAGATAGATTTGAAAAAATCTATAATTGGGAGGGCGTGGCCAACAGCCGGGAACAATGGCCGCACACTAGCGCAGCTCCGGCCCGACCGTCCTCTCCCGGTATCTATCCTGTATTAAATCCGGCTGCTAAAGTCATACAGCATTAAGAGAAGTTGTGAAGATCCCGGAGACCTGATCCAGTCGCCGCGGAAAAGCTCCAGGCCGAGAGCGAGAGATGGGAAGGTTGCGGCCTAATCCCAGCAAGCGGCGGCAGAGTCAAGTGAGCATATGCCCGCCCGCGAGGCACATAGACCGGGCAAGCGGCGTAGGAGCGCCCTCACACGTAACAACCTGAAAAGAACTCTCCCCTGCGACCGCCCGGGGACACGGACGGAAGCGGAGATCCTGTGCGGCAGCGGACGGAACACCAAGGACGTGCGCACCCAACAAATACATTAAGTAACAGTGTTTTTTCATCAAAGAGTGCGAGGTCCAGCGGTAGGCCAGCGCTGTGACGCACTCAGTCACTCGAGGTGAGGCGCGTTGGGCGGCCTCTGATTTAATATTGGTGCTGCTCCGTTGCATTTCCAAAGCAGACTAGCCCCTGGAATCACTCGTGGGGGGGCACAGCGTTAATAATTGAATCCAGCTCGAGTTAACAGCCCCACAAGCCGGCCACATAGACATTCGCAGCCCAGGGGAAATGCAACATTGAGGACCTCCATTGCTGAACGGGGCTGCATTTCGCCGCAGCACACTTGAACTCAGTGGTCTGCGGTGGAGGGCACAGGACAGCCTCTGATTTTAAATCTACGCCGCTGCACAGCAGCCTTGAATAAACTGACCCCCAGGACTGCTAATGGGGGGGTGGGGCATGTCTTTTAAGGCCTGAAACCAAATCAGGGGAATATCAACCCTGCATGACGCCCGTGTAACCACCCGCAAGCCAACAAAATAGAAGCCACAAAGGACTTGAACTTATAAACTGCTTCACAGGTCGCCAAACCCTAACCAGCGCCACAAAAATAACCTGGGATAAAGAGTTGGAGGTGAAAGGGCGAATACAACACAGGAGAACAACAAATACCGGGTAGAGCCACACCCGACCAGTGACACCTTAAGACATTAAATAAACTCTGAACTGAACCGGACAAACAGCTACGGTCACGGGCCATAGCACCAACACAACGAAACCCGGGAACACAATCATGTAAACCGGCAGCAATCTATTAGGAGGGCGGGCCCAACAATCCTGCAGTCAACACCTACAGGTCACTACTTTGAAACCGGGGCTTGGCGGAGGGGGAAAACCGTCAGGCCACGTGAGTCTTACCACGGTGGGCGGCGGTGAGTACCCATCCATATCGAGTCAGGGGTCCTAATTAAACAATGGCGACAACCAAAGGGGGTCGTGGCTCGCACCAATCGAAGATCGATAAATTGGCGTGGCACAAGTCGCAGGAGGGGGGATCAGCGTGTGCTGGTGTGGACCAACAAAATCAACAGAAACCAACTGAACAAGACTCCCCTATGCTCCAGGATGTCATGGCGGCGATTAACGGCGTTCGCACCTCGTTAGAGGGGCGTATAGACTCCGTCTCCACAGATATATCTGCTCAGGGCAGATCTTAGGAAAATGGACTCTAGAGTTAAGGAGGTGGAAGACAGCACCCAAGGCCTCGTCACTGATACGTCAACACTAAAGAAGCAAGTCTCGGAGTTGCAAAGCCGCACCAAATTACTAACAATGCAGCTCGATGACGATGAGGGAAGATCCAGACGTAATAACGTCTGCATCCTAGGAGTACCGGAGAGGGCGGAGGGACCAGCAACAGACCTGTTTATCGAAGAACTAGTGACTAAACACTTGCAACCCAAGAACCTCTCAAACTTCTTCTCTATTGAGCGAGCCCACCGCATACCGGGGGGAAGGCCCTAGCCATTGGCATCCCCCCGACCCATCCTGGCTAGGGTGTTTAATTTTAGAGACCAGGATGTTATCCTTCAAACTGCTTGAAGTGCTCCTCCTCTCAAATACGAGAACAGCACAATATCTTTTTTCCCTGACTTCACCGCCAACATGCAGAAACAGAGACGCTCCTTCCTGGAGGTCAAAAAAGCTCTCAGGGCGCAGGATATTAAATACGCCATGCTGTTTCCAGCAAAGCTGCGAGTGGAGGCAGAGGGTAAAACCTGGTTCTTCACGGAGCCAGAAGAGGCACTAGACTGGCTAGATGGATGGCGAAGAGTAGGAGCCAGAGGGAACTCGGACCGACAGGAGCAACGAGTCGTGAAGCAGCAGAGAAGACAAGACCCTGCACAAGAAGACGGGGACCAGCACGTCGCGGGAGGATCCTGAACTCATCCAAAAGGTTTTGTGATACAGCTGAGGCGATGACTCCCCCTGTGAGGAAAGATTTAGACAAACACACCTGAGGAGCGGAAAATGAGACTAAGAAGCAAAAAAGGGAAAAGGGGAAAAAAAGAAAAAGACAGCCGAAACTCCAATAACCTTACAGAACTTGCAGAAACTAAACCACATGAAGAAAGCGGGGGCAACACCCTGTAACGATCATCAAGAAAAGCAGATGAGTATAAAGTGAAGTGTATATGATGACTTATGTAGCAGAAGGTCCGATCGACTTGGGGGAGGCGGGGGAAAAGTTGAGCCACAACTCCTCCACACAGGGTTGGTAGGGCGACGAGCACTCTGCGCAGTTGAGAAGGCGGGCCGTTGGATTCCGTTAGGCAGGGTGGGGGGTGGAGGGAATTTGGGGAGGGGGGGAAAATAGAATAGTTAATTGTTTTATGTTAGCACAGCAACGAAGCATGCCATATAAAGCATGGTCAGGACCGGGCACACAACAGCAAACCCACAGGGCGCCAAAACTCAGAGAAGGAAGAGAGTCATATATACGCTCCATACGGTTAAAGTGCTTTGAGGTGGGGGGGGGCAAGTCAAGGTGCCTAGACTTCAAAACAACAAGCGTAGTCAAAACATATCCAGCATACACTAGTGACAAGAAGACTCAGATATATATCACACTATGCACCAACAAATAGTATACTCCCGCAGCTATGACGAGAAACGTAGGTAAGGCTGTACATTCATATTCTAACATCATTAAGGGGCTTTTCATCTGTGTGATACTAGGCAAATGCTTTGTTTCACCGAGCCTCCTTTATCACATACGAGAGCACCTTCAAATAAGTGAGTTCAGGATACACACAGTACAAAAACCTCTCTTGGTTTGTGCGACGAAACACGTGTTGGCTGATGCAAGAACAAAGAGAATAAAGAAAAGAAACCAAGCTCGAAAATTTCTCTGTATCATTTATGCTTGACTAAAACAAATTGGATAATTGCATATTACTTAAAAGAAGTGTGCTGAGGATTGTGTTTATGTTTATGTTGGTTTCGACCACGTGTTTGGGGAGACTGGTGGTTCTTCTCACCTTTCAGCACCGTCCATATAAATTTCTCAGAAATCTAAATAGAGTGTAAGTGCTACTCATTCTTGGAGCGCCATTTTACCTATAACCATACCACTGCACCGTCGTGAATTGACTTCCCTCTTAGTTCACTAATAGCATTGCCATCAGGGTAGGGCCAGGAATGTTTCTCAGTTCATGTTGAGAAACTCTTACTTTTAATTAATACTCTCAATGCAGTGATAAAATCTAATGTGCTTTCTTATTCTAACAACATCAATGGGCTTTTCTACTGTGCCAAGGTCCCAATTGTTCTTAATCCTCCCATGACTAGCGGTGGGCAAACCACTGAAATCTTCATCTTAGCTTGTGCCAGATGCCTGGCTCATCTCAATATCCTCTTGGAAACTCAAGCCCAAAACGACCTGAGCTTTTACGGAGGCGATGTGGCCTACTGGCTACAGCTGCTGACCATGTAACGTGGAGAACTAGGTTTGAATCCTGACCTCTGTTCAGTATCGTCTGAATCCCAGCAAATCTCCATGTGCCCAAAAAAATGTGAAGGGCTCCTATGTCCTTAAGAAAAACTGTCAAAAAATAAATGTAGATTCTCCCTGTTACCCACGCACTAATCTCATCCACCAAAAATTAAGGATAAAGCATTAACCTTTGATAGCAGAAAGAGATACCCATCTAGTGGGTGAATATAACAATGTGAAACTGGAAAAACTGGGATCAATCCTGGCTTGCCTGCTTGACCAAATGCGTGATTCTAGGCAAATTCTTTATTTCACTGAGATTCCTTTTTTGTTCATTATCACATATGAGAGCACCTTTAAATACATAAGTTCAGGGTGTGCTGTGTACAAAATCATCTCTTGGGGTTGGTTTAATAGCCTATGTCACTCCATCTATAATATGAGTTTAGGCCACATATAGGGTACAAGCATAAAAACCATACCTTTAGAGCAGGAAAGTAGGAGATTATGAAAAAATTGGACTGGGTGATAAACTAAAGAGAGGAATGGTCCTCCAGTATATAAAAAGACAAGCCCCAGATATAGCTCTGGTGCAAGAAACGCATCTAATTGGCAATACATGTAAAGCATTAAACAGATGGGGCTATCGACTCGTAACACACGCAGGGTTCACTCCTAGTTCCCAGGGGACCTGTATACTTCTCCGTAAGAGCTGCCCATACATGGTTAGTAAAACATGGGCGGATGATCAGGGCCGATTCGCTGCAGCCACCGGAACGTGGGAAGGGAAATCTTTAACCGTACTATCAGTGTATGTCCCCCCAGCACTACAGCAAGCCATACTGTATGACCTGAGCAAGTTCTTCCTAGACTTCCCAATCTGCACTTTGGTAATAGGGGGCGATTTTTATCTGGCACTAAATGGGATGCATGACCGGCGACCCCCACGCAGAGACCCAGGCAACGGGTCCAAATTGGCAGACTTCCTCTCAGCCCTTGGCCTGTTCGACATATGGCGACAACTCAATCCTACGACCAGCCAATTTACCTTCCATTCGGGGGCCCACAATACCCAATCCCGCATCAACTATATACTCACTCATGCGGCAATAGTCCTGATTTCACTGAAGCCCGTTGTTTGGCTAGAGGCATCTGGGACCACTACCCAGTACTGACTAGAATGAATGTGGGTCTTCAAGCCAGACGCACCACACTCACAATCAATCCATGGGCATTACAAATCCCACATATCAAAACATAACTGTTACAAAACATAGATTTATATTTTCAGGAAAACGTGGGCTCGGTTGCTTCATCCTAGATCTTATGGGGAGCATTCGGTGCCGTTATAAAAGGACGAGCACTGGCACTAATGGTGGGGCACAAAAAAGAACTTACAAAGCGCATTGAACAATTAGAGGAGGAGATCCTATTCGGTGAGACTAACCTGGCCCAGGCTACTGACGACACAGCCCGGCAAGCGCTAGCCGCCAAGAGACTAAACTACAGGCAGCTACTCACCGAGACAGCTAGAGCCACACAGAAGACTTTATACCATAGGATATATGAACATGGGGAAAGGACTGGTAAACTATTGGCATGGCTTGAGAGAAGGTAGCAGGCAAGCAGATGGGTCCACCAGCTCAGGGGTTCCGCGGGGGAAGACATAATCCATCCACAAGATATAGCAGAGGCATTCTCTACCCACTTCGAAACAATCTACACTCTTGTAATGACAGCAACATTTATAGATAACCAAAACCTTCTAGCTACTATTCAGGTCATTGGCCTCTCACCTGAGGAGCGAGATTCCCTCGAGGGAGACCCCACAGTAGAAGAAATGCAGCTAGCGATCCGAGACATAAGCTCGGGCAAAGCAATGAGACCAAACGGGCTCCCGATCGAGTTTTTCAAGTTGGCTGCAACTAAGTTGACACCCCACCTCCACCAAATGTACCTAGAGAGTTATGAAATAGGTCTTCTGCTAGCCAAGATCCGATTAGCTATGATAGTGGTAATACACAAGCAGGGCAAACCAGCAAACGATTGTGGGGCATACAGACCCATCTTCCTCCTCACGGGGGAGGCCAAAATACTCGCAAAAGTATTAGCGAGCAGGCTTATCCCGCTGATCACTAAATTGGTGCACCCGGATTAGTCAGGCTTCATGCCCGGCCGAAACACTGCTTTAAACCTACGTAGTTTGCACAGTGTTCTGGGAAGGAAAGACACACTAAGAGAGGATGTAGCCCTGCTGTCATTAGATGCCAAAATGGCCTTTGATACTATCGAGTGGCCATAACTCTTGGCTGTGCTGGAGCGAATGGGTTTCGGACCCAAATTCATAAAGTGGATCAAGCTCTTGTACATGGACCCAATAGCACAAATCGTGGTAAACGGTCACACAGCACGGCAGATTCAGTTGGGCAGAGGAACCAGACAGGGGTGCCCACTCTTGCCGTTGATTTTTGCACTGGTGTTGGAACCCCTGGCAATCCGGGTTAGAGGGGACCCTTTAATACGCGGACTAGAATGGACGGAACATCACAAAGACAGAATATCCCTTAATGCAGACAACATTTTACTATACATGGCACCCCCTGCATCCTCAATCCACCGCATCCTTCATATCTTCCGCATATTTGGGAACCACTCTGGATATACAATAAATTGGTCCAAGTCTCAACTATTCCCAGTGCATGGCCCTAGACCCAGACTGCCGAAAGACTATGACATCCCCGTCGCAATAGACGGATTCCGCTACCTAGGGATATTTATAACCATGGACCCTACAAAATTCTATGAAACCAACTTACACAGTCCTTTGACACGCCTGAGAACCGATGTCAGACACTGGCGGGGCCTCCCGCTGACTTTGCTGGGTCGGGCAGCTCTCTTCAAAATGCTAGCGCTACGCCGCTTCCTATACGCCCTGCAAAATACCCCCTATAGGGTCTCAGATTCCTTTTTCTCAAACATTGACAGCGCGGTGCGTACTCTATTATGGGACGGGCGGGCACCGCGTATTGCCATGCAGAAGTTAACGGCAGGATGGTACGATGGCGGGATCGCACTGCCCGACCTTAAGCTTTATTACTGGGCATCACAGCTAATAGTGATTAATCGCTGGGTATATGGTTCCCTAGTCGAGCCGAGCTTCCGCACGGATTTGTGGGTAATGGGGCAGGGAGGATACCACAGAGCATTATATACAAACCCCAAGCAACTAGGCCTAACGGGACCCACAGCCCGAACAATAGAAATCTGGCATACAGTCAACAGAAAACTCGGCTGGGGCAAAAAAATTACACTACCAACCCCAATCTGGGAACCCAAGTGGCTGGGCCGATTGAGTACCTGCCCCGGGTTCGACAAATGGGACATGATAGGCATTTCATCAGTAGGAGATATGTGGAACAAAAAAGTGGAACAAAAAAGGATTGGTCACATTCGCGGACCTCCAGAAAGAATATCAACTTGCACAGGCCGAAACCTTTAGGTACCTACAGGTAAGTCATGCCCTCAAAGCAGTGATACCCGAGGAAAGCCCAATACCCGAAGCATCCCCCCTCGAAGACGGATTGATATTAGATCCCATGCCTAAGAAAGCCATCTCTCTAACATACAAAAAACTGATTAACAACCGACCGGATCAACTGATTAGACTTGGGCAGCAATGGGAGACAGATGTGGGTGACTTAGAGGACGAAGACTGGCGGGACGCTCTGGCTTCCCCCAGGGAAATTGCCATCCCCATGAGACTGAGACTGGTCCAGCTTAAGACCCTACACCGAGTCTACCTATCCACAAGAGTTCTGGTAATGATGGGAAGGAGGGCTGATACTCAATGCCTCCGACGATGCGCTCTGGAGGGTACCTTCTTCCACACAATATGGGAATGCCCAATCATCCAAACATACTGGGACACGGTCACAACACGAATGGAGAACGTAGGGGGAAAAAAGTTGTATCCCGCCCCAAAACTCTGCCTATTAAATATATGGGATGCCACGGACTTAACCCAAACTGAACAATCATGGGCTTCATTGGGGTGGGTCCTGGCGAAGCATAATATTGCACAAAAATGGGGAATTGGGGAACCACCACTATTAAACGGTTGGGTAAGCGACATGTATAGGGCCATGATAGCAGAGAAGGAGGTTTTCAAAAATAGAGGGTGCCCAAAAAAATGGGATCGAAAGTGGGCGGCATGGAATACACACAGAAGCGAGATATGCCTGTCCCCTACGATCGAACTTCGCAGGAGGGTGGAGGGGCTGCAAGACTTGCCAAACGAAGAGGGTTAGCGATAAGATAGTAGAAATGTTTAGAACTGCCGCTCTGCAAACAAAATGTAGCTACATTGTGCCTAGACGCTGTCAAATGACTAACTGTACTACTGTGCTTTTGTTGTTTTGTTTAAATAAAAAGAGTTAAAAAAAAATCTATAATTGATTAAACAGAACTTAAAACAGCTACATTGCTTCTGAAGGGCCTATGCACAGAGCTGTCAAGGTCCCTATGTGAGTAGCTCCTCCAGTTGAAATCTGGCAAGACAGCACAATTAATTGACTCTGTGCCAATTAAAAGTGTAAAAGGTCACTTTAATAGAACAGGTTTGCACAGTAACATTAACATAACCCTAGGCAAACGCCTTACAGACCAAACTTAGATTCACTAGTACATCAAAAATTGCCGAAGAATCCCACCCTTAATTAAAATCTTTCCCTTTAACCCTTAATATACGCACAGCAACCTTGTCTTATTAATCTTGCCCTGTTATGATGTCACCTTTTTGGCCTCTGACGCTCTTGCCTGTTCCCGCCTCGTGATCGCTGACCAGAGCACCAACCTCACAGCTTATGATTTCCCATCCTGTAATCTACTGTAATGAGGACCACTACCTTTTCCACTAACACCCAGGAAATCCCTGCAAGCTGTTTTCCTGCTCCACCCTCTCTATCCTTCTACCCCAGTTAACCCCACAAACATTCACTCAAAATTCAATAAAAAAAGCTCTTCTACAATGCATACAATCGCAAATTTCAAGAATTACAAATCTCTCTGTCAGTAGCAGCGGCTGTGTTCAATCAAAAACTGAAAAAATTGACAGCAAATTAGAGAATTGTATTAGTAGAACTGATAGAGCGGAAATTATATTTACATTTTATAAAACGAGAAAACTGGACATGACACTTTTTGAGAGAAAACAAATAAATGTGCATTAATTTTACGTTATAGAAAAGATGATGAAAACAATGAATTTTAGTTACTGCATCAAAAAAGCATGCAGAAAAAGAGTAGTCTAAATTATATAATACGTATGAGTAACATAGATTGTGATTTACTAAAGAAAAATAATTTCTTTTTCTTAGCATGTGTTAGAAAAACATGTACATGGTGAATTCTCACGTTATTGAGTTTACCTCTAAACAGTTTCAAATTCCATTTACATAAAATAATAGCAAATGAGATATATGAAATAGTATGATTAATCTTGATTTTCATAGTGAATTTTATAAAAAATACTTATATGTGTGATAACGTGTATCGAAATGACAAAAAGAAAAATAGTTTTTACACTTTTCTACTAAAATATGCATTTGCGAAACTTTCAGAGATTGTTCTTTATATGTTTGCTAATGGTAATTTCATGAAACGAGTTTTTAAAAGTATACTCTAGAATGTATTTACACGTTGGTACTTTTAAATGTAGTAGTACCTTATTTCTATTTGAACTAAGTTTGACCATACTAAATATTCTCAAGTGCATCAGAAAGTGTATTAGAATTTCAACTTCTTCATGTTTTCAAAAAAGGCTTATAAATCCTATTTATTCTGCATAATATGAGCCTAAGCTAACATAGGCCAATCTGTTGTCATGGAGTTTTCTGCCTCGTGAAGCACACTGAACGTGAGAGATTTCTCTGATTGTAACTATTTATATGTTTTCAAACACTACTTTTCCTGAGTTCACATGTATTGTATAAAGATTTTGCTACAACATGTTACCAATGCAGGACATCTGCTTGGGAAACTGCCCTTTCGAACTTTTCTACTCTCTCTATCTAAAGAGGCATTGCTTAACGTTTCATATGCAAGATGACTTAAGGACTGCATAATGGTTCCACCTATTTCCTCTGCATTTTGTGTCTTCTTTATGTCGCCTGATCCATAATCCAATATGAACTGACCAATGAATTGAGTGGTCTGATCTGATGAGGTGACCCCAGGAGGTGTCATCCCTGTAAACGCTAAGAATATAATATTGCCTGATTTGATGAAAGGGGACACACTCTCACTCATGTTCACACTCTGGCTCACTCTCTTCGCACACTCTCTGTTGTTGCTTTCATTCCATGGCTTTTGATGGATAGAGACTCTCTGGTGCTTGAGCAGCTGATGGTGATGACAAATGGCTGCTGTTCTGCATACATGCTGATTACAAACTGATTCCTGAGATTTGCAGAACTTTGATACGGACTCATCTGGTTTCATTTCCAAAACTTGGCGCATCTGTGCCCAGTGGTCTTTTTCTTCGGGGATTACTCGAACTGGTAAATTCACGTTTTTCCTGAACTTGTGAGCTTTGAGTATTGATTGTTCTTTATTTGTTTTTTTTTCTATTGATGCACTTATAAACTTCTAAGTATTTGACAAACTAAATACATTAACTAAATTGACTCAGTTATACTGATTTATTCTACTAAAATGAATGAGCATTTTCAATTTAAATTTTACTAATGACTAAAGAAGATCGTTTTAGAGAGATTACAGAACACCAAATATTAATGTTACTATTCTGTATTGCTTTTTCTGAACTCTTAGTGTGTATGACATTGGCTCACCTATGTTTCTTCAGGAGATTTGGGCCTCCAGGATTATTCCTCTATCTTTATAGCATTGAATTGAGAATAATTTACATGAACTTGATTTCTAGTATGTTGTCCAGATATTCAATTCCTGGTCCTCATTAGATGACTGTTGGAACCTGTTAGACCTGGCACCATTGGCGTGGGTCTCCCCTGCATTTTTTGATTTTGCCTCCTGTATTTTTGCTGTGTGTTGGACTCTGTTTTTCTGATCTAGATGCTTTGGGCACTTTGCCACTGCTGTTCAGTGCCAAAGTGCAAGGGCTCCCTTTGTAAATTACTGTTATGGATTGGTGTTTCCATGATTGACTATTTGATTTACTATACAAAAGAGTAATGTCACAGTGGACTGCATTTACATGTTATGCCAAACAAAGGAAAACATTATTACTTTAAATTAATTAAACGCCACCATTTGAATCATTCACCAAAAATGGTTATGATTTTATTACATCACAGAGTTGCATAATAGCCCGAATATAAATGACATGTATCAATATGAAGCATTTAATTCAAGTCTGGTGACAAGAGGGAAAAGTGCAAGGAAAAGGGGAGTGTTTGTGGAAGTGAAGTGAAAAGGGAAGGTGGTGTGCATATGTGACATCATTGATCCATATATACAACCTAACCAACCAGATGTCTGGCAATTATAAATTTGAAAAACATAACACAAAGTATCCGATGCAGATAATGAATCTCTGTCATCAGTGTCTGAACACAAGAAAGAAACAACGTCAACGTTTCGACCCCTAACATAAACAGCTGGTTTGATGCCTTGTGAGTGGGGTCTTCCTCAGGACGGGGATAAGAGTTAAGAGTGAGCACCAGAAGAAAGTACAAACAGCTGGGCCTCGCGGGCTCTCAGATAGGTCCACAATTCTTCAATAATTCAAGTGAGACGTCGAGGTTGTTCAGTAACCTCTGACTGTGGGCTGCTGCATCATCGACTAACAAACAGCTAACTGTAACTCTGGCCTGCCATTGCAGAGCCTGTGTGCAGTCTGGTACTGCCATGTCGACTTGGCAAGTGTACCCACTTGCCATGCCCTAACCTTCCCTTTTCTTACATATTAGTCACCCCTAAAGTAGGCCCAAGGTACCCCTGTGGGCAGGGTGCAGTGGGAAATTCCTCAGAGTAAGGATTAGGGTTTGAAACACCTACTACCTCAAATGGAGGACTAAGTAGGAACCTATACACTGGGACCAGGAGAGTCCTGAAGAAGGCCGACGGGACCCCTGTATCGGGCACATCCAGACGGCGAAACATGTTGACCACTGGGCAGTAAGGAGGGGTGCAAGGAGCACATGATATCTCCCTAGCACCACCATCCTTCACGTTTTTAATCCTGGCCGGAGGATCCAGTAATAAAGTTTAGGTTTAGGGACACCTCCGAGTTAGTTTTAACACTCACTTCACTGCACTTTCACCTCCATTGTTCCCAGTCACAAGTTGGAATATTGTTTTTTTCTTTTTATGTTGTGTTTGTCTTCCCCCACCCTATTGCTCCACCCCATGCGTTGGTTGCGCTGGGGTGTATTGTAAGCAGCCCTATGATGAAGCATGCAAAAACAGTTGATGGACAGAATGCAGAACAATGTCATACATTCACCCCAGTACAGAGATCTGGGCCTAAATCCATCGTTTTTTTGCTCACCATGCCAGTCCAGTTTGAACCCAGCCATATGCAAATTAGTCTTGACCCTGTGCCTCATGGGAACAGTCCAGCCCGAACTGCCAAGCCAGGTCCTCCCTGGACTGGAAACAAGCATCCTAGGACCGGTTTCGGGGTTTCACCCCTCTTCAGCCAGGATAGCTTGATTCCAGTGGCATGGAGAGCACGGGACCCACATCTGGGCATACCCGTCCCACTTGGGGTGACAAAAGCAAAAACAACAGTTGATGGACAGAATGCAGAACAATGTCATACATTCACCCCAGTACAGAGATCTGGGCCTAAATCCATCGTTTTTTTGCTCACCATGCCATTCCAGTTTGAACCCAGCCATATGCAAATCAGTCTTGACCCTATGCCTCATGGGAACAGTCCAGCCCGAACTGCCAAGCCAGGTCCTCCCTGGACTGGAAACAAGCATCCTAGGACCGGTTTCGGGGTTTCACCCTCTTCAGCCAGGATAGCTTGATTCCAGTGGCATGGAGAGCACGGGACCCACATCTGGGCATACCCGTCCCACTTGGGGTGACAAATGCAAAAACAACAGTTGATGGACAGAATGCAGAACAATGTCATACATTCACCCCAGTACAGAGATCTGGGCCTAAATCCATCGTTTTTGCTCACCATGCCATTCCAGTTTGAACCCAGCCATATGCAAATCAGTCTTGACCCTGTGCCTCATGGGAACAGTCCAGCCCAAACTGCCAAGCCAGGTCCTCCCTGGACTGGAAACAAGCATCCTAGGACCGGTTTCGGGGTTTCACCCCTCTTCAGCCAGGATAGCTTGATTCCAGTGGCATGGAGAGCACGGGACCCACGTCTGGGCATACCCGTCCCACTTGGGGTGACAAATGCAAAAACAACAGTTGATGGACAGAATGCAGAACAATGTCATACATTCACCCCAGTACAGAGATCTGGGCCTAAATCCATCGTTTTTTGCTCACCATGCCATTCCAGTTTGAACCCAGCCATATGCAAATCAGTCTTGACCCTGAGCCTCATGGGAACAGTCCAGCCCGAACTGCCAAGCCAGGTCCTCCCTGGACTGGAAACAAGCATCCTAGGACCGGTTTCGGGGTTTCACCCCTCTTCAGCCAGGATAGCTTGATTCCAGTGGCATGGAGAGCACGGGACCCACGTCTGGGCATACCCGTCCCACTTGGGGTGACAAATGCAAAAACAACAGTTGATGGACAGAATGCAGAACAATGTCATACATTCACCCCAGTACAGAGATCTGGGCCTAAATCCATCGTTTTTTGCTCACCATGCCATTCCAGTTTGAACCCAGCCATATGCAAATCAGTCTTGACCCTGTGCCTCATGGGAACAGTCCAGCCCGAACTGCCAAGCCAGGTCCTCCCTGTTTGTTTTGTCAGCATTCCGTCCATCATTTGTTTGCTGTAACACTTTTCGCCCTAAGTGGGATGGGGATGCCCAGACGTGGGTCCCTTATTCACTGTGCCACTGGATTCAAGCTAGCCTGGCTGAAGAAGGGTGACATACCCTGAAACCGGTCCCAGGATGCTTGTTTCCGGTCCAGGGAGGACCTGGCCTGGCAGTTCGGTCTGGACTGTTCCCATGGGGCACAGGGTCAAGACTGATTTGCATATGGCTGGGTCCAAACTGGGGTGGCGTAGTGGGCAAAAGAACGATGGATTTAACCCAGATCTTTTGACTGGGGGAGAATGTTTGCATTGTCAGCATTCCGTCCATTTGTTTGCTGTAAGAGCAGGTTGCATCCAGAGACAGGAAGATGAGGTATGGGTATACACAGATGGGAACCTGTCTTACCGGACAGTCTGTTGTCACCCATGGCTCGTCATTATCCTGGTCCTTCACATGTTGGAAGAGATGCTATGATGCGGCTCTTTAAACAAACCTTATTTAATCCTAGATTCAGAGCTGTAGCAGAAATCTTGTGTCAATGATGTATAGTGTGTCAACAACAAAATGTGGGAAAGAGAATACCTGTTGTAATGAGTCACGTAGGAAGATCTGGAGGACCATTTAACAGGTTGCAACTTGATTTCATTGAGATGCCTCCATGCAACAGTCTGAAATACTTTCTTGTAATTGTATGTGTTGTTTCTCCCTGGTGACTCCACCCAGAAGAAAGCTAAGTCCAGCAGAGGCAAGTTTATTAAGCTATGGGTGTCACAAGGTGCAGCCAAGGTGGGATTATAGCATGAGAGGGCAGTGGAAGGGGAGCCAAGCATGGCAGAGTCTACGTGATAGGATAACAATCATGGAATATAACGTAGACTGGAATGCTGCCTGAGCAATCACTAGTGGCTGAGATTAATTCAAGTATTCCTTCCATCACTTTGTTGTTTGTTGCAGTAAGATGCCCTGAGTGCAACGGGTACGTCCAGCTGTGGGTCCTGTGCTCATTGTGCCACAGTACTCTAGCTATCCCTCACTGATGAGACCTAAGCAGGGAGAAACCAGTCTGGGTGTGCTTGTGTTTTCGTCTGGGGAGGACCTAGACTGTACCTATTGAAACATGAGCATGACTGACTTGCATACAGCTGATTTATGTCTAGAGTAGCATAGTGTATGAAAAATGATGGTCTGCAATGCGGCCCAAGCGATGGCCAGTGGATGAAATCAATGCAAGTACCACTTTCATCACTTTGTTTCACAAAGGGCAAGCATGCTTCACAAAAAGAGGGTTGTCCTGACAGACCAAACTGCTGCTGTAGACGGGCCGGCAAGGAAGACATCACAAGAACCAGCAGCTTCTGACAACTGAGTTTGTCCAGGTGGAAACATTTGGCGCACATGTATGGAAACACATAATCAGATACATCTAGCCCAAATTCAAATAGACAGGCTAAATAAAGAGAGAGTTCCCAAAAATATTTTCCGGTCACATTCCTCTACAATATGTGACTAAGTTCTAACTAATGAAGACGGGGTTCTGCCCTTTATCCTAGAAGCGCCTGTACCGAGACGAGGAAGACACCACAAAACCATTTTCTCCAGTAGTACCCACGTTACTGCACTATTTATATGCATGTGACTAGGTGAGAAAACAGACTTCAGGACCTAAAAATACCCGTTATTTAGCTAGCGGAAGGACAGTAATTCTTTTTCTTTCACTGTTTTTAGACATCTCAGAGTTCTTTTGAAATAAAATCTACAAAGACATTGGATGTGATGCTCTGGAAGCAAGGAAAGGGCAATAATAAAACGGAACAATATTTAACTAAATCACTTTGTTATTTGTAAAGCCTCAACCTCTGGACAAGAGAGCGCTAAGAGGGAGAAAAGACCAAAATTTCATGAAAACAATTTCAAGAGCAAAAATTCCAGAATGAGCACGAGTGAGTATTAAGGGGTTGGGGCAACCTATACAAGGGATTGTAAAATGAGAGGCGGTTATGGGGGGAGTTTCCGTAAATTGAAATAATTATATAACGCATGTAAAAAAGAAAGGTAATAGTATTGAAAAAGTACATAAGAGGTATCCCCCATACAATGAGAAAGTAAATGAATTATTATTAGCGGCGCTCAAGTTTTCAGATGATGCAATAGTGCCATCTTCAGTTGACAAAAGGAAATTCCGAGATTGGAATCGAAATACTAGAAAATAACGACAGGAGATAAATGCAGCCAATATTATCACCAGCATCAATGGAAACTCCAGAGCGAAGCACCATAGCGTGCCTTTCCCGTTTTTTGGTTTCGCCTGCTTGAGAAATCTTGGGGCATATGTACAAGCCCACATCGCCACCACAAAGTCACTTTTACCGACGTTGTGGTGGCGATAAGGGTTACAAGGCAGCATTAAGCCACTTAACGTGGTTTAACGCTGCCTTGTAAATAAGGCCCCCTTTCACGCTATGGTTAGCGTGAAAGAGGTGGGAAGTGGGTGTTGCGGTGGGCGTTCCACCGCAACACCCATTGTTTTCAACGCTGCCCCCTAAGTACAAGGGTGACGTACATAGGAGGCAGCGCCAAAATTAAGACCAGGAAAAACCTGGTCTTAACTAGGCGAAACGAGAAGAAATGCATTATTTCTCCTCGTTTTTGCTTTTTCCACGTGTGCTGCCTTGTGCAGCACACATGGAAAAAGCAAACTGCCATGGATTGTTCCTGTACATAAACAATCTTTGAAGCAGCACACATAAAAGTGCCAAAATGCCATTTTAGGATTGGTTATGTGCAGGAAGGGACACCTTTCTACACATAAACAATCCTCCCCTGCACGCAGACACCCTTGCACCATACCTGCGTTGGCGCTACACTGCCAGTGGCGTAGCAAGAGGGGGATGGGGGGGCGGTCCGCCCATGGCGGCACGAGTTTTGGGGGAGGCTCAACCCCACCCCGCTCTTTCATGCGGGGGCAGCAAACGCAGAATTTAGCGGCAGCATCCACCTCCCCCCGCTCTTCAGCGCGGCGGTGGGCGGCAAATGCAGGGACCGCCACGGGCGGCATAGTGCCTAGCTGCGCCACTGTACACTGCTAAGTGTAGCACCAGTGCAGGGGGTAACGCAAGGCTGCACCATATTGTTGTAAATATGGTGCAGCCTTGAGTTTCTGAAGTGGCGGAGTGAGGCGTTAAGCCATGACGGCTACTCCTCACTCCTCATGAAGCTCACTCCGCCACTTCACTTGTACATATCCCCCCTAGTGTTTTTAAAATAAACTTAAAAGGGACTTACATCCCACCTCCTCTCTTTCCAGCTTCTCATTGGTTCCTGTGCGTCCCACTTACCTTTCCTCCATTTTTATTGGCTGTAGCATATTTTCCTGCATTCACCAATGCTTGTTCCTGGTCTGCTTCTCTTATCAGTTTCTCACAGCCGAAATACTGTTAACATCCGCTTTGGTGGAACTATATTTTTCATAAAGTTTTGCCCTTTACTCTTGCAACATATTTCTATAACAATTTATCACCCGGGAAGATTTAAGGCGACTCCTCCGAAACTCAACCAGGATGTCCAGCTCTCGAGTCAGCAGCTCTGGCTGCTGCGCCACATCCTCTCCACTCCTGCGTTATCTGTCAGGGAGCTCTTTCCTTCTCCCGATGATTAATGAAAACAGCTCTTTATTCATTACATAGGCGAAACCGATGCATTACCAATGCTTGTTTTTTTTTACTTCCTCACCAGGAGACATATGTCACAGTATAACTTGATAGAGGGCTAGCAGATATGTTTAAAATAAAACACAATCAGACAACTAGGAGTTACATTTACAGATAACAATGGAATGAGATGATGAACACTGTGAGCTGCTGTCAAATAATAAAAAGCCCGGGTATTACCTAATAACTCTAAAATAAGTCTTAAGTGTTAGTAATGTTTAACTCCAAATGCGCAAGTCATTGACAGTTCTTATGTCTTCTGTAAACCATAGCAATATTTTGCGACATGCAAGCGCCCGCGCAAAACTTTAATTAAACAATCCTTTGCAAAGCCCATAGGTCTACCCTACGTACTGTCGACTTTGGCAATGTTTTTGGCCATTTGGACAGACGCACAGCTGCTGTGCAGCAAGGCTGAAAGTTAATTATAAAAAAAATGCTATGATGCAGCCAGCGCTAGCCACATCACCGTTGGCTGTGTCAGTTCTTTTTTTGGGGGAGTTGTTATGGTGGGTGGGGGCGAGAGTAACATGAATAACGGCAGGAGGACAGCAGTGGGTAAGCAGGGCCGGACTGGCCGTAGCGGCGCCAGGCATTTTCCTGGTGGGCCGGAAGGGTGGGGGACGGTTTTAGACCGGTGGTGGGGGCGTTTTTGGCACAGGGTGCCGTTTTTGCAGCAGCGCTGCAATATCGGCCCCTGTACCAAAAGCAGCAGCAGTGTTTCCCACCAGCACCCCCCTCTCCACCCCCAAACGGCCGGTCAGACTTAATTGCTAGGGCCGGTTTGCGTTCCCAGTCTGGCCTTGGGGATAAGCAACAAGACCAGTTCTGGACTAGGAACTTAAAACAACTGTGGCAAAAATGATAAATTCAGCCCCCATGTGCAGACTTGCTAGTGCGGGCTAAACCAGAGCAACTCTCTCAAGTTGCTGCTGGAATTGCATAAAGTGCACCACCACTCCTGGAGACCTAAACCAGCCTCCTGGGGCTCCAGGCTCCTAGGGGATTGCCAGCCCTCTCCCTTACTTGAGTCCTGATGAAGACCCGCCAGATGTTATAATATCGCACATTTAGGGTTGAAACGTCGACGATATCCTGGTCCAGTTCAAGACCCCGCTCAAAAATACTGAAATTGAACAGAGTAGCAAGGTCATTGTGTGGCTTTTGTCCTGGCCTCTTTCGAACATGTATAGATTTTAAACCACCTTGTATATATTTAGCACTTATTGTGTCACTGATCACACTATGTCACTTATTCACAACTCACTTTAATTTTCACAATGTTGGCAGTCTTGTATGCAACTAATTTCCTCATATATGGGTGTTTATAAATGATGAAATTTATATAAATATCTTAACACCCACAAAACCTGATTTAATTGTGATTCTTTGCATTTTCGATTTATATATTTTTTGGTTGTGTGTTCCTTCTTAAAACGTTTTTTATACTCAATCTCTGAAGGAAATAACTTGATCCTGCAATTGAATTGTACTTTAAGAAATATTGTGGTTATACCCGACAGAACCATTGTACATTTTGCATTATTATACCCAGGTTCTGAGGGACACAGGGTCACCCCATTGTTTATTGAGCACTTACCTGTCTGGCCAGTCCGGCCATGAACCAGAGAGACTGCAAGAGGAGGGCAGGAAGGGGTAAGCAGCTAGATTGGACAGTGGGAGATAATAAACAACAATGAGAAGAGGGGTACTAGGGGCCAAGCAACAACAGTGAGGGCATAAGCACAACAGCCAAGATGGACAGCGGGTTGGGGCAAGCAATAACAGGGACAGCGGGTTGGAGCAAGGAACAACATGGACGGTGGGTGGGAGCAAGGAACAACATGGACACAGGGTGGGAGCAAGGAACAACATGGACACAGGGTGGGAGCAAGGAACAACATGGACACAGGGTGGGGCAAGGAACAACATGTACAGTGGATGGGGGTAAGGAAAAACATGGACAGTGGGTGGGGGCAAGGAACAACATGGGCAGTGGGTGGGGGCAAGGAAAAACATGGACAGTGGGTGGGGGCAAGCAATAATATGGACAGCAGGAGGAGGGGGACAAAAGCACATGGGTAAGAGAAAGCGACATGGAGACGAGGGAGAGAATCACATGAGAGAGATGGCTTGCAAACACGTGTCGTCACATGGAGTGCTTCAACAAAAAGAAACATGAAGTAGCAAGGAATGCTTTAAAAAAAATAAAGCTTTGTTTATGAAAACAAAGAGAAATTCTGTGTACCTAAAGGGGACTAATCCAAAAAATACAATGTAAAGAACAGGAACATGAAGGCAGTTGCTGTCATTGCATGAAATGTAAAGTATGTGTGAGTAAAAACGCAATGAATGCTTACCCTTTGGCTGAAAAAGGAAGTCGTTCGTGGTCGAGAGTAAAAAAAATAGTCAAATAAACAATTGAAATATTAGAACATGTTTGTTTGCAATTGAAGTGGAAGGAGCACAAAGGGCACGTGTTTTTGGGTGATTATTATTATTAGGCTTTTGATGATCGACCTTGTGGGCCATTGTTTGATACCCATGACGTAAAGAAAGGGAAGGGATTCCCATAGTAGGATGTGTCTTTAGGTCGAGCCTAGAGTCAGCGCGCATGCGCTGCTCTGAGAGACTGCTGTATTCCTTCTGTGGAGATTGAACACACCCACACACGCCCACAGCTTTTTCATTGGTTGCTTGGCCTGCCTTTACAAATTTCTTAGTTTTCATTGGTGAATAGTGTACATTTGTCCCACCTTGTGGCTATCTTGTTCACACCCTGGCTACTGGCCCTGCTACACGGATCCTTTCACTTTGGGACCTATGTTTTGCTTGAATGCACTATTTCTTTCATACCTCTTCTGCCACTTGCTGGCACATGGTGCTGCTTGCAGTTCAAGTAATCTCCCTGTGCCTTCCCCCAACAACACTTCCCACCTTGTTATTTTTTGCAATGGTATTGTGTTGTGATCAGCCTCTAAGAGGGAGGAAGTGTGCACACTGCTCTCACTTCAGGTCTTGGTCTTCCAGTCTCTACTGCTTCTTACGCTGACTGGCATCATCCGAAGCATTAGCCTCCACTCTCCGCCCTGACAACTCGTCAAATCCAGCAACAATGCTCTCCCTCCAGTCCCGCCACCAGCATTTTTTATTAGTTATTCTACCCTCCTACTCTCCCTTTTGTGCGCTGGGCAGCTAGGGAGAGAATGTACCTCGCGGTCTCGCAGCTGCTGGCAGACCCGATCCCTCGTAATCCAGCCCGTCTCTTCCTTTGTTTATTGAATGTGTTGTGCTCCAAAGTGGAACTGCCCTGGAGAGCACTGGGCTTTTGTTCGTCGGAAAACCTCATTTTATGTGGCTCATGTCAGGCTAGGGCCCTGATGCCCTGGCAGGTAAACAAAACAGCCCCATTCTCTGAGTCGAAAGCTGGAAAGTGAATAATGCAGTAATGATCACATCCGTCTGTCTAATGAAGCAACAGACAGACGGATGTGATCATTACTACATTATTTTTTCTTAAACACAAGACTGGGTGTTTAGGGTTGGAAAGAAAAGCGCCCACCCCTGCGCGCGCTTCAACAACACTTTCACACCCCACCACTTGCATCAGTCACTCCTCGCAGCTCTGGGTGGATAATCACACACCGTGGCTGCGAGAACCTGCGAGTGTCACGTGAGTAGATAGACAGGACAAAGCCCCTGCATTCGGAATTAAATGGGCACCATTCAAGAGAAGCTATGGGCTGAGAAGTGCTGCTTTAAACAAAGGGGGGCTGCGGTGCTCTTCGATGCACCGGGTTGTGTCAACCAAGTTACAGAATCCCGGAGAAGTAGTGACGTTTATACAAATGAAAACTGTAGGAGCTGCTTCTTGGCGTGTACATGTGGTTTCAAAGTTCAAGTAATTTGTTTTAGCTTAGATGTGACGTTTGAATCACCACAGTGCTCCATGCTGTAGCAAGGAGTTCTTTAAATAACACGTTGTGCTGCTGGCTGCCAAGAGCGCTGGCTCTCTGAAGCAGAACGTGCAGTCTTAAAGTACCTCAAAGTTGTTTACAGCACACTGTGGGACACTCTGAGATGTTCGTGAAGCTCAGGGCTTTAAGTGGGGGGGGGGGTCTGTGGGGGTCTGAGCACCCCCAGTTTTTTTTGGGGGGCCTCAAAAGGGGTCTCTAGGGGGCTCTATTTTCGGGCCTCAAAGGTCAAAGGTAGGGTGACCAGACGTCCCGGTTTTTGTTTGGTGTTTCTGGTGAGCATGCACGCGCACTGCTTAAGGCGTGATGTCATTGTAGCAGGAAGGGAAATCCTTTGAAGAGAGACACTTTCTCTCGGGATTTCCCTTCTCTTTGAAAACGCAGCGCCACCTACGTCATCGTGCCAGCCATCGGCACAACAACAGCTGGTTAGAACCGGCACGACCCTGCTTTTACGGCCTGCAGCAAGATTTCTCCAGCAACCAGTGTGACCCTGCTCTGCCTTAAAGCAAGCGAGGGACGAGGGTCTACAACAGAATCCAGCAGCAGTGACACTACCACTACCAGTGCAGCCCTGCCCCTGTCGGCCCGTCATCTCTATGCCTCAAAACACATAACACATGAAATACATACCGACGTTGGCATACACTCTAGCGCCGGTGCTCGCACACACAACCTGTGAGCCTTCAGAAGGACTTGTGCCAGCGCCGGAAAATACCAATAAACCACCCAGCCACTGAATATAATAACTCTAGATGCATTAGGAAGGGAGTTGATATATATATTACAGTTTAATATAGCTCTGTCTCGACCCGAACGTATTGGAGCGCTTTACGTGAGCTACATGAGCACTAGTTACATTACACAAGATCATACACATTTTTGGGGGACTGGGGGCACAGTGAGATTAAGACTTAATCTCACTGTGCCCCCAGTCCCCCAAAAATGTATATGATCTTGTGTAATGTAACTTGTGGCTGCATTGAAAATGTTCAGGCACAATTCAGAAGTAAGTAGATATCTCAAGTCAATAGTAAAGCCGACCCAGACGGACCCCTCTGAGTTTCATTTTCATCACTTTCACATTGCTCTGCTCTTCCTATGTTTACTAACACTGATGTAATTAAGTCCTGTGTGACTGTTAGACCTGGCATCCTTGGCGTGGTTTCCCCTGACTTTTTGCCTCTACCTCCTACATTTTGACACTGTGAGGGATTTCGTTTTGCTGGTTTAGATGCTTTGGGCACTTTGCCACTGCTGATCAGTGCCAAAGTGCAAGTGCTCCCTTGTTAAATTATTACTGTGATTGGTTATCCATGATTGGCATATTTGTTTTACCAGTAGGTCCCTAGTAAAATGCACTAAGTGTGCCGGGGCGGGTAATTCAAATGCTACTAGTGGGCCTGCAGCACTGATTGTGCCACCCACATGAGTAGCCCTAAAATGGTGTCTCAGGCCTGCCACCGCAGCGCCTGTGCGCAGTCTTGTAGAGACCATTTCTTCATGCTTATGGGTAAAACTCAATGGTCCTCCATTTGAAACATTTGACGCAAAGCTGTATGTAAAGAGTTGCCTGGCAAAAAGTAGAAGGTCTGCTGAAGAAAATTGTTGTGAGAAACCCCAGCAAAATAGACACAGTGAATATCTTCAAGGGTTTTGGGAAATCCTGCAATAGATTTCTAAGTAATGTAAATCATTTTTACATGTTTTTTAAAGTGTTTGGTATTTTATGGCTTATACTTAATAAATATACCTTTTTGCCTATTTTATTATCCTTTGCTGGATGCGACTTCATGATTTTCTTAAGCACACAATGCTAGTTATCTTGATTTAGACCACGCGGATAGGCCACACCCCTTTAAGAAATTTGCCACGCCCCTTTTAGAGCACCCCCAGTTTTTTTTCCCACTTAAAGCCCTGGTGAAGCTCATGCATTTAAAATCGCTAAGGGGCTTCTGGACTCTTTGTGTTGCTGGTCTCCAGGGGGTGCACTTTGATGTACAGATATGGCATTTAAATCACAGGCCGTGATGCGGTAAACTTAGGTGCTGTCAGAAGTTGGCAGAACACATGTGAGAAAGCATGCATTCGTGCTTGCTGTAGCCTATATTTGAACAATTTCATGAACAGTAAAAACCGGGAAGCCACAGCATAAACAGGCTCATAAAGAGCCCAAAAACTTCTCACACACTGACCTTTCAAACCAAAGTTTCTGACACTACAGGACTGCCTGTGACAAGAGCCACTAGAATTAGGGGATTTGTGGCTGTAACTTTCTGCATAATTATAGACGTGCCGCATTTGCAATATAATACAAAATCTGCTGGGGGGCGTGGCTAGCAAGCCAACATGGCGGATGTGAGCAGCTAGAGCTCCGCCGATAATCCCTCTGTTATCCTACAAGGCTCCTGAGTACCACGCCATCAGCGCTTGAAAAACGAGGTGCTGTGCTGGTCAATAGCCGGGGGTGCTGCCAACAACCTATAAAACCCGCATGAGCACGGATTGACTCCGGAACGGACATCTGGGGCCTGAGGCCTCCGCACTCAGTGTACGTACATGCAGCGCACGGCCAAGGGGAGCGGCCGTACTTGCGGTGGCATCCGCGGCTGTGACGGGTCTGATGTGCACGCCGCCGTTGATTCGGGGGTGAACTTAAGACTAGTGGAGCCAGCCTGCGCTGCAAGACGACCCCAAGCTGAGGGAACCCAGCGTGTGGCTGCCGTCTGCTCTCCCCACCGGGAGCACGCACGTGTGGAGGCTCGGAGCCCTCAGACCCGTACATCGGGCGCACTAGAAGGCCCTGGAGGGCGGCGTGCACCAGGAGGTAAGAGGCTGCAGGGGGAAGGGCCCGGGGGCCCCCTCAACCATGGATGGCAAGAGCGGCCCCATAGCCCCCGAAGTGAATTGGGAAGTGTATCGGGAGACGCCTCGGATGCTCCGAGTGAGGAGGCCCACTATTAACGCGGCGGGCTCCCCCCTGCTTTCGGAGCACTAGCAGTGCACGCAATACGTACACCGTGGTGTGAAAGGACAAAGGTGGGGCCTACCAGGACACTGGACTTGCTGCACCCGGCTGTGGGGGTGCGGCGCGGCCGCAACTTGGGTGAAATTCATGAGCTGGAAACGCAAGAGAACATTGGTGTAGGCCCGACAGATGATTGTTCCACTGTAAAGGGGCATGCAGAGCATGGGTAGCGAGTGCGGAGGGGAAAGACTGGTGAAGTGAAGTAGTAGCGACATTCCCCACACTTGAGGCGACGTTCCATGGGCCCGGGGGTCGGTTCGGGCTCAGGCCACGGTAACGGGGCGCAGAGGCGCAACTCTAAGCCACAGCAAGCAGTAACTGAAGCCTCACTACTGCCCCTGGGGGAACTATAATATGACACACAGCATATGCAGTGACAAGGACACAGCAAGAGCGCCCCCTGAAAGAGAAGCATTCTCTCGGATGTGGTGAATCATGTTGGTGTTGCACTCCCCGGGGTAACTCTGGCAGCATAACACTTGGGTGAAGCCTTGCATGAGCCATTGGAGAACGGAGGCTTGAGGATCAACGCCTGGCTCGAAGAGGTGCACTTATACTGAACATAATTGCTGACCTCCCTGCAGACCCCACTATTGCCCCGGCAGGCCGCGACTCAAGACACACGCATGGTGCCCATGGGTAGCTGTGGTGGACGGGATCCTTGTTAACCACACGTTACGACCGGGCCAGACTGCGTGATCGCACAACGCGTGGCCTGCATAGCTGCCACCTACTTGCAGTGAATGCCTTCAGCACAGCAGTTAGCAATGGGCCGATTGCGCATGAACACGCAGCAGACCAGCGCGAGCACAGACAGCTCAGAGCCAGTGCGCATGGAAGGAGACAACGCCAGTGGTATGCCGCACTCAACGCTATCTACTAAGCTTGATTGTGTATTAGCGGCAGTGGAAAAGATTGGGGCTGCTTTGGACCAGATGAGGTCTACATTGGAGTCCAAAATTGATAAAGTCACCTTTGACTTTACCTTACCGCGTGCCGATCATCAGAAACTGGCAGAAAAAGTTCACTCGCAGGATCAATCCCTAACAGAACTAAAGCCCATCACCCAAAGTCACACTGCAGCCCTACAAGATCTGCTAGACCGCATGCACGCGCTAGAGGATAGAGTTGATGATGCGGAAGGGCGCTCCTGCTGCAACAATGTCCGGGTGGTGGGCCTCCCGGAAGGCGAAGAAGGGCGCAACCCAGAGGAATACGTTGAGCGCTGGCTCAAAGAACTCTTACCGGTTGGGGCCCTGTCGTCACACTTTCTGGTTGAGAGAGCACACCGGGTACCAGCCCACAAGCCTCCCCCGGGTGCCTGACCGCGCCCATTCCTTTTCAGACTACTCAACTATAGGGACAGGGATGTGGTCCTGCGAGAAACCCACAAACTTACAGACCTCAAAGTCCAGGGGAACCTGGTTATGATGTTCCCAGATTGCAGTGACGCAGGAGCACTTACACTGCAGTGAAGCGCCAACTACACGAACTGGAGCTCAACTATTCCCTTTTATTCCCGGCTAGACTGAGAGTGGTTGCGAAGGGCGTTGTACGCTTCTTTGATTCGCCTGATGAAACCTGGGATTGGCTTGAGGAGTCGGGACTGTGGGCAGGGCCCAGACCACGCACAGATGAGAACCCAAAGACAACTGGCAGAAGAAACCGGCGCCGCGGACGACGTGGAGGCACTAAAACTGCGAACTCGGCCTCCGTGGCCCCTGATCCTGAGCAGAGCAGAATGGAATGGCAAGTCGCAATACAAGTGGCTGCGGCGATCGGGACTGCGATGCACCGTGGAGGCAGAGACCTGAGTCCTTCCGGGTCAACGACCGCCAGTGGTTCGACATCCCCCAGGCTTGATGACCTGGATGATCCGCAGCTGCCTGATGTCATGCCGCAGACAGAGGACAACATCATCTGATAGGAACCAAGCCCCACAAACTGAGAAAGAACCTGTACACGCAAGTAGTGCAACTATAGATATGCTTTGCTAAGTCAGTTGTTTGCTTGCATGAACCATGTTAACCGATAATGTTTTGTGCCCACACATAGACACAATGCACATAATCTCAATGCCAATAGCACATGTGCTGCACGTACACCGGAAAATACACACTGGTCATGACGACTAATATTATTACTGTGTTACAGAGGGACAACTACACCCCAGTCCGCCACTCACCACACATACCCCTTGCAGGAATCATACTGAAGTAGTTGTTGCCATAAGTTGGGCACCTCAGTTTGGACGAACGTCACTATCGAGTTCTCCCCCAACAGTTATGTATGTTACTGTTCAAGCAAACGTTTTGGTTTTAATGGTTCTGTCCTGGAGCACGAACATGCACCACATGAAATACCGTACACCACTCGCCCTATGTCATTCTGAACAGCGTGGTACCCAGACATGACACAAGTTAGCGTAGTCACATGGAACGTGCAGGGTATGCCTAATCCGACACGTAGATACTCAATATTCTCGTATCTGCAGAGCCGATCCACCGGCATCCCTCTGCTACAGGAAACACACATGTCACAGGTGGAACTGGAGCGTTTGCGTAGGAGGTGGAGAGGCCAAGTTTACGGCACGGTTTACTCGGCTCATGCACGAGGCGCCTTAATATGAATAAGGGCTGGGGTCCCATTCATGAGTGAGGAGGAAGTGATTGAAGCTGAGGGCAGGTATGTCTTCGTGAGGGGGCGACTGAATGGTCAAATGCTGGTGGTGGGCTCCATCTATGCCCCAAATGTGGACCAAGCCTCTTTTCTGACTCGCCTGACAGGGATACTCGCTCAGTGGAGTGGAATGCCGTGGTTGTTGGGGGGGGGACTTCAACTCTGTGCTTATCCCCTTCGGTGCTGATGACAAGCTGGACTCGTCATGGCACACACTGTGGGCGTGTGCTCATGACGAGTCTAGCTCGTCATGGCACCCACCCACGGGGGAAGCGCTGGCGCTCCCCCCACGGGTGTCCGATTTCGCCCCCACCCCCGACCCCCCCATGGGAATCCCATGATGTCAGCGCGCACAGCGCACGCTGACCTCATCAGGAAGTCCCAGACGCACTGGAAGCCATTTCCTTCCAGAGCGTCGGAGAAACAAGGTAGGTTTCCTTGTTCCTGGGGGAGTTTGGAGAATGCATCGAGGCATCGGGGGAGAGGAAAGAGATTTTCCTCTCCCCTGATGTCTCTTTGCAGGGCATTTCTGCTTCACGATCGCGCACAGCGTCGCGATCGTGCAGCGGAAATGCCCCCACTAGCACCAGGGATTTTTTTTTTTTCAATGGAAGCGACCTCTTGGGCAAGGGTTGCTTCCTAAGGGGCGCATTTGTTAGGTGATGTTTTCTGCACCTCCTGGGGGCAAATCGGCCCATTTTTTCGGCCGTTTTGCCCCCAGGGGGGGTAGAAAACGCCACTAGCCACCAGGGTTTCCTTTTGGGGGCATAAATTTAGATGGAGGCGACCCCTTGGGCAAGGGTCGCTTCCAAAGGGGGGCATTTGTTAGGTGATGTTTTTCTGCCCCCCCCTGGGGGCAAATCGGCCCGTTTTTTCAGCCGTTTTGCCCCCAGGGGGGGCAGAAAACGCCACTAGCCACCAGGGTTTCCTTTTGGGGGCATTTAAATTTAGATGGAAGAGACCCCTTGGGCAAGGGTCGCTTCCAAAGGGGCACATTTGTTTGTTGATGTTTTTCTGGCCCCCCTGGGGGCAAATTGACCCGTTTTTTCGGTCGTTTTGCTCCCGGGGGGGGGTCAGAAAATCCCACTAGCCACCAGGGTTTCCTTTTGGGGGATTTAAATATAGATGGAAGCGACCCTTTGGGCAAGGGTCGCTTCCAAAGGGGAGCATTTGTTGTTGATGTTTTTCTGCCCCCCTGGGGGCAAATCGGCCCATTTTTTTGGCCGTATTGCCCCCAGGGGGGGGGGGGGGGGCAGAAAACACCACTAGCCACCAGGGTTTTGGTTTGGGGGCATTTAAATTTAGATGGAAGCGACCCCTTGGGCAAGGTTCGCTTCCAAAGGGGTGTATTTTTGTCTTGATGTTTTTGTGCCCCCCCAGGGGGCAAATTGGTTTGTTTTTTGGGCCGTTTTGCCCCCATGGGGGGCAGAAAACACCACTAGCCACCAAGGTTTGTTTTGGAAGATTTAAATATAGATGGAAGCGACCCCTTGGGCAAGGGTCACTTCCAAAGGGGAGCATTTTTGTCTGGATGTTTTTCTGCCCCCCCTGGGGGGCAGATCGGCCCTTTTTTTTGGCCTTTCTGCCCCCCCTGGCCCACTAGGCCCTAGGGATTGTGTTTTGTAGTGTGTGGAAGCGACCCCTTGGGCAAGGTTCGCTTCCAAAGGTGGTTATATTTGTGGATTTTTTTTCTGCCCGCCCCCCCTGGTGGCAGTCGGTCCTTTTTTTGTCCTCACTGCCCCCGGGTAGGGGGGGGGCAGAAAACCCCAGTAGACAACAGGAATTTTCTTTTATAGGTAATGGAAGCGACCCCTTGGCCAAGGGTCGCTTCCAAGGGGGTTAAAATATGTTTGTGTATTTTCTGCCCCCGACAGATCTGCCCCATTGTTTTGGTCTTTCTGTCCTAGGTGGGAGGGTAAGGCAGAAAACCCTACTAGGCACCAGGGATCTAATTCTTTTTCCAAGGGGCGACAAATATCTGTCTGTTTTCTGCCCCACCTGGGGGATAGAGTGGCTTGGTAGAAAACCTCACCTAATCCCCATTTTTCTCAGCCCTATTTGAAGGCCCATCTGGCAGATTGACCATTTGGGTAGCAACATTGTGTGTTATAATTTTAATTGTCATATTGTTTGTGAAATGTAATAGTAATTTTTTTATTTCTCTATTTTATTCTAGATCAAGGCTTTTACTCTTTAGACTGTTCCAGGTTGCGGTTTTGTTACTGCTGGTTTTGCAGCTTGTGTAGTTGCATGTGCTTGGTAAGAGAATTTTTTTGTACTATTTACTCTAAATTAGTTTAATTTCCCTACATGAATGTGTTTTTTGCAAATGGTGTAATAATAGCACTATGTTTGGCTTCTGTGTTTTGAGTGTCAAAATCTTTTTGCATTAGTGCTCGATGTGTACTTTGTTGTCTTATGAGTAATTGGTTTTGTTTTTTCTTTCTAGTGGGATATCGTAGCTTTTTGCTGTGTCTCTGCAGAGTAGGTGCTGGTGAGTGTAGCTATCTTTGGCAAGAGAATTATATTGTTTTTGAGTATATAGATCTTTGTGCTAAAGCCACACTTTGTTTACTACTTATTTTGCACAGTGTTGGTTGTTGTTGACTTGTTTGTGCAGTCTCCTTTCTTAGTAAGGATAATGGCTAGCCGCAGCATTACTGCTCAGCAGGTTGTTGGTATGCTTTTTGAGTCTTCCTCTGACCATGGTTCAGAGACTGACTCTGATTCTGAAGCAGAGGTGGGAGGGGAAGATTCAGGCAGTGAGTTTTCTCTCCACATGGAATCATCGGATGATGAAGCTACTCTCAGTGCGGATGAAGCTACTCTTAGTGCGGATGAAGTGCCTGTGTTAGAGGAGGACATTGATGTGCCGATAGTGCGGCTGCAAGGCATCTGGGCTGCAGCCTGCGGCTGCAAGGCTTCACGTTGGTGTAGTGCGGCAAGAGGCATCTGGGGCTGCAAGGCTTCCCGTTGGTGTAGTGCGGCAAGAGGCATCTGGGCTGCAGCCTGGGGCTGCAAGGCTTCCCGTTGAAAGTGCTGACCTCTGGGTTGCCCCAAGCATGGTGCAGCCGGCATTGCCAGACTTTACTGGTGTTCCAGGGTGTAGAGTGAATACTGAAAACGTTTTGGCGATAAATTTTTTTCAGTTGTTTATGGACGATGTGTTTTTGGCAGAGATTGTTGAGCAGACTAATTTGTATGCCGAACAGTTTTTGAGGGACAACAGTGCCAGCCTTAAGCCCCACTCTAGAGCTACCCGGTGGACTCCCACAAATCTGGAAGAGTTGAAGAAGTTCTTGGGTTTAACTTTTTTGATGGGCTTGCTAAGGAAGCCATCAATGTCTTCATATTGATCTACTAGTCCCTTGATGGCAAGGGCTATATTTCCGGCAGTCATGAGTCATGATAGGTATTTGTTTCTGCTTCGGATGCTGCATTTTGTCGATAATGGTTTAGCGTTGGCACGAGATCACCCTGATTGTGACCGTCTTTTTAAGATTCGGCCTGTCCTTGATCACTTTGTTGATCGATTTTCTGAGATCTATGCTCCAGGAAAAGAAATAGCAGTGGATGAGTCTTTGGTGTTGTTCAAGGGCCGCTTGGTTTTTAGGCAATACATTCCTAGTAAGAGGGCACGCTATGGAATTAAGCTGTATATGCTGTGTGACAGTAGGACTGGATATGTCTCTAATTTCAGGGTGTACACCGGTAAGGAATCCAGGATTAACCCCCCTGGTTGTCCGTCCACTTTTGGAGTGACTGAGAAAATTGTGTGGGAACTTGGTAGAGGATTATTTAACAAAGGCCACCATTTATATGTAGATAACTTCTACACTGGTGTGCGGTTGTTCAGGGAATTGGCCAAAGTGGGCACTGTTGCTTGTGGCACAATCTGCTCTAACCGTAAAGGTTTCCCAAAATAACTTGTATGTCAAAAGCTTGTGCGGGGACAGTGCAGTGCGTTGTTTTGCGAGGAGCTTCTAGCTGTGAAGTTTTCAGACAGGAGAGATGTCTACATGCTGACTACCATCCATGATGAAAGCACTGCACCTGTGACTGTTTGGGGTCACATTGCTGAAGTGCGCACACCTGTGTGCATTTTAGACTATAATAGGCACATGGGTGGTGTTGACAGAGTAGATCAGAGGTTGGAACCTTACGCTGCTCTTCGTAAGGCTTACATTTGGTATAAGAAGTTGGCTATCCATCTTTTCCACTTGGCAACCTTTAATGCTTTTGTTGTGTTCAAGGATTCTTGTCCTGAGTCAAAGATGACTTTTGCTAAGTTTCAGGAGTCTGTAATAGGCCGCCTTGTTCTAGTGGAACAGGCAAGTGTTCCTAGAGTTGGAGTGGTGGAGGATGTGGCTAGATTGAAAGATCGCCACTTTCCTGAATACATTCCTCCCACACCCTCAAAAGACTTTCCCACTAGGAGATGTAGAGTCTGTTGGCGAAGAGGTGTGCGGAAGGAGACTCGTATGTACTGCCCCGAGTGTCCTTCTAACCCTGGACTGTGTGTGTCTGCTTGTTTTAGAACGTACCACACGCATAAGAATTTTTGGGAGCATCCATGAGTGGTAAAGTGAACTGCCTGGTCTGTATTGTTTAAAAAATGTTGTTCTGTTTCAAGGTTGGCATTACTGCAATGTATTTAGTTTCAGATTTTGTGTTAGTAGATTTTTATCTATTTGCAATTTGTTTGTGTTTTCTTTTTTGTATAAAAAATTCCTAAATGTGATGGCGGTGTGTGTAGGCTGGTGCTTGGCTGGTGGTGTGCGTGGACTGGCGCTTGGCTGGTAGTGTGCGTGGACTGGCGTAATGGCTGGTGGTGTGCGTGGTCTGGCGCATGGCTGGCGGTGTGCGTGGACTGGCGCTTGGCTGGCGGTGTGCGTGACTGGCGCTTGGCTGGCGGTGTGCGTGGACTGGCGCTTGGCTGGCGGTGTGCGTGGACCGGTGCTTGGCTGGCGGTGTGCGTGGACTGGCGCTTGGCTGGCGGTGTGCGTGGACTGGCGCTTGGCTGGCGGTGTGCGTGGACTGATGCTTGGCTGGCGGTGTGCGTGGACTGGTGCTTGGCTGGTGGTGTGCGTGGACTGACGCTTGGGTGGCGGTGTGCGCGGACTGGTGCTTGGCTGACGGTGTGCGTGGACTGGCGCTTGGCTGGCGGTGTGCGTGGACTGGCGCTTGGCTGGCGGTGTGCGTGGACTGGTGCTTGGCTGGCAGTGTGCGTGAACTGGCGCTCGGCTGGCGGTGTGTGAGTAGTGACTTGCTGCTGGTCACTACACACACTGCTAGCCGAGCGCCACTCCACGCAATCCATCAGCTTGTGTGGTTGCTGTGTCAGGAATGTGGGCGTGTGAAAGTGATGGGCCCTTGAATGGCGCCGTCTGCTGGTGTGAGTGTTGTAATGTGATGGGCCCGCGGCTGGCTGTGTGAATGGTTTTGTATGTGTCACACGTATGAAAGGTGTATGAATGGCCTGTAAAGAGGTTGGTGCCTTGTCGTGGCTTTACAGCGCACGAGCTGTGAGTCAATGGTTCAGTTTCTCGTCCTTTCAATTATTAACAGTGCATTTCATTTTTGTGAAATCACTTGTTAATACAATTGTATATACTGAACCATCACTCACCCTCGTGCCAAATCCAACCAGTATGTGTGTGTGCTTGAGGATTAGATGGCTGGGCAGTAATATTTGTCTTTTTTGTCTTTCTCAAGCAGGGTGTACCTTTTCTCTTTTTGTTAATGTTTTAATGTGTTGGTTTCGTGCCTGATGGTGTGAATGGTCTTGTGTGTATCACGTATGAAAGGTGTGTGAATGGCCTGTAAAGCGGTTGGGGCCTTGACGTGGCTTTACAGCTCACGAGCTGCGAGTCACTGGTTCAGTTTTTTGTCCTTTCAATTATTGACAGTGTATTTCATTTTTGTGAAATCTCTTGTTAATAAAATTTTATATACTGAACCATCACTCGCCCTCGTGCCAAATCCAACCAGTATGTGTGTGTGCTTGAGGAATAGATGGCTGTGCAGTAATCTTTGTCTGTTTTGTCTCTCTGCCAAGCTGTACATTTCATCTAAGAATAACCTAACAACTGTAGTTTTTGTCGTAAACTAAAAACCCATGGGAGTGCATGGTGATTTCTCTCTTGTGGATCCCAACAAGTTATCTTACCCACAATATCCTGCAAACCTCAAAATGTGACTATGACATTTACCATGCATTATTGTGCCCAAATTTTCACACTGCAGAAAGTAACAACAAATTTCCAACCCCCCAGCATTTCTCCAAGTATCCCAATAGAAATGGTACCTCACTTGTATGGGTGGGCCAAGTACCTGCGGCAGGGAAGGGCCCAAAACCTATTGATGCAACATCAAAATTACCTATCACAAACCAACCTGGTTTTGCAAGGGGGGTCCCATGAGTTTTTGGCCCGGAGCTCGGCGGCCATCTAGGGAAACCTACCTAACCCACACATTTCTGGAAATAGACACCCGGGGGAGTCCAGCGAGGTATGGCTTGCGTGGGTCCCCCATCATTCTCCTACCCAGAATCCTCTGCAAACCTCAAATTTCGCCGAAAAATTCACTTTTTCTCAAATTTCTGTGTGGGAAAGTTCTGGAATCTGCGTGGATCCTCAAATATCCTCCCACCCAGCGTTCCCCCAGGTCTCCCGATAAAAATGGTACCTCACTTGCGTGGGTGGGTCAAGGACCCGCGACAGGCAAGGGCCCAAAACCTATTGAGGCGACATCAAAATTACCCATCACAAACCAACCTGGTTTTGCAAGGGGGTCCCATGAGTTTTGGCCCGGGGCTCGGCAGCCATCTAGGGAAACCTACCAAACCCACACATTTCTGGAAACTAGACACCCGGGGAGTCCAGCGAGGTATGGCTTGCGTGGGTCCCCCATCATTCTCCTACCCAGAATCCTCTGCAGACCTCAAATTTCGCTGAAAAATTCACTTTTTCTCAAATTTCTGTGTGGGAAAGTTCTGGAATCTGCGTGGATCCACAAATTTCCTCCCACCCAGCGTTCCCCCAGGTCTCCTGATAAAAATGGTACCTCACTTGCGTGGGTAGGCATAGTGGCTGCAACAGGAAATGGCCCAAATCGTACTGTGGAGACTTCAAAATTACCTATAGCAAAACTACCTGGTTTGGGGGGGGGACCTGAGATTTTGGCCCGGGCTCGGCGGCCATCTTGGGAAAGTACCAAACCCAAACATTTCTGAAAACTAGACACCTGGGGAGTCGAATGAGGTATGGCTTGCGTGGATCCCCCAACGTTTTCCTACCCAGAATGCCATGCAAACCTCAAATTTAGCTGAAAAAAAACACATTTTCCACATATTTTTGTGTGGAATCACCGTGCCGGCACAAATTTCCAACCACCCAGCGTTCCCCTTGTTCTCCCGAGTAAAATGATACCTCACTTGTGTGGGTGGGCCAAAGGCCTGTGGCTAGGAAGAGCCCAAAACATAGGGATTTAGAGTATAGCACCGAGAATTCTAAGCGCTATATTTTTTAAAACATTTGTTTTTAGCCAATTCTGCTTTGGACACCGACACAAGTGAGGTATCATTTTACTCGGGAGAACAAGGGGAACGCTGGGTGGTAGGACATTTGTGCTGGCACGGTGATTCCACACAATAATATGTGGAAAATGTGGTTTTTTCAGCTAAATTTGAGGTTTGCATGGCATTCTGGGTATGAAAACGTTGGGGGATCCACGCAAGCCATACCTCATTGGACTCCCCCGGGTGTCTAGTTTTCAGAAATGTTTGGGTTTGGTACTTTTCCAAGATGGCCGCCGAGCCCGGGGCCAAAATCTCAGGTGCCCCCCCAAACCAGGTAGTTTTGCTATAGGTAATTTTGAAGTCTCCACAGTACGATTTGGGCCATTTCCTGTTGCAGCCACTATGCCTACCCACGCAAGTGAGGTACCATTTTTATCAGGAGACCTGGGGGAACGCTGGGTGGGAGGAAATTTGTGGATCCACGCAGATTCCAGAACTTTCCCACACAGAAATTTGAGAAAAAAGTGAATTTTTCGGCAAAATTTGAGGTTTGCAGAGGATTCTGGGTAGGAGAATGATGGGGGACCCACGCAAGGCATACCTCACTGGATTCCCCCGGGTGTCTAGTTTCCATAAATATGTGGGTTTGGTAGGTTTCCCTAGATGGCTGCCAAGCCCCGGGCCAAAAACTCATGGGACCCCCCATGCAAAACCAGGTTGGTTTGTGAAAGGTAATTTTGATGTACCCTCAATAGGTTTTGGGCCCTTGCCTGTCGCAGGGCCTTGACCCACCCACGCAAGTGAGGTACCATTTTTATCTGGAGACCTGGGGGAACGCTGGGTGGGAGGAAATTTGTGGATCCACGCAGATTCCAGAACTTTCCACCACAGAAATGTGAGGAAAATGTTGTTTTTTTGACAACTTTTTAGGTTTGCAAGGGATTCTGGGTAACAGAACCTGGTGAGAGGCAGTCATGTCACCCCATGATAGATTCCCCTGGGTGTCTATTTTTCAAAAATGTATAGGTTTGCTAGGTTTCCCTAGGTGCCGGCAGAGCTATGGATCAAAAACTTCAGCTAGGCACTTTGCCAAAAAAGGGTCATTTTTCACTGCGAAATTGAGGTGTGTCCACACTGCGTTTTGCGCCGTTTCATGTCGCGGGCACTAGGCCTCCCCACACAAGTGAGGTACCAATTTTCTCGAACGACTTTGGGGAACGCGGGGTGGGTGGAAATTTGTGGATCCACGCAGATTCCAGAACTTTCCACCACAGAAATGTGGGGAAAATGTGTTTTTTTTGGATAATTTTTTAGGATTGCAAGGGATTCTGGGTAACAGAACCTGGTGAGAGGCAGTCAAGTCACCCCATCCTGGATTCCCCTGGGTGTCTAGTTTTCAAAAATGTATAGGTTTGCTAGGTTTCCATAGGTGCCGGCAGAGCTATGGTTCAAAAACTACAGCTAGGCACTTTGCCAAAAAAGGGTCATTTTTCACAGCGAAATTGAGGTGTGTCCACGCTGCGTTATGTGCCGTTTCATGTCGCGGGCACTAGGCCGACCCACACAACTGAGGTACCAAATTTCTCGAAAGACTTTGGGGAACGCGGGGTGGGTGGAAATTTGTGGATGCACGCAGATTCCAGAATTTTCCACCACAAAATGTGGGGATAATTTGTTTTTTTTGACAATTTTTTAGGTTTGCAAGGGATTCTGGGTAATATAACCTAGTGGGAGGCAGTCAAGTCACCCCATCCTGGGTGTCTAGTTTTCAAAAATGTATAGGTTTGCTAGGTTTCCCCAGGTGCCGGCAGAGCTATGGTTCAAAAACTACAGCTAGGCACTTTGCCAAAAAAAGGGTCATTTTTCACTGCGAAATTGAGGTGTGTCCACGTTGCGTTTTGCGCCGTTTCCTGTCGCGGGCACTAGGCCGACCCACACAAGTGAGGTACCATTTTTTCTCGAAAGACTTTGGGGAACGCGGGGTGGGTGGAAATTTGTGGATCCACGCAGATTCCAGAACTTTCCACCACAGAAATGTGGGGAAAATGTGTTTTTTTTACAATATTTTAGGTTTGCAAGGGATTCTGGGTAACAGAACCTGGTGGGAGGCAGTCAAGTCACCCCATCCTGGATTCCCCTGGGTGTTTAGTTTTCAAAAATGTATAGGTTTGCTAGGTTTCCCCAGGTGCCGGCAGAGCTATGGTTCAAAAACTACAGCAAGGCACTTTGCCAAAAAAGGGTCATTTTTCACTGCAAAATTGAGGTGTGTCCACGCTGCGTTTTGCGCCGTTTCATGTCGGTGGCACTAGGCCGACCCACACAAGTGAGGTACCAAATTTCTTGAAAGACTTTGGGGAACGCGGGGTGGGTGGAAATTTGTGGATCCACGCAGATTCCAGAACTTTCCACCACAGAAATGTGGGGAAAATGTGGTTTTTTTTGACAATTTCTTAGGTTTGTAAGGGATTCTGGGTAATATAACCTGGTGGGAGGCAGTCAAGTCACCCCATTCTGGATTCCCCTGGGTGTCTAGTTTTCAAAAATGTATAGGTCTGCTAGGTTTCCTTAGGTGCCGGCAGAGCTATGGTTCAAAAACTACAGCTAGGCACTTTGCCAAAAAAAGGGTCATTTTTCACTGCAAAATTGAGGTGTGTCCACGTTGCGTTTTGTGCCGTTTCCTGTTGCGGGCACTAGGCCGACCCACACAAGTGAGGTACCATTTTTCTCGAAAGACTTTGGGGAACACGGGGTGGGTGGAAATTTGTGGATCCACGCAGATTCCAGAACTTTCCAGCACAGAAATATGGGGAAAATGTGTTTTTTTGACAATGTTTTCGGTTTGCAAGGGATTCTGGGTAACAGAACCTGGTGGGAGGCAGTCAAGTCACCCCATCCTGGATTCCCCTGGGTGTCTAGTTTTCAATAATGTATAGGTTTGCTAGGTTTCCCTAGGTGCTGGCAGAGCTAGGGTTCAAAAACTACAGCTAGGCACTTTGCCAAAAAAGGGTCATTTTTCACTGCGAAATTGAGGTGTGTCCACGTTGCGTTTTGCGCCGTTTCCTGTCGCGGGCACTAGGCCGACCCACACAAGTGAGGTACCATTTTTCTTGAAAGACTTTGGGGAACGCGGGGTGGGTGGAAATTTGTGGATTCCCGCAGATTCCATAACTTTTCACCACAGAAATGTGGGGAAAATGTGGTTTGACAATTTTTTAGGTTTGCAAGGGATTCTGGGTAACAGAACCTGGTGGGAGGCAGTCAAGTCACCCCATCCTGGATTCCCCGGGGTGTCTAGTTTTCAAAAATGTATAGGTTTGCTAGGTTTCCCTAGGCGCTGGCAGAGCTAGGGTTCAAAAACTACAGCTAGGCACTTTGCCAAAAAAGGGTCATTTTTCACTGCGAAATTGAGGTATGTCCACGTTGCGTTTTGCGCCATTTCCTGTCGCGGGCACTAGGCCGACCCACACAACTGAGGTACCATTTTTCTCGAAAGACTTTGGGGAACGCGGGGTAGGTGGAAATTTGTGGATCCACGCAGATTCCAGAACTTTCCACCACAGAAATGTGGGGAAAATGTGATTTTTTTGACAATTGTTTAGGTTTGCAAGGGATTCTGGGTAACAGAACCTGGTGGGAGGCAGTCAAGTCACCCCATCCTGGATTCCCCTGGGTGTCTACTTTTCAAAAATGTATAGGTTTGCTAGGTTTCCCTAGGTGCCGGCAGAGCTATGGTTCAAAAACTACAGTTAGGCACTTTGCCAAAAAAGGGTAATTTTTCACTGCGAAATTGAGGTGTGTCCACGCTGCATTTTGTGCCGTTTCCTGTCGCGGGCACTAGGCCGACCCACACAAGTGAGGTACCAATTTTCTCAAAAAACTTTGGGGAATGTGGGGTGCGTGGAAATTTGTGGATCCACGCAGATTCTAGAACTTTCCACCACAGAAATGTGGGGAAAATGTGTTTTTTTTGACAATTTTTTAGGTTTGCAAGGGATTCTGGGTAACAGAACCTGGTGGGAGGCAGTCAAGTCACCCCATCCTGCATTCCCCTGGGTGTCTAGTTTTCAAAAATGTATAGGTTTGCTAGGTTTCCCTAGGTGCTGGCAGAGCTAGGGTTCAAAAACTACAGCTAGGCACTTTGCCAAAAAAGGGTCATTTTTCACAGCGAAATTGAGGTGTGTCCACGTTGCGTTTTGCGCCGTTTCCTGTCGCGGGCACTAGGCCCACCCACACAAGTGAGGTACCATTTTTCTCGAAAGACTTTGGGGAACGCGGGGTGGGTGGAAATTTGTGGATCCACGTAGATTCCAGAACTTTCCACCACAGAAATGTGGGGAAAATGTGGTTTTTTGGACAATTTCTTAGGTTTGCAAGGGATTCTGGGTAATATAACCTGGTGGGAGGCAGTCAAGTCACCCCATTCTGGATTCCCCTTGGTGTCTAGTTTTCAAAAATGTATAGGTTTGCTAGGTTTCCCCAGGTGCCGGCAGAGCTATGGTTCAAAAACTACAGCAAGGCACTTTGCCAAAAAAGGGTCATTTTTCACTGCAAAATTGAGGTGTGTCCACGCTGCGTTTTGCGCAGTTTCATGTTGGTGGCACTAGGCCGACCCACACAAGTGAGGTACCAAATTTCTTGAAAGACTTTGGGGAACGCGGGGTGGGTGGAAATTTGTGGATCCACGCAGATTCCAGAACTTTCCACCACAGAAATGTGGGGAAAATGTGTTTTTTTTTTACAATTTCTTAGGTTTGTAAGGGATTCTGGGTAATATAACCTGGTGGGAGGCAGTCAAGTCACCCCATTCTGGATTCCCCTGGGTGTCTAGTTTTCAAAAATGTATAGGTTTGCTAGGTTTCCTTAGGTGCCGGCAGAGCTATGGTTAAAAAACTACAGCTAGGCACTTTGCCAAAAAAAGGGTCATTTTTCACTGCAAAATTGAGGTGTGTCCACGTTGCGTTTTGTGCCGTTTCCTGTTGCGGGCACTAGGCCGACCCACACAAGTGAGGTACCATTTTTCTCGAAAGACTTTGGGGAACGCGGGGTGGGTGGAAATTTGTGGATCCACGCAGATTCCAGAACTTTCCAGCACAGAAATATGGGGAAAATGTGTTTTTTTGACAATGTTTTAGGTTTGCAAGGGATTCTGGGTAACAGAACCTGGTGGGAGGCAGTCAAGTCACCCCATCCTGGATTCCCCTGGGTGTCTAGTTTTCAAAAATGTATAGGTTTGCTAGGTTTCCTTAGGTGCTGGCTGAGCTAGGGTTCAAAAACTACAGCTAGGCACTTTGCCAAAAAAGGGAAATTTTTCACTGCGAAATTGACGTGTGTCCACGTTGCGTTTTGCGCCGTTTCCTGTCACGGGAACTAGGCCGACCCACAAAAGTGAGGTACCATTTTTCTCGAAAGACTTTGGGGAACGCGGGGTGGGTGGAAATTTGTGGATCCACGCAGATTCCAGAACTTTCCACCACAGAAATGTGGGGAAAATGTGGTTTTTTTTTACCATTTTTTAGGTTTGCAAGGGATTCTGGGTAACAGAACCTGGTGGGAGGCAGTCAAGTCACCCCATCCTGGATTCCCCTGGGTGTCTAGTTTTCAATAATGTATAGGTTTGCTAGGTTTCCCTAGGTGCTGGCAGAGCTAGGGTTCAAAAACTACAGCTAGGCACTTTGCCAAAAAAGGGTCATTTTTCACTGCGAAATTGAGGTGTGTCCACGTTGCGTTTTGCGCCGTTTCCTGTCGCGGGCACTAGGCCGACCCACACAAGTGAGGTACCATTTTTCTTGAAAGACTTTGGGGAACGCGGGGTGGGTGGAAATTTGCGGATCCACGCAGATTCCATAACTTTTCACCACAGAAATGTGGGGGAAATGTGGTTTGACAATTTTTTAGGTTTGCAAGGGATTCTGGGTAACAGAACCTGGTGGGAGGCAGTCAAGTCACCCCATCCTGGATTCCCCTGGGTGTCTAGTTTTCAAAAATGTATAGGTTTGCTAGGTTTCCCTAGGCGCTGGCAGAGCTAGGGTTCAAAAACTACAGCTAGGCACTTTGCCAAAAAAGGGTCATTTTTCACTGCGAAATTGAGGTATGTCCACGTTGCGTTTTGCGCCATTTCCTGTCGCGGGCACTAGGCCGACCCACACAAGTGAGGTACCATTTTTCTCGAAAGACTTGGGGGAACGCGGGGTAGGTGGAAATTTGTGGATCCACGCAGATTCCAGAACTTTCCACCACAGAAATGTGGGGAAAATGTGATTTTTTTGACAATTGTTTAGGTTTGCAAGGGATTCTGGGTAACAGAACCTGGTGGGAGGCAGTCAAGTCACCCCATCCTGGATTCCCCTGGGTGTCTACTTTTCAAAAATGTATAGGTTTGCTAGGTTTCCCTAGGTGCCGGCAGAGCTATGGTTCAAAAACTACAGCTAGGCACTTTGCCAAAAAAGGGTAATTTTTCACTGCGAAATTGAGGTGTGTCCACGCTGCATTTTGTGCCGTTTCCTGTCGCGGGCACTAGGCCGACCCACACAAGTGAGGTACCAATTTTCTCGAAAAACTTTGGGGAATGTGGGGTGCGTGGAAATTTGTGGATCCACGCAGATTCTAGAACTTTCCACCACAGAAATGTGGGGAAAATGTGTTTTTTTGACAATTTTTAGGTTTGCAAGGGATTCTGGGTAACAGAACCTGGTGGGAGGCAGTCAAGTCACCCCATCCTGCATTCCCCTGGGTGTCTAGTTTTCAAAAATGTATAGGTTTGCTAGGTTTCCCTAGGTGCTGGCAGAGCTAGGGTTCAAAAACTACAGCTAGGCACTTTGCCAAAAAAGGGTCATTTTTCACAGCGAAATTGAGGTGTGTCCACGTTGCGTTTTGCGCCGTTTCCTGTCGCGGGCACTAGGCCGACCCACACAAGTGAGGTACCATTTTTCTCGAAAGACTTTGGGGAACGCGGGGTGGGTGGAAATTTGTGGATCCACGTAGATTCCAGAACTTTCCACCACAGAAATGTGGGGAAAATGTGGTTTTTTGGACAATTTCTTAGGTTTGCAAGGGATTCTGGATAATATAACCTGGTGGGAGGCAGTCAAGTCACCCCATTCTGGATTCCCCTTGGTGTCTAGTTTTCAAAAATGTATAGGTTTGCTAGGTTTCCTTAGGTGCCGGCAGAGCTATGGTTCAAAAACTACAGCTAGGCACTTTGCCAAAAAAAGGGTCATTTTTCACTGCGAAATTGAGGTGTGTCCACGTTGCGTTTTGCGCCGTTTCCTGTTGCGGGCACTAGGCCGACCCACACAAGTGAGGTACCATTTTTCTCGAAAGACTTTGGGGAACGCGGGGTGGGTGGAAATTTGTGGATCCACGCAGATTCCAGAACTTTCCACCACAGAAATGTGGGGAAAATGTGTTTTTTTGGACAATTTTTTAGGTTTGCAAGGGATTCTGGGTAACAGAACCTGGTGGGAGGCAGTCAAGTCACCACATCCTGGATTCCCCTGGGTGTCTAGTTTTCAAAAATGTATTGGTTTGCTAGGTTTCCCTAGGAGCTGGCAGAGCTAGGGTTCAAAAACTACAGCTAGGCATTTTGCCAAAAAAGGCTCATTTTTCACTGCGAAATTGAGGTGTGTCAACGTTGCGTTTTGCGCCGTTTCCTGTCGCGGGCACTAGGCCGACCCATACAAGTGAGGTACCATTTTTCTCGAAAGACTTTGGGGATCGCGGGGTGGGTGGAAATTTGTGGATCTACGCAGATTCCATAACTTTCCACCACAGAAATGTGGGGAAAATGTAGTTTTTTTGACAATTTTTTAGGTTTGCAAGGGATTCTGGGTAACAGATCCTGGTGGGAGGCAGTCAAGTCACCCCATCCTAGATTCCCCTGAGTGTCTAGTTTTCAAAAATGTATAGGTTTGCTAGGTTTCCCTAGGCGCTGGCGGAGCTAGGGTTCAAAAACTACAGCTAGGCACTTTGCCAAAAAGGGTCATTTTTCACTGCGAAATTGAGGTGTGTCCACGTTGCGTTTTGCGCCGTTTCCTGTCGCGGGCACTAGGCCGACCCACACAAGTAAGGTACCATTTTTCTCGAAAGACTTTGGGGAACACGGGGTGGGTGGAAATTTGTGGATCCAAGCAGATACCAGAACTTTCTACCACTGAAATGTGAGGAAAATGTGATTTGTTTGACAATTGTTTAGGTTTGCAAGGGATTCTGGGTAACAGAACCTGGTGGGAGGCAGTCAAGTCACCCCATCCTGGATTCCTCTGGGTGTCTACTTTTCAAAAATGTATAGGTTTGCTAGGTTTCCCTAAGTGCCGGCAGAGCTATGGTTCAAAAACTACAGCTAGGCACTTTGCCAAAAAAGGGTAATTTTTCACTGCGAAATTGAGGTGTGTCCACGCTGCATTTTGTGCCGTTTCCTGTCGCGGGCACTAGGCCGACCCACACAAGTGAGGTACCAATTTTCTCAAAAGACTTTGGGGAATGTGGGGTGCGTGGAAATTTGTGGCTCCACGCAGATTCTAGAACTTTCCACCACAGAAATGTGGGGAAAATGTGTTTTTTGGACAATTGTTTAGGTTTGCAAGGGATTCTGGGTAACAGAACCTGGTGGGAGGCAGTCAAGTCACCCCATCCTGGATTCCCCTGGGTGTCTAGTTTTCAAAAATGTATAGGTTTGCTAGGTTTCCCTAGGTGCTGGCAGAGCTAGGGTTCAAAAACTACAGCTAGGCACTTTGCCAAAAAAGGGTCATTTTTCACTGCGAAATTGAGGTGTGTCCACGTTGCGTTTGGCGCCGTTTCCTGTCGCGGGCACTAGGCCGACCCACACAAGTGAGGTACCATTTTTCTTGAAAGACTTTGGGGAACGCGGGGTGGGTGGAAATTTGTGGATCCACGCAGATTCCAGAACTTTCCACCACAGAAATGTGGGGAAAATGTGTTTTTTTGGACAATTTTTTAGGTTTGCAAGGGATTCTGGGTAACAGAACCTGGCGGGAGGCAGTCAAGACACCCCATCCTGGATTTCCCTGGGTGTCTAGTTTTCAAAAATGTATAGGTTTGCTAGGTTTCCCTTGGTGCCGGCAGAGCTAGGGTTCAAAAACTACAGCTAGGCACTTTGCCAAAAAAGGGTCATTTTTCACTGTGAAATTGGGGTGTGTCCACGTTGCGTTTTGCACCGTTTCCTGTCGCGGGCACTAGGCCTACCCACACAAGTGAGGTACCATTTTTCTCGGAAGACTTTGGGAAACGCGGGGTGGGTGGAAATTTGTGGATCCACGCAAATTCCAGAACTTTCCACCACAGAAATGTGAGGAAAATGTGGTTTTTTTGACAATTTTTTAGGTTTGCAAGGGATTCTGGGTAACAGAACCTGGTGAGAGGCAGTCAAGTCACCCCATACTGGATTCCCCTGGGTGTCTAGTTTTCAAAAATGTAGAGGTTTGCTAGGTTTCCATAGGTGCCGGCCGAGCTAGGGTTCAAAAACTACAGCTAGGCACTTTGCAAAAAAAAGGGTAATTTTTCATTGTGAAAATGTGGTGTGTTCACGTTGGGTTTTGAGCCATTTCCTGTCGCGGGCACTATGCCTACCCACACAAGTGAGGTACCATTTTTATCGGGAGACTTAGGGTAATTCAGATTTATAAAGCAACTGTTATTACCAATTGACTTTCGATGCATTTCTGCCTTCCAAATGAAAGACATTGTGTAAAAAAGAAGTCATTTTAAAAAATGACCGATAATTCTCATGCTAGTATGAGTATTCCCAATTTCGGAAATGTGCAAATATCTACTGTTTCTAAACTCTATATTTTATTCACATTTCAGAAATACATAGGTGTCTTTCATACCGATTTTTCCATGTATACATTTTTCCACAATAATTGCTATATACCCGGTACATAATAAAAAGCCATTGCAAATTGCTGCTCAGTTTTTGACTCTGGGTTTGTCGGGTTCTTGGTGAACCTACAAGTCCTATATATCCCCACAACCAGTAAGGTCCAGCAGATGTAACGGTATATTGCTTTCAAAGAGCTGTCATAATTAGAAGAAGTTACAGGTGAAAAAGTTGACACAAATGGCTGTTTTTTCCAACTAATTTTCAATTTTTCCTATATTTAACTGTTAGTTTCTATAAAGAAACCTTGATGGACCTACACAAATGACCCCTTGCTGAATTCAGAATCTTGTCTACGTTTCTAAAATGTATAGCTTTCCAGGATCCATTATTGCTTTCATACCCATTTCTACCATTAACTGGAAGGAGGTTGAAAGCACAAAAATAGCAAAAATAGGCTATGTCCCAGAAAAATGCCAAAACTGTGTAAAATATGTTGGTTTTCTGACAAAAGTCTGTCATTCCCTAAAAGCTGGGAAAATGGTGATTTCAGCCCCACAAACCCTTTTTTGATACCATTTGCGGGGAAAAACGCAGACGTTTTCATTTGCAGCCCTTTTTTCCCATTTTTCCCCAAAAAAACAAAATTTAGCTGTATTTTGGCTAATTTCTGGGACCCCTCCAGGGGAATGCACAAACCCTGGGTGCCTTTAGAATCCCCATGATGTTGGAAGAAAAGGACGCAAATTTGGCGTGGATACCTTATGTGGTCAAAAAGTTACAGGGGCCTAAGCGCGCACTACCCCAAATAGCCAAAAAAAGGCTTAGCACAGGGGGGGGAAAGGCCTAGCAGCGAAGGGGTTAATGTAGACCTAGATAGATCGTTACCGCCCCTCACCAGAACTACGGCTACGTCCAACGCGCTGGCCGTTGCAGACAGGCTCAGGCACTGGGCACTATTGGACATAAGGCGGGCTCTCAACCCAGATGAGCGTGTTTACTCACACTACTCTACAATGCATGGCCTCCATGTACGGCTTGGCCGTTTGGTGGGATCGCAGGCGCTGCTCCCCCTCGTTTGAAAGATAGAATATCTAGGTCGGACACATCCCGGTCATAATCCCCAGCTGCTTAAACTCGCTTGGGAGACGGATCGGCCCCGGTTCCTTCATGGCGACTCCAGCCGGCTGCGCTGGAGGATCCAGCTTTTCGATCATCACTAGGGACTGCAATTCTAGAATACTTTGAAAATAATGAGGGCACAGCAAGCGATGCATTAATAGAATGGGAAGCATTCAAGGTCACAATGAGGGGGCATTGCATGGGGGCCACCTGGAATACGCGCAAGCAGTTGTCTGACTCCCTTAGGAGAATAGAATCAAAACTACTACGACATGAACAAACAGGGGAAGGGGTGGGCAGGGACCCGCAACGTCTGGTGGCGCTACGCGCAGAACACGCTGAACAGCTGGAGCGCCTTCGGTGCCACAATTATGCAGCACACACAGCTCGAATGCATGCCACTGCTGATCGGGCGGGTCGGATGCTTGCCTGGCTGATAAGGCAAGAGCACACTCGCACACCGATAGGTGTGTTGAGGACAGTTGAGGGACACATACTCTATACACAGCGCGAAATACATTCAGCCATGGTACAGCACTACACCCAGCTCTATCAGTCTAAGGGACATTGTAGTGAACGGAGCCTAGAGGTGTTTTTAGGCCTTCTACACTTGCCTGCAGCGACAACAGCGCATAGGGAAACACTCAACGAACAGATCTCATTGGAAGAGATCGGTGACGCCATCAGGTCCTTGGTCACCGGGAAAACGCCAGGACCGGACGGACTGCCGGTGGAATACTACAAGGCGTATCAGGTGTCAATTACACAGCACCTCCATGCCCTCTATAAAGCCGCTGCAGAGAGACGACAACTCCCTCCATCCCTGTGGGAGGCACATTTAGTGTCCTTTTTGAAACCTGATAAGGACCCCATGGATGTAGGCTCATATAGGCCCCTTGCTCTGCTCAACAACGATTATAAGGTATTAGCAAAGATCTTGGTGGACAGATTAGCGCAGGTGGTCCCCACATTGATTCACGCAGACCAGAATGGCTTTGTGCCATCCCACAGTACCTCCCTCAATATACGCCGCTTTTTCAGGATAGTGGCCGACTCCGTACATACCTGGCCGAGGGCCGGCTGTCTAATACTGGACCTCGAGAAGGCATTCAACTCCTTAGAATGGGACTATTTATTTGCAGGGCTTGAGAAATACAATCTAGGCCCCGTCTTCCAGCAGCTAACATGCCTGCTCTACACTAACCCGGTCATCAGGGTCAAAATGGGCCCCTATATATCGGGCGCTATACCAGTACGGAGAGGGACATGACAGGGATGTCTTTTATCCCCTCTCCTGTTTACGTTGGCCATAGAGCCCTTAGCAGAAACAATATGCACACAGCTGGGTGAGGGTATTCCTTTGGGGGACGGCACACACCAAGTTTCACTCTACCTAGACGATCTTTTAATTTATCTGAGGGACATTGAAAATGTCCCCGGACAGCTAGCTCAGATATTGCATGACTTTGCAGCGCTCTCGGGGTTGAGGGTAATCGTTGACAAGTCTTGCATATATTCAATTGGGGTGGGGAATCAAGATCCGGGTCTCATCCTTAACGGCAGGAGGGTACAGTGGAGGGCGGACACATTCCGCTGTTTAGGTATACGTATATACCGTCAGCCAAAAGATCTCTTTGACGGAAACCTGGGCAGAGCACGTACAGCTATCAGATCTCAGATGCAGTTCTGGAACACACTTCCACTTACCGTATCAGGCAAGGTGGCTCTCGCAAAAATGGTAATCCTCCAGAGACTGTTATACTATTTCACGAACCTACCTCTATATATATCCCCGCTTCTTTTTTTAACATGCTAGAGAGGTTGGTCAGAGATTTTATATGGGGTAGTGCCAGGCATAGAGTGGCGCAAAAAAAGTTGTATTTGCCTACGAACCAGGGAGGTTTAGCGGCCCCATGCTTTGAGCACTACTACCTGGCTGCCCAGTTGCAGTGGATAGCGAGATGGCTGGCTGATCGGCAGCGCGAAGACACGGCGACTGCGCAGCCACCATACTCATTGTCAGAGATCACTAAGCTCTTCCATCCTGGTGCAAGGACAAGGCCGCCGGAACCCTTATTACTTGGGGTGGCATATAAATGCTTTCGCAGAAGCCTCAATATAACCCGAAATATCACACCCTATGCGCCTGCGATACCCTTAGAGGGGTCCCCCAGAGGCCAGACAATACTCTCAGCTGCTGAACTCCTGGATTGGCAGGAGGCAGGGGTTCATTTACTCGGAGATTTGTACCGCGATGGGGCGCTCATACCATATACCTCATTGGTAGAAGGTGAGGGGCTTCCGCCGGGTCAGTTCCTGCTACACTGCTCGTTAGTAACCACACTCACGGCCAAATGGGGCGACCTTACCACAGAGCCACAGATGCACCTCACTATGCAATACTTACACGTCATGGGACAGGGTAGACACCTCACGCGGTGGTTCGCGTCCTCTCTCAGGCTGCACATGGCGGTTGGCCTGGACTCGCTCCGACACAGCTGGGAACAAGACCTAGGCCGCCAATTCTCAGATACAGAATGGGCTGAAGTACTAGAGAGCCCAGTACGTATCCCCAGAAACGTTCGGTTCTGGCAATCCAGTTCTACATGATCCAGAGAGCATAACTCACACCTGCCAAAATCAGTCGGTACTTTAACCGAGCCGACGTTGCATACCCGAGATGCGACGCTCTAAATGCCAACCTGATACACATGCTCTGGAGCTGCACTCGTATTCACACATACTGGAGAGAGGTGGCAATTATGCTACACACCTGTGTGAGATACCTTTTGAATGGCCAACATACCTCCTACACAAATTCCGTAGAACCCCCAACACTATGGTGACCTCTAGATTCCTGGATCTAGGTATAGTGGCAGCCAAGAGGCTGATTACTAAAAGGTGGAAATCACCGGACCCACCACATGTGCAAGCATGGCGCCACTCAGTGCTAGCATGGGCCAAGGCAGAAAGCATTGCTATTAGGCGAGAGGAGACAATAGGCTTACGGCAAGTCCCCATTGCCACAAGCTGGGATGCAATCTTGGCGGAGCTGCAACAGAACATGTGCGACACGGGTGAAGACTTCACTGGGGAATAATACTGTAGATAGAAAATGCGCACGTACACTACAGTTCCAGACCGACCATAACATTCCGACAGTAATTATGTAATTGGTGCACACACACATATAACCACACGTCGCTATAGGGAAAGAGCACATGGGCAGCGGGCATACATGAAACAAATAAGATTCACACCGGGAGGTGGGTGGGGTGCACCGGGTTAGTTTGGTTTACGGTTTCCTTCTTTGCTTTCCCCCTTCCATTTTTTTTCGCAGTTACAGTCGAACTAATATCCCACTCTCCTCAATCCGTTACTGGACATTACGTATTAGAAGCAATGTATGATTAATGTGGCATGGTCAACAACGATCTGACTACACTCATAAGAGATACCACGTTGTACTTTGTATAAATATTGTACATCACACTTGAATAACACCTGTGATATGTGTTGAATCGGTTCTGTGAACCTTAAGACATGTGAGTTATAACAAATGTCTCCCCAATATATGGTGATGTAAAAACGACTAACTGTTGATGTAAATGAATAAAGTTTATTAAAAATAAATTTAAAAAATAAATAAATAATACAAAATCTGCTGAACGATCCACACATTAAAAAACGTTTCTAGCTCAAACGGTTCCAGAAGGAAGGTGACTTTTTTGTCAGCATTACAATCCGGCTCGCGGATGGAGGGTCGGTCCCAATTAAAGGGGCGGAGCTTGACATTCCCTCTGTTTTCCTTCTTTTCAAGGGGGGTTCGACTCATTTAGGACTTGTGCCCTGGACATAACGTTTCACTTTTGCTTCAAGTCGCCAACAGAGCTGTTTTTCTTGGTGCAGATGATACATAGCACGCAGAGGCTGGGTCCGTCATATATGCTTTACGTACAGTCCTTGGTGGACTCCAGAGGAGAGCGGTGCTGCCTGGCCATTAAGCGCATTCCACAAGAGGTGACCCAGCATGTTTAAGAGTCCTCACATGGGTGTTTACTACTAACCGTGGTTGGGCATGCAGGACCTGCCCGGATCACTGACAGAATATCAACGACAGGAATATCGACCTGCACAAATATTGTGTTCAAAATATTGATGTCAAGAATATCAACATCCTATCTTTACAATGGTAAGTACAGAAATATCGAAACAAAAATATCGTTGTTAAAAATATCGTTATTCAAAATATCGTTTTTTAAAAATCTCTAATAAATAATTTTAAATAAATTAAATAATACATATAATTAATAAAAAGTAAGGGGGTCATTACGATGACTGGCGGATCGCCACCGCCCGTATGGCGGTGGCGATCCGCCCGCCATTCCCCTCCGCCCGCATGCCATTTCCCCCCGCCACATTACGATGGCGGGGGGGAGCCAGGCGGACGGAAAGACCGTCCGCCGGTTTTCCACTGGTCACACAGGTGACCGGGCGGAAAAGGGCAGTAATATGGTGGCGGTGTCTGCAAGACACCACCATCCATATTATGATGACTGCGGAGATGTGCCTTTTCATGGCGGCAACGCCGCCTTGGAAAGGCATACGGTCTTTTACAATGGGGGCCCGTTGCGGGCCCCCGGGGGAAGGAGGGGTGGGGGGTGCACTTGGGGGCTACCTATGGTACCCCCCTGCATTGGCATGGACAAGGTGGCAGGCACCGCACGGTGCCTGTCACCTTGTGCATGTCAATGCACGACGTGCATTCCCAGCATTGTGGTGGGCGGTGCTGTGAACACCGCCCGCCACAATGTTGGGAATAGGGGATCCACCGCCACCGTGGCATCCTAATACTTGCGGCAGGACCGTCGCTCCTTTGGCGGATGGTCCCATTCACCGCTAGGGTGGCGGGCGGACAAAGTCCGCCCGTCATCGTAATGACCTCCATAGTTAGAATTATTAAAAAATGTTAAAAATTATAAATAAACGTAATATGAAAATAAATTAAACATGCATATATAAAAATTATAATATATATATTTACTTAATAATATTAATAAATAATTATTATAATAAATTATAAAATGTTAGAAACATAATACAAATTATAAATACATATATATATACATACACCTGTAACATAAACATAAAAATAAAAATTATATATAATAAATTAAAATATTAAAATAATGTTTTTATTTTAAAACAACATTTTACACTACATTAACTGAAACAGTAGGGAAAATGTTGGATAGTGTAGGAGATAAAATTACTATTCCCACTCCAGCAAATGCAAGAGTAGGGAAAGTGTTGGATAGCGGAGGGAATAAAATTACAATTCCCACTCCAGCGAGTGCAACAGTGGGAAAGTGTTGGATAGCGGAGGGGATAAAATTACTATTCCCACTCCAGCTAGTGCAACAGTAGGGAAAGTGTTGGATAGCGGAGGGGTAAAAATGACTATTCCCACTCCAGCAAGTGCAACAGTAGGGAAAGTGTTGGATAGCGTAGGGGAATAATTTACTATTCCCACTCCAGAGAGTCCAACAGTAGGGAAAGTATTGGATAGCGTAGGGGATAAAATTACTATTCCCACTCCAACAAGTGCAACAGTAGGGAAAGTGTTGGATAGCGGAGGTGATAAAATTACTATTCCCACTCCAGATAGTGCAACAGTAGGGAAAGTATTGGATAGTGGAGGGAATAAAATTACTATTCCGACTCCAGCGAGTGCAACAATAGAGAAAGTGTTGGATAGCGGAGGTGATAAAATTACTATTCCCACTCCAGATAGTGCAACAGTAGGGAAATTGTTGGATAGCGGAGGAGCTAAAATTACTATTCCCACTCCAGCGAGTGCAACAGTAGGAAAAGTGTTGGATAGCGGAGGGGTAAAAATTACTTTTTCCACTCCAGCAAGTGCAACAGTATGAAAGTGTTGGATAGCGGGGGGGAATCATTTACTATTCCACTCCAGCAAGTGCAACAGTAGGGAAAGTGTTGGATAGCGGAGGGGAATAATTTACTATTCCCACTCCAGGGAGTACAACAGTAGGGAAAGTGTTGGATAGCGGAGGGAATAAACTTACTATTCCCACTCCAGCGAGTGCAACAGTAGGGAAAGTGTTGGATAGCGGAGAGGATAAAATTACTATTCCCACTCCAGATAGTGCAACAGTAGGGAAAGTGTTGGATAGCGGAGGGGATAAAATTACTATTCCCAGTCCAGTGAGTGCAACAGTAGGGAAAGTGTTGGATAGCGCAGGGGTTAAAATTACTATTCCCACTCCAGCAAGTGCAACAGTAGGAAAGTGTTGGATAGTGGAGGGGAATAATTTACTATTCCCACTCCAGCAAGTGCAACAGTAGGGAAAGTATTGGATAGCGGAGGGGAATAATTTATTATTCCCACTCCAGGGAGTGCAACAGTAGGGAAAGTGTTGTAAAGCGGAGGGGAATAATTTACTATTCCCACTCCAGCAAAATAATGAACATTAGTTAACAAATAATTAACTAATTAAAAATAATGTATCTCCCACCATATTCCCCTATAAATAACCCCACCAATGTTGTAAAACATAACACAATTAACATAATAAATTAACAATTAATTAATTAACTAATAACAATTAACAAGCAAATTAAAAACAATCCATAATAAATTAATTCACAGAATTAACAATATTAAATAAAATTAAATAAATAATATATAAAAAATATTTAAAAAAATATTTAAATGTAATTACTACCCACCCTACTCCCCTATCATCCCACAACATGCTCTTATAAAAAAGACACAATTAACATAATTAATGACCAATTTATAACTAATTAATAACAAATTAATAACCACATTTAACAATATAAAATATGAAATACATAAATATTAATTAATACAAATTATTAATTAATTAATTATAATTGAATTACTTCCCACCCTACTCCCCTATAAACCCACAACCCACTCCTAAAAAAATAACACAATTGACATATTTACCAATTAATTATTAATAATTAATAACCAATTAATAACTAATTAATAACAAATTAATTATCACAATTAACAATGTAAAATATTAAATACATAAATATTAATTAATTAAAAATGTTAATTAATTAATTATAATTAAAGTACTTCCCACCCTATTCCCCTAGAAACCCACAACCCGCTACGGAACTAAAACGCAAAATGTAATTTAAAAAAAATTAATAACTTCTAAAAATTATTAATAAATGTATTCTAATTAAATTACTTCCCACCCTATTCCCCTATAAACCCACAATCCGCTACGGAACTAAAATACACAAAAATGAATTAACATAAAATTAATTACTTCAAAAATTTCACACATACATTAAAAAAATAAGCTATACTTATACAAAATAATTACATCACATACTTTAAACACACATAGTAAAATACAAAACACTAAAATAAATGTCGATATTATTAACAACGATATTTTTACTAACGATATTACTAACTTCTATATTAAAAAAAACGATATTTCTTACCTTCATGTCGATATTCTGGTCAACGATATTCTTGCATGTCGATCTTGTGCCACCTCGATATTAAAAACTCGATATACTGGCACATCGATATTCCAACATCGATATTCTGTCTGTGCACCGTCCTCGACACCTGCTGATTTAAGAAATAACTGTGGAATAACATAAGTGCCCACTGCCTCTACTGGGGCATCTCTTCCCCAGATGCTTTTAAACTGTTTGAGCTCAGCTAGCAAAGAAGGCAACACAGAGATTTCTTAGTTGTATAGCATCTCTAACGAGCTGGTAGGGCTGGGGCAAGCAGATGCTATTGTTTCTTATAATTACACAGTATTTTTTTAAACGCGGGCCACTCTACATCATTACTTGAAAACAAGTATTTTTTTAATCGCTTCGTAAAAAGTATGCGCTCTTTAAATGAGTACAAAAATAAATTGCCAAAGCAAACAGACATATTTCCCAATGGGTACAAAAAATGCATTGTTTTTCAGTAATAATATTGAGTGCGCCATAAACAAGCATAATTGTTCACCTGCGCTTTATTCTCACCTTGTACTGTAATTCAGTCAGTGACCCCAGGGCCGTGCGATCGGTGCTACCGCAGCGGGCACTCACTTGGGGTGGGGGCGCCATGTTTATTGTTTTAAAAGCACCAGATGCCACGTTCCTCGTCCCAGCAATTTTCAAGCGTCAAAAAAAATGTCACGATAACTCCGGTGATTAATGTTCTTCCTGGAGAGAGACCGGAGCTTTGTCTGGTAATGTAAGTTTTGACTCATCATAGCGCAGAAGGTTATTACAGCTACATGTTTTTTTGCCCAGTCTTTCCTTATCCTAATATTGCAAAAAGGGTTTATTTGGGTAGAAATCAATTCTTATTATTAAAGAAAACCCCTAACAATGGTGTTACATTTTAAATTCTGAATTTGTGCTTTTCCAGACCAAGGACTCCTAAACTATGCTGTTTACCAGTATGGATGACATGTGACTCCTACACCTTGTAGGCCTCTGTCTTATGTAACATTTCCTATACACTGATTTACACACGTATGATTGTCTCCGTGCAACGTATGTGTGATGTAAAGTGTTCTGACACCTTAAACTGGTATGAGTGGTGCTATAAAACTAAATCAATCTAAGAGACAGTGGTTATGGAGACTTGGGGGGCATTGTCAAGTGGTGTTAGTGAGGGAATCCGTGGTGAGGTAGTCATTGGGGGGGCGACCACAAACATTGTCGCACAGGATGCCACCAGTACTAAAGCCGGCCCTGAGTGACCCTGAGAGCAGTGAATTACTTTTGCGCCGACCCAAGGAGCCACTAGGAGACGCAGAGGCCACACCCCGTTCACAACAGAGCCAACAGGGTAATAAGTGCTTTCTTGAATAGGAGTGCTGGCTTGCTTTGAAGGGGTCCCAGATTTTCTGCGTTTGCATAGCCACAGTGGGGGAGGAGGTCGTCCCAGCAGCAGGTGTGCAGGACAGGGCATGCATGCCCAACCACGGTTAGTAGTAAACACCCGTGTACAATGATGTGCTGCATCGCTAAATACATATACGGTCCCAAAGGCTAGACCGATTGCATTGTAAATGCTTGTTTTTTTTTTTTTTTTAATAGCTTGCTGTTTTAAGGGTATAAAGCAGATGTTTTAAACAAAGAGGTACCCACCACCGTGACATGAAGGTACCCTTAGCAGTTTCAGTATCAAAAACGTATATGTGATGCTTCTTTCAAGCGTTCACGGTGAAATGTTGGAAGAAAAAAGGCAACATCCTTCCTTATCAATAATTTAGTATGCAAATTGCAGCACTCTCCTCAGCACTGTTATCTGTATTGTTATGGGCGGAGCTGATGACTTTGGAACTGGAGAACCACGTTTGAGTTCCTGCGCCGGTTCAATATCCTGTTGTTCTGGGTAAATCACTTAGGGGCCGATTCCGATTCGGGCCGGAAATCTCTCCGACCGAGTCGGACCCGGAGAGATTTCCGACCGAATCGGACCCGTGCAGCCCGACCGAACGAGTACGATGCGTCCGTATGCTATCGTACTCGAGTCGGTCGGACTCCCATTGAAGTCAATGGGACCCGGTCGTACAACGCGTACGCGGGCTCCCATTGCCTCAATGGGTGCGAGGTGAACAAGGGCGCCCCCTACAGCGGGTACGCGGTGAAGCCGTACACGCACAGGTAGGGGGGACCCATGGCTTCCCCCTGTGTGCGACTTGCGCGGCTACGCGTACAGGGGGGTCCGACACGGAGCCCCGAAGTACGGCTCTGACTGCTCTTTCGAGCCGGACGGCGCGTGTCGGTCGGACTGCTCGCGGCGCGCATCGTACTTACCCGGCCGGGGAACGTCTCCATTGCGCGGTGCGAGTCGTGTCCGAGCGAGTCGGTCGGTGCCGTTAGACCCGGGAACGAGTCGGTCGGAGCGGTTGGGACGCCCGTACGAGTCGGTCGGCGATTTCGCATCGTACTCGCTCGTCCGGACGCGCGCACGAATCGGTCGGGAAATTGGGCTCCGAATCGGATCCGGTTATGCCGAATCCGATTCGGAGCCCTACCGCCGAGATCGGAATCGGCCCCTAAGTCTGTCCATACCTGGAACATCAATTTGACCTCTCGCATAACATTTAAAATTGAGGGGCCACATGTATCAAAATTGGAAATTGTGATTACCTAATTGCGAATTTCTGGGAATCGCAATTAGGTAATCACAATTTCCAATGTATGAAACTCCATGAGTTCCATATACCGATTCGTAGTGGGTCGCAAACTGACCTACCTCATTAATATTAGTGAGGTAGATCGCAATTTGCGACCCCCTAGGAATCGCAAAAATCACAGGGATGGTGACCTGCTGAGGACAGCAGACCACCATGTCTGTGATTGCTTTTAAATAAAGCAATCTTTTTTTTTGTAAAGCAGCCTGTTTTCCTTAAAGGAAAACGGGATACTTTACAAAAAGAAAAATTAGAAGTTTTCCTTTCATTTTTTAATAGCAGGCAGTGGTCCGTGGGACCACTGCCTGCTCCTAAAAAATGCTTTTACAAACATTCACAAAGGGGGGTCCCTTGGGGACCCCTTCCCATTTGAGAATGGGTTACCACCTACTTGAAGTAGGTGGTAAAATATGAATGTTTTGCGACCGCATTTTGGTCACAAAACATTCATTCATACCGATGTGATTCGGTATTAGGAAAGAACGCCCTTAACACGCCCCTTCCTAATACCGAATCGCAAAACCCAATTTACTATTCGGTAACAGGTTACGGAATCGCAATTTGGGTTTGATGCATGTGAAAAGCCTTTTGTGCGTTCGCAAACGGGCCGATTCTGCAAATTGGCCCGTTTGCGAAGACAAAAATGCTTCATGCATGTGCCCCGTAGACCGTGTACACAAAGGGCACTAATGGTAAAAATGAAAGCTAAAGAACAGCACATGAACGGTATTGTTGTCATTGCGTGCACACATTTAAGCCAATGTGTGATTGAGAGAATACATGCTTAGCTTTTCCTAAGTGACACCAAAAGTTTGTACACACACTTAAGGAAAAGTACGTAGAAAAACTAAATGAAGTAAACCGTCATTGTGGAGTAAAGGGTTAATGTCCTTAATGAACACAATACAGAGTACTGCGTGCAGCTGTAAGGCAAAGCAGGCATTCCCAGTGTGTCCCAGTGGCATAGAGGGTACTGGCAAAGACGGAGAGGACAATCCGAAAACTTTATTCTGTGCATCAGAATATGACCATAAATGCACATAAAATAACAATAAGCCAGGCACACAACATGCCCACCCAAACTTATTAGTTGAAAACAATAAAGATAATTAGTTGAAAACAATAAAGATAAAATACAGACAAAATTCTTTAAAATTACAATATACATCTTAATAGTGCAAAATATACATTAAAGATAAAAGGGGCAGGATCTGCACACATTACTAATGGATACCATTAATTATCCTATAGTTCTGAATAATTTTCTAGTTTTAATTAAATAAGCAAGAACTGATGTAATGGCAAAGATGCTTCATATCATGACTTTTCATCAGAAATTGGTATGCTGTTTTATATGTATGCAGCCCTTCATTTAGGAAAAGGGGCCTTAAGTACTTTTCCTGCCTTTGTGATGAAATTTACAGAAGATGACTATGTGCAATGTAGATTGGGGTTACATTGTCACTGGGGCATTTAAAATCCTTAGGGGCCCACTTAAAGCCCGTCTGAAATGCTACCAAATGATGAAAGATTGAGAAGCAAAATCTGGTCACTAAAAACCTGTGGTATGAAGTGTGAACCCATCCCATATAATGCTGGAGTCCATAAGAGGTTTGATAGGATGTGTATAGTGCAACTGTCAGTTGGGTCTCGACCCTGATTTTAGTTGCTTGCCCAAGGTTTTTCTTGACCAGTTGCTTTAGGGCATTTTTAGAGATCAGTGCTATGTCCCCTGGGAATTCCCACAGGGTCATGTTATTGTCAGCTATGGTGTACAGGGCATTTTTAATTTCAGATAGCCACAGTATCTTATCCACTTGGTCTAGCGACATACAATCCCTTATAATGTCCTGGGTTAATATGGCTTCATTTTTGGTCCAGACTGAGTGGCAAAGCAATAAAGGTGTTGCATCTTTTATTGCTGCTATAGGCCGAGTTCTAGATGATTAATGGTACTGGGGTAGTATTTGGAACCACTAGCAACCGTCTTAAGAATTTGTCTTCTTCAAATTGCAAGGTTGTATTGTCCCCTAAACCCCAAATTCCTGCTGCATATGTTACAGTGGAGATTGTCTTGGCATTCTATAATGTTATCAAATCTGGTATTTGCTATAGACCCAAGCTTGGCGGCAAATCTGAAAATATCCTCGTTGTTCCTAACCATATTAGTAACGCAGGATTCTCTTCGCGTTTTCCATACCCCATTTTCTGAAAATCTAAGGCCTAGGTAGTTGAAGTGTCTTGTGAGAATATGCAACCTTATTTTGCATGCGTTTACCACGCATGGTGTTACAACGCGGTTGTTACAACGACCGCGTTGTTAGTTCGCATACCGTTACAACGCAAGTCGGAACAACGACTTGCGTTGTAAGGGGCGCTGGATGTTGGAATAGTATAATTTACTATTCCAACTCCAGTCTGTGCGGACAGTAGGGAAGGTGTTGGATTTTAAATCCAACACCTTCTGCCCCTTACAACGCAAGTCTTTGTTCCGACTTGCGTTGTAACGGTATGCGAACTAACAACGCAGTCGTAACGACCGCGTTGTAACGCCATGCGTTGTTTCGCATGCGTTGTTAACGCTTTACCGTCTTGTGATTGTGATCCTATCTCCTCTTAAAAAGAACGGATAGGGCCTCCCTATTTGCTGGTGCATGACATAATAAATGTCTTGCCCTGATTTATCTTCAAATCAATTCCTTTCACAAATTCGCTAATAGAATTAATAAGCACTCAGAGGCTAGCTGGGGTTAATGCTAATAGAACAGCATTGTTGGCATATGATAAGATTGGAACCGATCTAGCCTCTGCTCTAGGAAGAGGACAATCAATCTGATACATTTTGTATAACTGCCCACCCTCCTTTTTCTATCCTTATGAAGAGAGTGACGAATTCTGTAATGATTTTGGGAGGGTTAACTATTTGGTCTATGGAAATTTTGATGTTTTTGGCAATCTGACATGTTCATCATTTGCCAAGCTAAGCCTTTATTATGGGCGATGCAGGAAAACTGCTTCAGTCATTATGCTCCAGGAGAGTTAGGGATAGTGGTGGGTTTGGTATTTCCCAGGTGTGAAATTACCACAGAATTATAAGGACCAGATTTACACAAAGGATTTTTGTAAACACAAACCCAATTCGCAAAACCACAAGATTTGCAACTGTAAAATGGCTTTTATGGAAGTTTGAACAAATTTTGCAAGTTGGAAAAGTCTTTCTCATTTCGGAACATGATTGTTGTTCAAGTGAAGTTATGTGGGTGAGAGGCCACCTTAGAAACTCATACAGGCTCCTTTGGGCACTAAGACAGTTTAGCTAGGGGTAAGAAGAGAAGAGCTGTTAAAACAAAGACATGCAAGGAAATTCTGGGACATCATTACAGCTACAATTTTGCAATTCTTTTTTATATTTTGTTTGTGAATTGCTTTCATGACCACCATTTTGTTCATTTTTAGGTTTTTCCTGCACTATTTTTTTTAATATAAATCTTAAAAGGGGTTTACATCCCGCCCCCTTGCTTTTTATTGGTTCCTGTGCTTGCCATTTAGTTTTCCTCCATTTCTTTTGGATGTAGCATATTTTCCTGAAATTACCATTGCTTGTTCCTTGTCTGCTTTTCTTATCAGTTTCCTGTAGCCGAAATACTGTTAATATCTGCATTGGTGGAACTATTTTTTTCATAAAGTTTAGCCTCTTTCTGCTTTTTCGTCTTGCAGCAGATTTATATTGTGCAACTTATCACCCGGAGAGGTTAAGTGATTTGACCAGCATCAGAAGATGTTGATGTGGGACAGACATGTTCGGGGGGAGGGAGGGTTTGGATACCTGACGAATGGGATATGTCACTGTTCTTTTGGGGTTTTTGTTGGTTTAGGTTTGTGTGACGTGTTCCAGTACTTCTGCGCTATCACGACCCTCACTTATTGTTACAGTCTTTTCACATTTTGGTCATTATGCTCTGTTTTTGTCTCTATTCTACCTGAAGTAACCCAATCTCTTGCAGGATTCCACACGCTATGCAAATGTGTTACCTGGAATGTGCGTGGGCTTGGGAACCCGCGTAAACATAGGCATATTTTATCATACTTGGACTGTCATGGGATACAACTTGCAATGTTACAGGAGACCCACCTAGCCTCTAAAGGGTCTAACCCATTTGCAACAAAATGGGCATCTTAACGATGTTTCTAATCCTACTCTTCCTATGCCAGAGGTGTGGTGCTGATGATGAAACGGGGGCTCCCATATACCCCGCATGGTTCCTTTACAGACGACCAGGGTAGATATGTAGTCACCTGGGGTAAGTCACATATTATCACCACGGTCAATTGTTATGGCCCTAATATAGACAATCTGGATTTTTTTTATTGTTAATGGAGTTGCAGTGCCCCTACTGGTCCCTCTTTGCTCCAATGGGGCAGCAATTCCAACTGCGTGATAAATGAAGTTGAGGAACGTTCGCAAGTCACACCCAGCAATCACAGTGTTGCATCTCGACACCTTAGGGACACGATGAGTGATCACGATCTCCTAGACTTTTGGTGGATACGTCATCCTCTGGCTCGAGAGGGCACCTTCGATTTGGGAATCCATTGTAGTTGGTCCAGGCTGGATTATTGGGTGCTCTCACGTGGGATAGCACCTTAGGTGCGGGAAATGGGCCACCTAGCTTGCACCCTCTCTGATCACTCCTTCGTGCTCCTTGCCCTATCCGTTCCTGTGACAGCATCACTCGATTCCAATTGGAGCCTCTCATTTCTTATACTGCTTGATCACCAATTTGCAGAGGAGATGTGGCAGGAGATTGCTGATTTTTTTGCTTGCAATGCGGACACTGTACCATAGGTTAGTACGATCTGGGAAGCTTTTAAAGTGACTGCCAGGAGGCTGTGTTTGGCTTTTAGTGGTGGCGTCCTCCGCTCCCTTTGAGATCATCTATCGCGTTTAGAGCGTGAACTGTCCCACTAGAGGCGCTCCAGACCAATGCTGCTGACTCCCTCATAGCCCAACAGATTAGGACTATTTTGACAGAGTACCAGGATGTAGCTGATAGGGAGTGCTGTTTTAGCTGCAAATATGCCACTGCCGGAGCTTACAGGGAGGGTGAGTGACCAGGGAGGACACTGGCTACCGTAATGCATCACTCTTGGGCTGCTAATGATGTGGTCAGTATCTGGAATTTGATTGGTCAGCTGCACACAAATACAGTACATATTCAGAAGACATTCACTGATTTCTATAGCTCCCTCTATACCTCCCAACGTAGCGCTCCCTTAGACATAAAGCCCTACTTAAAAGACATAACTCTTGGGTGGCTCAGCTATGCTCAACGTACATTTCTTGAGCAAGATTTTATGCTGGACGAAATCCAGGAGGTGATCCAGCAGTTGCAGTCGGGTAAGGCCACGGGGCCTGATGGGCTCCCGACCCAGTTTTACAAAACCTACCTTGATCTCTTGACTCCCCAACTGCTTGCTGTTTTCCAAGAAGCGAGGCAGATGGGTGGTCTTCCTGCATCAATGAGGGAGGCTCATATTATTACATTGCTTCAACTAGGCAAAGCGCCGGAGCACTGCAAATCCTATAAGCCACTCTCTTTAACTAATTGCAATGTTAAAATCCTAGCTAAACTCCTTGCCACTAGGCTGAGGATCTGATTTAGATCTTGGCAGATGGGTTACTCCATCAGAACTGTGACAAAAATCCTATCCGCCGAAATATAAATCTAATAGGATATAATGGGGTTTATATTTCGGCGGATGGGATATCCGTCACCATTGTGACGGAGTAGCCCGTCCGCCAAGATCTAAATTAGGCCCTGAATCTTCTCATGACCCATTTAGTACATCTCGACCAGTCCGGATTTATTCTGGGAAGATCTACGTCCCATAACCTACGAAAACTGTTCGCAGTTATACATGATCTTAATCCTGAACTGGCTGCAGTGGTAGCCTTCTTGGATGCCACAAAAACGTTTGATTCACTTGAGTGGAATTACTTAATTGGCATACTTAATAGAATGGGGTTTCCCCACACATTTTTGTCTTGGATTTAACTGCTTTATACTGCCCGCCTGGCAAGAGTTCGTGCCAATGGTGCTGTTTCCTCCACCTTATCCATTACCAGGGGCACTCGGCAGGGGTGCCCACTCTCACCCCTCCTGTTTACCCTGGCGGTTGAACCCCTAGTCGCCAAACTGCGATGACTGCACCATGGCTGTGCTTTGCGCTACCTTTGTAGGCATCTACTGGTCTTGTTATATGCAGATGATAATACCTTATATCTCAGTGATCCTCATATCAGCCGTAATCCTGTCTTCCGGGAGTTCATCCCCTTTGATGGGCTATCCGGTATGCATATTAATTGGGAGAAATATTTTCTTGTTCCACGCACACCCAATACTTCACCCTTCACCCCTGACTTTCTGCTCCAGTGGTGCTCTACGGAAATTAAATATATGGGGATATGGATCTGTCACAATAGGGAGACAGCGCTCCATTCCAATTATGGCTTGGCATTAAATACCATTACGGATCAGATCGCACGTTGAATTTCCCTTCCTTTATCAGTGACCGGGCGTATATCTTTAATGAAAATGGTAATCCTTCCTACATTCTTATACTTGTTCTTGAACATCCCTGTCCATCTGCCCCACTCTTTTTTCTGCATGATTTGAACTCAGCTGATAAGGCTTGCTTGGGCGGGGGGCCAGCCCAGTGTTCAATGGGATACTCTTACTCTACTCTTTCAGGAGAGCAGTTTTGAGGCTTCTGATATGGAGCTCTACTATTTATGTCCTCAGGCTCACCATGCTATTCATTGGTTCAGGCCAAGCCCCTATCTTCCTCATTTGGCGGTTGAGCAGGGTTGCATGGCCCCCATTCCTCCACCCTCATGTATTAGTACTCCGGCAGCTGGATCCACATCATCCTGGAATACTGTCACTTGCACCACCACTGCTTGGCAAAGGCTTTATCATAAGGCAGGCAAAAGTCTCCTCCTTTCTCCCCTGCCCCCTTTGGACCACCACCGTTTGCTGCCAGTGACTCACGAAGCTATAGGGTGTCACCAACTCAAACGTAGGGGCCTCACACACTGGGAGGATCTGTATATCAATGGCACATTCCTCACACAGGACGAGTACTTGAGGGAAACTTTGGCCTCGCGCCTAGAGGTTTTTTATCTATCTTAGTCTGAAATGCAGCTTCAGAGAAGCTACTCCCTTTTCCCCATGGAGCCTTCCACCTTTACCACACTGCATAGCATGCTTCAGATCTCCAGCCCTAAACACTTGGTCTCCCTTCTCTACGACACTGCGCAGGCCGAACCCTTGCACTCTCAGAGCAGAGCCCGGTATTGCTGGGAGCAGGAGTTGGAAGTGATGCTCTCTGATGAACAATGGCATTACTGCTGCTCCCAGACCGGCTTGATATCTGCCAGTAGCAGGCTCAGAATTATTCATTACAAATTCCTACAGAGGGCGTACTATACTCCTGTCCTGCTGCATCGGTTTGATCTCAGGTCATACAACTGGTGTGCGAGATGTGGTTTGGATGAAGCTGATTTTCTGCACCTGGCATGGGCATGTGGACCGGTACACTCTTATTGGATGTAGGTACATGCGGCGCTCTCTTGCATGACGGAAGGCAAGCTTGTGCTGACACATTTGATTGCCCTGTTGGGCTATGTTAAAAATCTCCCTGCGACTACTCAGAAATATGTTGCCTTGGCCCTACTGCTTGTCAAGAGACGTATTGCTTGCTACTTGGGTAAAGGGCGGGCGCCCAAATTTAAGGACTGGCTCAGCGATCTCCTCTATTGTAATGCACAATTGACATTGCATGCAGAGCTCCTGACATACTCTTCACACCCTAGAGATATTTGGCAACCTTTACATATCTACTTGCAACTCCATCAAGCGGTCCATAGAATATGACATATGTCTCTTTTGCTGCATATTTACCTCTTGCGTCTTCTGACATGTGCTCGACAGTATTGGTGAAGTCATCTATGTTGGTTCTGTCCTTAGTATCTGTCATCCTCCCATGTGCATGATATAGTGTGATTGCTATGCTGCCTTTAATGTTGTTAGCTGTGGAGCCTAGCGTTCTGGTTATAATGTCCTAATGTAATTTGAGTCGAGTCACCATATAAATGCTATGTCTCTGCTATGTCATATTCACCAATGTTACGGTTTGTACTGTTCGCTGCAAACTAATAATACATATTCTTTTTTTAAATTAAAAAAAGATATATATTCCTACTTTGGATTTTTGAGTGTGTCTATTCATGATGATAAGATGTTTGGAACCCATTAACAATAAATACTCTTGTGACTCTTATAGTTCTGATCGTTACCCAGAATGCACCATCCTCATGTATCGCACAGGTGGTTCGTGGGCTACAGTTCACCAGGTTTCCTGTCTCTAGTTGGTAAATTGTCATTGAGCCTGCACTTCACCACATGGTCAGAAAAACTAATCTGAGGCCTTATTTTGCTCAGAATAGCAAAAAAAATATCAATACCTAGTGTATCCCTTAAACTTCAAAAGGCAAGCACAACAGTTTTGATGAAAATGAGTTCTTGCAGGTATCTCTTACCCCATCTGCACTGATTTTGGCTCAAGTGGTAAAAGTGTTTAGTGCTAGACAAACCAGTCAACAAATCTCTCATTCACGAGTGGTATACACAGAGCTCCACCTCGTGTTCCTGAAATCTGTACACACACTATTTTACTATATGACTATTGATTGCCCTGTTTGTCAACAAATCATGTGTGCTGGAATGATTATAAATATAAAATTACTCAGCAGCAATTATACAAAATTGGGAAAAGATTGACTGTGACCCCAACATATTTCCTCACACATCTTTAGACTACTAGTTTTAGCAGTGGCGTCTACAACTTTAAAAATATGGTGGGGTGCGATGGCGCCAAACTCACCATATTTACTGCTCCCCGGGTGTAGCACTTCTCTCCCATATCGGCGTCCTCGAGCAGAAAAAGGAAGGACACCAACAGCTAATCCTGGAGCTGCTCTAGGAGAGCAGCTCCAGGATTAGTGGGAGCAGGCTAGCCCAGCGCTCATTTTGAGGCTGGGACCTGTACCAGCAATCCCTCTGCTGTTTAACAGCCATGGGATTGCTGGGTATGCACTGTGCTTGTTAGGCTGCCCGTAGCAAACCAGCCGGCCAACCCGACATGCACACTGCAGTGGCACATGTAATCCTGCAATTGCAGGGTTCAGCCCCGCCCCCTGCACTCACACCGTGCTTGTAGGTAAAATGGCACTGACGTGCCATTTTACTTATTTGTGTGTGCCTGCTGCACCCGCAGCAGGCAGGGCTACGCTCCTCTGCTCTTGATGAGGAGACGCCCCTGACTTTTAGCTAAATTGATCGTAACCAGGCTTCTAATGGTCTGGTGAATTAATTTTAGTTACACATTAGCATGCTAATAAACAAAATCATGCACTGTCTGTCTGCGTACCTTATGCTGCCTTCAGGCTTGAAGTCAGAACTTCATGGTTCAGCAACCACTCTGTGAGTCTAACCCTCCCCTGTAACAATACCTTATATATATATATATATCTTTTCTAGGCATGGTGTTCAATGGAGCATGCTCGCCTCTTGTATCATTATACATGATAATTAAACAGTACTTAAAGAATACATTTTGTTCATAAATTGCATGTGAATGCTTATTACTACTTCCCTTCCTTCTTCCTTCCAGACGGCACACACAGGATCATCTTCCTCACAGCAACGTCTTCAATTGGCTTAAAAGCATTGCATGCACCAGAATAGGAAATGTTCTTTCTCAGTTAGTTAGCATCAGATAGAAATACGTGGCAATATCAAGCACGCATTTGTTTTCAGCGAAAAATGAAACAACAAGATGCCATGCATTCTGTTTCTAGGCCTTTCCCTTGTACCTCACATGCACAGCATTTGAACGCATAAAGGCAATTTTAAGTCAACATACCTTACATGCAAAAATGTCTGTCCTGTATTTAATTATAGAAATACATATACACCCTGCCACATGCATCACACCCTTCTTGTGCCAAAAAATCATCATGTTTGACAATCAATGGCCTCTATCTTGCATGCATATTAGTAAATTAACAATTAATGTTATTGTCTTTATAACCTAAATGTATATAATGCTAAGTCTCTATATACTCAGTGTAAGGATATGGCTCCTGGAGCATATATAATATTTGTGAGGGTGGCCTTACTGCTCTGTTGCTCAGTGCATCATACCATTATTTCTTCTTGGTGTTTTTCTCCTCTCAATTGTTTGAATGCCAAATTATGCTCTTGCATCTTTGTATGAACAGTAGTCATGAGACCAGAAACACTCAGATGCGTGACATTATCTATGTAGTACCAGTACTACTGTGGGTTTTGTTCTAACTCAGCATCTTCATCTTCCAATTCACATGAAAGAACAGGTTTTGCCCACTGTAGGCTCATGCTTCCACATGATGCATTTGCTGAGAAGAGCCTTTCATTCATTACCACTTACAGCAAGGACTTTACAGAACACAGCTGCCCATCTCATCTGTAATCTCCCGTCTAGTGCTGCATCCTCCCCTCTTTTACATGCTACACTGGCTACCGGTGAGAAACAGAATTGTCTTTAAGATTTGCTGTTTAACTCACAAAGCTCTATTTGGTAAAGGGCCTACCTATCTAAGCTTACTTGCAACTCGCCCTCGAAACTTTTAAGATCTTGCGACAAAGCTCTGCTCACTGTTCCTAGGGTCAGAAAGTCCCGGTCAGGGGGCAGGTCATTTTCTTTCCTAGCCCCTTTTTATTGGAATAAGCTGCCTCTTCAAATGCGAATTTGCAAGGATCATCTCCAGTTCAGGAACTTGCTTAAGACTAACCTATTCTAACAGTGTTACTATCTGCCTGTTATCCTGGTATTCGCGCCGAGATACCCCTCCTGGAGTGATTCTTGCACGTAATAAATTAAAATAACATAACACTTTGAACACCTCTGCGGTTTGCTGAGCATGTTCATTTCTTCATTGCTGGCATCACGATTAGTATTGCACCATCCACAAGTAGTACTGGAGACAATCCAAATAAAAAACTTGGTATGAAATACTCTAATGTGTCTGAGGCTGATTCTAGCATATATTTAAATATACTTAACAGTCCCTTACCAGCAGCTTGCATATATGAACCCAATCGTATGTAATCTGTTTTGCACTATTAGCTTCATCTAAAGCAGGGTTCTCCAAAGTCGGTCCTGGACAACCGGATCCATGTAAGATTTTTAGCATATCCCCATTTAGATAAATGTAGTTATCTTAAAAATCTGGCATGGATATGGCCCTCCAGGAGTGACTTTGAAGAACCCTGATCTAAAGCATAATATTTATGTGCAGACTTTAGTGGCTTTAAAAATAGTAAAACTATACTGGCTAGTTTGTCAAGGCTCGCATATGAGAACTTGTTAATATGAAGCCAGTGGAGGAACATAGGGGCTCATTACGATGACGGGCGGACTTTACGCCCGCCACTGTAACAGTGAATGGGACCGTCCGCCATAGGAGCGGCGGTCCCGCCGTGAGTATTAGGATGCCACCGCCACGGTGGCAGTGGCATCCCCTATTCCCAACATTGTGGCGGGCGGTGTTCACAGCACCGCCCGCCACAATGCTGGGAATGCACGTTGGGCATTCACATGCACAAGGTGACAGGCACCGCGCGGTGCCTGCCACCTTGTCCATGCCAATGCATGTGCACCCCCCACCCCCCCAACATCCTGGGGGCCCGCTACGGGCCCCCAACAGTGACGACCGTATGCCTTTCCATGGCGGCAACGCCGCCATGGAAAGGCTGCTCTCCGCCATCATCATAATATGGACGGGTGTCTTGCAGACACCGCCGCCATATAATGTATGTTTTCCGCCCGGTCGACGAGTCGACCGGCGGAAAAGCGGCGGACGGTCTTTCCGTCCGCCGCGGACCCCCCAGCCATCGTAATATGGCGGGGGAAATGGCATGCGGGCGGTGTGAAATGGCGGGCGGATCGCCACCGCCATACGGGCAGTGGCGATCCGCCCGTCATCGTAATGAGCCCCATAGTTGTTTCCTATGGTAGTGGGAATAATTCCTATCTACAACATTCAAGTTTGTCACTCACATTAAGCATATAACTGCATTATTTTACTCAAAGAACAGAATGTTTTTGCAAACCTAGCCAAATATGAACATCAGTGGACATTGCTCATTCAAATCAACTGTGTTTTATTCACTGTTGGAGCTGGCCCTTTATTTAGGGTCACAACTCAGATTTTTGCCTTCTGTTGCCAAACCCATTTTGTTGGCCTGAGGACTCAAATTACCATTGGAATATACCTGATTGGTACATCTAATTTACTTGTTAGACCCTAGTAAATGGTACTACATGTACTGAGGGTCTGTAAATTAAAGGTTACTACTGGCCAGCAGCACTCATTGTGCTACCCACTAAAGTAGATCTGTAAAATATGTCTCAGGCCTGTTACTGCAGCCTGTTGTGCAGTTTCAAACAGTCATGTTGACTAGGTAAAATAAACCTTTTGCCAGTCCTAAACCTTCCTTTTTATTTTTTTAATTTTTTTTTTTAAATATCTTTATTCAGTTTTTTAAACCACAAATGTTTTACCCTCCCCCACCCACCAGGTCAGACAAGCATACATACAATATAGAATGAATTACATTTATCAAAAGCCAAAATTAATTAATACATACATTGGTGCGCCCAAATCCACTTGCAGCTTAAGCCTAAAAAAAAAACCCTAAAAAAACCCATTCACTCTGTACAATCTTGCGATTGACACCATTCTTTTACAGGAGTCCAAATTTTTAAACCTCCTTTCCGTCGCCTATTGCCCTTACGTTTATAGATAGCATTTTCGATATTTGAAATGGCGAGAAATCTAGGTAACCATTGTTGAAATGTCGGGGCGTTAGCATCCAACCAAGCTGAGGCTATACACAATCTAAAAACGGCCATTGCTATAAAAACAAGTTCATGCCCATTTCGGGCATTTCCAGGATCTGTTGCCCCTAATAAAATAACACCGCTAGATAACTCTATCGTGCAGTTCATCACTGTGGATAGAAATTTCCCTATCTCTTGTTTAACAGATGTTAACTCTTCACAAGTAGAAAAGATATGTACACAATCAGCCTTAACAAGCATACATCTAGGACAACATGTGCTCTTACTGGTTCCCCACTTAGCTATTTTGTCCGGTGTATAATATAAAAAGAAACAGGTTTTAAAAAATTGGGCTTGGAGTTTAGTTGACATTAAAATTGTTTGTGACATTTCATAAGCATAATTAAACTCCACATTTGTTATTGATGCTTTCTCTAACCATTTTTGCGCAATTTTCTCCATATCATCTGGGAACATAGCATTAATGCGTGAATACATACCCCCAATCGTATTTTTGGTGCCAGATAGAAGTATTTCTACAAGATCAATTTTTTCCATCCCCCACTTCCCCCTACTTTCCGTGACAATAAATCTCTAATTTGTATGTACTTAAAAAAATCTCGCCAGTCTAGTCCGAAGTTGGTTTTTAATTCTTCGAAAGACCGAATCCCAATAGCGGAAAAGAGGCAACCTATCTGTACAATGCCTACATCGTACCACTTGTGTATAGAGCTATCATTAAAGATTTCGGGTAATTCTGGGTTATTTTTTAAGGGCGTATAGAAAGACAATCTCCCTATACCAAGCATTTTCCTAATAGTCTTCCATACCTTAAATCCACTAAATAATGTTTTAAATTTAACCTTTTTGTGGTAACTATCGTGTAAATGTCTCCACCAATATCCTCTACTCTCCCGGCCGAGTAGTAATTGGAAAATAGATGGTGCATACACTACTCCCTCCATACCTTCCTGATTATTCTGAAGTAACTCCTCGCTATACAATAATACGGTAGCCCAATAATATGCCTTCAAGTTTGGGAGAGCTAGTCCACCTCGCTCTTTTTGGAGAGTGAGGAACTTGTAAGCCCGCCGGGGTTGTGAATATGCCCAGATAAAACTAGAGAACATCCGTTCTATTGATTTAATCCAGGATGAAGAGAATTCTAAACAAATTGCCCTAAACATATACAAAATTTTAGGGAAGAATACCATTTTAATTGCGTTCACTCTTCCAATAATAGAGAGATGTAAATTATCCAGACGTTGAAGATCTTTCCGCATTATATCAGTTATTGGCTTCAGATTTATCTCAACCAGATTTTCTAAATCAGCTGTGATGCGGACTCCTAAGTACATCGCCTGTTCCACAACTCGAGGATCCCTCCAATCGATTTTCCTATTTAAAACAATCTGAGTTTTACCCTGATTAATAGCATAGCCGGACACATTACCAAACTGTTTAGCCTCCCTTTCGATAGCTGTCATAGCCGTATTTGGGTCGGATGTCACGATAGCGATATCATCTGCATAGGCTAGTGATTTGGTGACAAACCCCTGTGATATTATAGGTTTAATTTCTTCCTCCTTTTCCAATCGCCGGATAAATGGGTCTATATAGATTGCAAAAAGTAATGGCGAGCACGGACAGCCCTGCCGTGTTCCACGTGATATAATCAACTCTTCAGTTAATATATTATTTACCAGTACTACGGCCCTTGGATTCTCATATAATTTTTGAACTGCCTGTATATAGCCTCCCTTAATACCCATTCTGGACATTGCAGTCCAGAGGAAGTTCCAGGAGACCCTATCGAACGCTTTCTCCGCATCAAGCAGAATCAGCGCCATAGGGTCTCCTGTAACATCCATATCATCAAACAAAGTAATTACTCGCTGAATGTGGTTGGTAGTGGACCTGCCTGGAACAAAGCCATGTTGGCTCTGAGCAATCACTTTGTGGATAATGGGAGCGATTCTATTAGCCAAAACTTTTGCATAAATTTTGGAGTCTGAGTTAATGAGGGTAATGGGACGATATGAGCCCATCAGTTCCGGCGGTTTGTTCTTTTTAGGGAAAATAACTATTTTTGCCCGAGACCAAGATTTCGGGGGTTGGCCTCCTTTAAAGATATGTATAACAAGCTTTATAAAAATATTTTCAATTTGATCTAGAAAAGAGACATAAAATTCTGACGGGATACAATCTAACCCTGTGGCTTTCCCTTTTGGCAAAGCTTTAATTACACCAATGATTTCTCCCTCTGTGGGTATCTCCTCTAAGAGATTTGCATCCTCTTCTTGAAATTTCTCCTTAGTAACCTGATCTAGATAGTCCTCAATACTAGTCTGATCCCCACCCCCTAGCTCAGTATATAGATCTTGATAAAACCGCCAAAAAGCTTCTCTTATGAGTTTGGGGTCTACTACTCGACCGCCCAGAGGATCCTGGATTTCGCGGATCAGATTTGATGAAGCCTGTTGTCTCATACGAACGGCTAATTGGTGTCCGATTTGCTCGTTCATTTCATATATCATTTCCTTCTGTGAGAATGCTTTTTTAATTACTTTTTCCATAAAAATATTCGTAATTAAAGCTTTAGCGATTGCCACCTGGTTCTGGACTTTCTCTACATCTTCCTGCCCTGCTGGGGCATTTCCCATTGTAATATTTATTAGATCTTCCTCTGTTTTTTTCAAATTATCTTGTAGCCCCTGCATAGTTTCCCTAGCTGCTTTATTAGCTTTTAAAGAATATTGCAGGGTCTCCCCTCGGATCCCTGCTTTTAGGGTATCCCAGACAATTTCGATTGACGAACTTGCTTCATTATCGGATAAAAATTTAGGAATCCATTCTCGAATATGGCTACAATAGTTCTCATCTAAGAGCAGGGCTTTCTCGAACGTCCATGAGCTAGGAGTGTCACTTCTATTATCTATTTCCATAGAACAAATAAGAGGATTATGATCGGAGAGGATCCGGGGAAGTTTCATAATTTGGCACTTAGTTTTAATTGTATTAGACATTAAAATATAATCCAATCTTGCATGGGTGAAATGTGGGTTGGAAAAATATGTAAACCCAGGATCATCAGATTTTAGAGTCTGCCAGCCATCTACTAGCCCATGTATGCAACACATTTGTCTTAATGCTTTAAAAACTTTGGGTTTACGGCCGGTATAGTGCCACCCCTCCTTTAAAGACCAGTTACTTGGAAGATTGATGTTGAAATCCCCGCATATCATTAAGGGTAATGGCCAATGCATTAATTCATTTGAGATCTCATCAAAAACAGATGCCTCGTCGATGTTGCTACCATAGATGGCACATAAAGTCATCTTTTGCTCACTCCCAAATTGACACTCTGTAATTGCCCAGCGTCCACATTTATCTGTTTTGGAGCGTCTAAAGACAAGCCCACTCCCCCTAGCTAAAATAGCAACCCCTCTTACCCTAGCCCCTTGTGACGTGGCACAGATCAACCTATATCCTAATGATTTTAGAATATGTGTTTGTGACCCCTCAATATGCGTTTCTTGCAAACAAACAATATTTGTGCCCCAGGTTTGAAGTCCTACTGCCACCGCCTGTCTTTTCCTAAGATCGTTTAGGCCACAGATATTCACTGATAATATTCTTAGCAGTCCCATCTTTTCCGCTACAGAATCTGTATGTATCACCACCTTCATTTACTTTTTTCCCCTTTTTGCCAAAGATCAAACTCGGGTAGCAAACTAGATTGGTTTGACTCATTTTTATATTTTTCTTTTTACAATTGCCTTTTAGTGCGACCTGACTGACCTCCCCCACCCCCCCCCTTCTCCCACCCAGCCCCCCACCCTCCACCACCTCTGGAGGTTACCTGGCCGAGCCAGGGATTTGACATCCGACGTATAAAGCCCCGTGATCCCGCCAAGCCTCCCTATCAAGCATAACCAAAAACTGGAAAAAAAAGCTCCAGTAGCCGTTACCCCCAAAGCAAAACCCCCCCCTCAACCGCATGATTAATACCATGTTAAATATAAAGTGTGAGAGAAAAAAAAGATACAATTAGTCTAAACTATGTCATGATCAGCACCCAGGCAGGTTCGGCAGTTGAAAGGGCTGCTAAGTCTTATAGCCTGCCTCCCCCTTGCCTTCCCCTTCACCATACTGCACAAACATTATCAGAGCTTATCGGACATTGTCTAGCCATATTTAGCGCCTTGTCCCAAATGTGCTTAAGATGATTAACCACATTTCTTGTGCCCCGAGAGTTCCTCTAGGTATTTTTGCGCCTGTATTTCCGAAACAAAACTGCGAGTAGTCCCTTTGTAAATTATTTTCAGCCGGGCCGGGTTCTGTAAGTATACCTCGGCCCCCAACTTCTGAAATGGTTCAAAGAGCTGCCGGACCCTCCACCTACGCTCCACCGTAGCGTGAGCGAAATCGGGTCTGGTGAAAAAAGTAATTCCATCAAAGGTTCGTTTCTTGGTGGGTCTGGCCAAATCAAAAAGGCTTTGCCGAAGTAAAAAATTTCCCAAAAATAAAAGCATGGCACGAGGGTGTTGTGATGCGGCTGCATGTTTGCCAGGAAACAGGGGAAATCTGTGGGCTCTTTGAATTTCCCTGTCCAAATCCCATGCTTGTAGTTCAGGAAAAGCCCCTTTCAATAAAGTGATCATAAATTTCCTGGGGTCGTCTTTTCGACCCCTTCCGGAATTCCTAAAAAGCGGAGGTTGTTACGTCTCTGTCGATTTTCTTGCTCCTCCATTTTCCACATCATATCTTTTACTAACCCCTCTTGTTCGTCATGCTGAGTCTGAAGTAAAACCACATCTTTTCCCAGTTGTTCCGTCCTTTCTTCCACCATGGCCATTCGATCCGCAATATCGGCACAAGTTTTACCAACCTTTCTAACTGCCCCTTGCAATTTTTTAGCCGCCATACGGGATCTACGACTGTCTGTCTTGACTTCCTCCTGGAAACTTTTAATGGACCGTAAAACATCTATCAGGGCAGGTTCGGTTCTTGCATCTTGCAGATCGTCGCCTTTACCACTACCAATGCTTGTTTGATTAAGCACAGAGACGGTGGAGGATCCTGGAACTAAGGTGAGAGGGGTGTTATTGTAGTCCCATGTCAGCTCTTTTACATCTGTATTATCATTGTCATAAGGGTAGTCCTTTCTTTGCGCATGCTCTCTGCTTCTTTTTTTTTTCAGTAGTTTTTTGGTGCCGGGTTTACCTCTCTGAGCCTCAGAATTAGGACTACTGTACCATTTCTTTCCTTCCTCCCCACTAGACACCGAGATACTGATATCTGACATTTCGGACTCCTCTGTCAGGGAATAAAACTTATCCTGATTGTCAGGCGTCTTTACATTCCAATCTATAAGTACCCGATCTCCAAGAGGCGCTAGTGGAAGAGAGTTAGCTGTGGCTGCGATGTTGTTGGGAGCAGTTGAATTGCTAGCCAAAATACAGGAGTTATTGTGCATGCTGATTGAATTACCCTCCAGACTGACCTCTGCTGGCATAGATACCGGAAAAAAGGCGAGGGCTTTACCAGTATCATCCGTTGAAAAGTATCTACCAGCTGTCCTGCTGCACATTTCAGCCCTCCTGTACCCAGGCTATCTGCGTCGCTAACTAGCGAACTGCTCTCTTTCCCTTTCTCGCTAGTTGCTGCAAAGCGGCTCGTGATTAAAGGTTGTGAGCCATCGGCATCCTTGGGTGTACGAGTGGTGCCCTTCTGCCCGGCACCTAACATTGTCGAGTCTTTTTCTTGCAAAGTCTTTTTTATACCGTCGCCTTTCTCACCACCACCTCTGCCTTTCGCGCTCAAGGCATCCGCTCTTTTTTGCCGTGTAAGTGCCAACGCAGCTTTGGATTCAGAGGGGACAGGAAGAATCTTCCCTGCCCTCGCCCCCTTACCAGTCATCCTTGCTTTGGTGAGCTTGCAGGAATTGCCTTTACTGTAGCACGAGGTCTCAAAACCGAGCCTGCTCCACACTCCGATTCTGATCTTGCACGGATTACAGTGCCACAATGTTGCCGCTGCCACTGCGGGAGGTTTCTCCGCTCTGTTTAGCGATCGCGCCTTGCTCCACACAGTCCTCCACTGTAAAACCGGAGAAAACTCACGCAGGCCGGGTTTCATCCATGAACCCAGAGCTGCCTCGGCGTCCTCAAGGTGAAGGCGAAATGCAATGGTGAGCAGCCAGGGTGAGTCTTGTGTTTTCTTCCGCGTCCGCATTCCTTCCCTTCCCTTTTCTTTAAAAGCACTTTCCTTGATGGGGGTTTAAATCATTCTCATTTCCCCGCTGTCAAAGAGATGATTAGAGAGCCTTCAAAGCACCGCAATAGGGGAGGCTCAGCGGAGCATCTTCACGGCGATATCAGTCGGTCGCCATCTTGCCTCCGATCCACCAACTTTACCTCTCCAGTCCTAAACCTTCCTATTTAATACTTATAAGTCACCCCTGTGGTAGGCCCTAACAGCACCTAGGGCAAGGTGCATGGTATTTAAATCGTAGGACATGCGCACTTAAGTTTTACATGTTCTGGCAGTGAAGAACTCCTATTTCTCCCATTGACTGACACTTGGTTACCTTATCTTGTGGTCAGACGCTGAACTGAGGTGTCTGTAAAGTGCTGAAATGGTTCAGTTTGTGTTCAATGCTGTTTCTCTCTGATTACAGCATTGTTGCCCTTGCCAGTGGCTGCCTTTTAATCCTGGTGAAAGGAAGACAGATTCCACATACAGTTTCAGGTCTTCTTTATTCCGTCCGATCTCCACAGCATCCCGGCAGCAACTGCCAGTACCAAGTCATTCCACATTCCACGCAGGGAACGTGCAGAGGAAGGCAGGCACGAGAACCCAACACACCCCCCTTCCTTCACACAAAACAAAAAATGATGAAATCATTCTTAGCAAACATAAAATGAAATAAAACAAAATGAGTTGTATAAATGACAAATAAATGAATAATCAAGAAAATTCAATACCTAACATAGTCCCGAAATCTAGAGGGAACAACCCTTGTCCTGGAAGAAGTAGTTCGGGGAATAACCTCTTTAACCGGAATAGAAACCTTTGAACTTTCCCCCAAAGGAAAAGAAGTTGGACAAGAGGTGTGAACCCCAAACTTTCCTGTCACAAACTCAGCTTTAGACACCGGCACCACTGAGACAGCACACTTGTTCCAGATCTTCCCATTCTCCAACACAACAACATGCTCTCTTACTTCTTTCACTCTAGCAGGAGCAGAAAACCGAGAAGAGCCTTTGTGAACAAAAATTGGCTTCTTGATTCTCACCCAGTCTCCTTGACGTACTGGAGATGCCCTGGCACAATCAGACGCATATCTGGCTTGAGCAGCAGCCCTGACATCAGCTACCATCCCTGACCTCTGCAGATCCACTCCCTTCCTTGACATCCAATCTTTGTTCAGCTTCGAACCTGCAACCCTACCCCTTAACAAGGTGAACGGAGACATGCCAGTACTGGAATGAGGGGTAATTCTCATTGCCCACAACATGTTGAAAATGACCTCCTTCCAGGGCAAACCATTGACAAAAGCTAGTTGTAATTGATCCTTGATCACACGGTTCAGGCGTTCAACTAAACCATTGCTGCGGGGATGGTAAAGAGAGGTGAGAATATGTTTGATGCTATGCACTTTCAGAAATTCTTGCATTTCCACAGACACTAATTGAGTCCCGTTATCTGTCACCAGTTCTTCTGGGAAACCCTCTCGAAGAAAAACATCCTTGAAGAAATTAATGATTGTCACTGAATTTATGCCATCTACAAACCTGACTTCTGGCCACTTGGACATATAGTTGATCAACACCAAGGCGTATTTGGGGGAACTGCCCATACCACCAAAAGGGCCAGCGATGTCAAAAGCCAACTTACACCAGGGTGAATCTTTCACCACAATAGGATTGACGGGAGAGGGATATGTTACCTGAGTTTTGTCACTCAAGACGCACGCACCACACTCACGAACACAGTGTTCGACAGACCTGTCAACACCCGGCCACCAGAAATCCTCCCGGACCCTCCGTTTCATGGCACGAATACCCAAATGACCTTCATGGGCCAAATCCGAAACCTTCTTGCGTATGGTCATGGGCACAACCAACAATCCACCTCTACGTAAAATTCCATCAACAAGGGACAATTCATCACATATTTTTTTAAAAGGAACCAGTTCCGGAACTACATCTTTGTTGTTGGGCCAGCCATGAATCATAAACTCCATTACCATTCTAATCTCCACATCTTCAGACAAAGCCAATTTCCAAACGACTTCAGACAAAGCAGCTCCTGTATCAGCTACCCCACTAACAGCACACACCATTTCTAACTCATCAGCCACAAAGTCACAAGCAGACTCAGCAAGGGGTAACCTGGACAAACAGTCAGCTACATGATTCTTCACACCAGCCACATATTCCAATCGATAATTAAATTCATTCAACCTGTACTGCCACTTAGCTATACGTGGAGTGGCTCTGCCACCACCCTTGGTGGTGAAAAGATCTACCAGTGGTTTATGATCAGTCCTTAGAACAAATTCATTTCCCCATAAAAAATTGCGAAAATATTGTACACCCCACCACAGAGCCAAAGCTTCCTTTTCTATGGTAGAATAAGTGCTTTCCGCTCCCCGAAGTACTCTAGAAGCAAAGGCAATAGTCTCCTCCCTGTTGTCAGATCTTTTCTGCATAAGCACAACACCAAGACCCACATTACTCGCATCAGTGGTAACAATGCAGCGATCATTGATATTAAATAACTTGAGTGGGTGTGCTTGCACAATTGCTTCTTTTAATGACTTGAAATCACGAGTACAACGGTCTGACCATACATACTTCACATTCTTTCTTAGGAGTTCACGCAAACACACAGTTTTATCTGAGAAATTAGCCACAAATTTCGCGTAGTACTCCACCAACCCAAGAAAGGAACGAAGCTGGTCCTTGTTTTGTGGTTCAGGTGCATTTTGAATGGCATCAAGAAGTTTTACCTTAGGTTCCACCCCCTTCTCATAAATGTGAAGCCCTAGGTAATCTACACCATCCTGGAGAAACTTACACTTGTTTTTTCTTAGGGTTAAACCACTAGACTTGACAATATCCAATACCTCTTTGACTCTGGAATTGTGCTCTAGCTCAGTTTTTCCATGAATCAAAATATCATCCTGGAAAAACACGACTCCTGCAGTGTTCTTAAACAAACTACCCATTAGACGCTGGAACACTGCAGAAGCCGATGCCAGACCAAATGGCATGCGTATATAGCGAAATGCACCTTCGGGTGTCACAAATGATGTGAGATGTTTCGAGTCCTTACATAATTCAATTTGATGATAAGCAGAGGAAATATCAAGAGAAGAAAAATATTTTGCACCCTCAAGAGTAGACAACATTTCGTTAATGTTGGGCAGGGGTTGGCGGTCCACCCATATGCAAGAATTGAGGTCGCGCAAGTCCACACACATTCTGAGAGACTTGTCAGCCTTGCGTGCCAAAACTATGGGGACAACCATTCAGACCCCTCAATTGGCTCAATTACACCCATGGAACACAATCGCTCAAGTTCCTGTTTGAGTTCACCACGCATACTAAGAGGTACTTTACGTACTTTATGTGCAACAGCTCTTGCACCTTCCTTCAAGACAATACGGTGCTGAAAACCCTTGAGTTTGCCCAAATCACCATTAAAGATCTCAGGGTACTTTTGAACCCAATCACATTTCGATAATGATTCAGCGTTAACAGTATGCACAGGGGTAACCTCCGGAAGGTTGGAGTAAAATTTCTTGGCTTCGTGTTTCGATAAAACCATGTCTGGATGATTGGGGTCTAGTATGATCCCCAGTTCGCCCTGCTCTTCCCAACCTAATAAATTTGCACCTTCTTTTACAACATATACAGTCCCTTGTGTTAAATCTCCTTTGAATTCCAGTTTTTCCTCAAACTTCCCAAGAATTTCTACTCTTTTACCACCATAATCGAAAATTTTTATATTGGACTGAACAACAGGAACGTTACCCAATCCCTCAAAGTCCTTGGCATTGATGAGGGTAAAAGGAGAACCAGAGTCAGCAAGAAACTTTATGTTTCTCCCATTCAAATTTATAACACAAGCAGGAGACTTTCTTTTATGCGATTCAACAATGGAAGCAATTTCCACAACACCATCGAATTGAGTGGAAGAAGAAGACAACATTAACAATTCATGGCTTTCATCATCTTCCCCATAGTCAACATTGTCACCTTCAATAGCTTTCACAGTTCTCGGCGGTCCTTTATGTGCTATCGTAGCTTTGCACATACGTGCAAAGTGACCTTTCTTGCCACATTTGAAGCAAGTTTGATTAATGGCAAAACAAAACTTAAAATTGCCCAAATGAGATCTGCTCCCACATCGGTAACAAGAGAGGTCAGATTTTACAGGTTTTTCATACTTCGGTTTGGATGAACTGGACGCAGAAGGAGAAACGCCAGGTACATTTGTATCATTTTCTTTTGTAGGTTTAGTTGTAAGTTTAGTAGTGACTAACTTGACTTCGTTGGATGACGTAGACCCACTCATCTCTTTCATGCAATGTTGAGAAGCTCAATCGTTCTGGCTAAAATGAGAGCAGTTTCTAAGTCAGGATCTTCGGAAGCTAACAGTTTCGATTGAATCTTTTTATTGCAAGTGCGCTCAATTAGCTGATCACGGATAATTTCATCTCTGAACTCTCTATAATTGCAAGTGATTGCTAGAGTTCTGAGAGCAGCTACAAAATCATCGATGGATTCGCCAGGCATCTGAGCACGTTGCAAAAACTTATGCCGCTCCAGTACAATGTTCTTCTTGGGGTTAAATCTTTTATCTAAAGTTTTAATAAGAGAGGCGTAATCATCTACAATTAAGGAGTCGCCTTCATCACCACCACTGACACATGTTCTTACAAGTTCTAAGGGCAAAGTCTTTAAAATGGTTCTCCCTTCCGCGCCCAAGTTATATACGAGCAAAGCTTTCTTCTTTTTTGAAGTAAAAGTGTCACCATCAATCGCCTCAAGGTAGGCTTCAAATGTCTCTTTCCATTGTTGCCAAATGACAGGAGGAGTACCAGGTGACTGTAAAAACGGAGGTGGTACTACTACGTGATCCATTGCGTGGGTGAGTTGCTGCCCCAAAATCACTGCCAATAAATATTCAACTTGCAAATTGTATAAAAGTTTTCAGTGCCACTCTGCAGTTAAGCAGAAGAAACTGTGCATAAAACTGACATTACAATGAAAAAAAAACAAGTCAGTGTGAATAAAACAATGGTGAACTGCTACACAACTGAAGCTTTTAAAAGTGACGCGCGCCGATTTGTGCGCCGGTTGCCACAATGAATGAGAAGTTTCCTCTAAATACAGCAACGCGCTAACATACGCGCTGGTTGCTATGTACACGCTGGTTGCTATGACTCAGGAGCTTAGCGTTGATTAGCGCATGGATTGTCAGCTGTCTAGGGTGACGCGCGCCGATGAACGCGTCGGTTGTCACGGTAACTAGACTAACAACATCGGGATTGTTGGCTGTCTAGCGTGACGCGTGCCGATGCACGCGCCGGTTGTCACGGTAACTAGACTAACAACGTCGGAATGACGTGTATCAGCTCGCGCTTGCGCAACAGGCTCCACAAACTCACTTTTCTTTGAAAAAGAGAAAAAACCTCACCGTAGACTCATAGGAAACCGCAATTAGCCAACAAAGCGGTCTGCATCGAGGTCTTCACCGGATGTACCTCAGGGGCGCAAAGTCAGCTTTCCCTAGCAGGACAAGCAGCCGATGAGAAAAAGGCGTCACCAACACCTTGTGGCAACCAACAGAGGGAAGACTGGGAACCGGACAAATCGTCGCCAGTGAAAGGAAGACAGATTCCACATACAGTTTCAGGTCTTCTTTATTCCGCCCGATCTCCACAGCATCCCGGCAGCAACTGCCAGTACCAAGTCATTCCACATTCCACGCAGGGAACGTGCAGAGGAATGCAGGCACGAGAACCCAACACCTGGGAACAAGAGAGGAGAGAGAAGTACAGAAAATATAACACATGGCATTTAATGCGAGAGGTTGGAGCAGGAAGCCCAGGCTGAGGCTGCTGCTGCGGCTGTCGCAGCCTTTGCCACGGTGAGGAGGTGGCAGAATGGTGTAAGACAAGCCACCCATGTCTGTGCAGATATCCAAGGGGGGACATCCAAGGGTCGATCCAGCTGATCCAGTTGCTGCACGATGGCCCGCCACAGACAGTGATGGAGACAAAGAGAGGAGTGAGACCACGGTTGGCTAGAGGTGCTCTTGTCGCACTCTAGCCTGTTCCTCCTCCTGCTCCTTCCTGGTCCCTCCCTGTTACAGTCCCGCGCTCTTGCTGCCTTTACCCCCACAGACTGTTCCAGCGGTGGTAGTTACTGGTAAGTCCTGGGGAGGGGGCTAGTGTGATGCGGAGCACTGGCTGGCGGTAAGAGTTCCAGGAGTTCCCGGAGTTGAGGTGGGGCCTCAGGTGACGGACCTGGTGCTGGCAGGCTTGTTGGCTAGGTGGCAGGCGGCCTCACAAAACGTTTGTGAAGCCAGTGAAATTAGAGCTGACTTTGGACCACAAATAGGAGTCCTAGAGTGCATATTTGAGCTTGTACAACAGTGACCTTAAAGCTTGCTCTGAACTTGTTGCAGCAACCGATATTGAATTGGGACTAACGGACTAGCATGCTCGTGCCCCTTCACAGTGTATAACAGTGACGGTGATAAAATGGCTGTTTAGGTCTGCAAAGGGAAGCTGAGGAGGCGCTTGAAAGTCTATCTTAAATATGTTAATTTAAATAAATTTAAACAAATCGGTTAATTTCACTACAAGTGAGGGGTGAATTAATTTCAATTAGGAATCATAAAGAAATTCCCGCAATCACTGTTGCTGTTGCCTTTGCTGTATACCACAGATTATTTATTTTCGCTTCTGGGCAACAGGAGCAATAGGATTTATAGGTGTGTACAAGCCTATATAAGACCCAAACAGTCACAGGAGCACTGTGGCAAGTGAGCATGGGGTAAAATGTGCTAAACACGAGCCAGAACCCGGCTTCAGAAAAAACAATCACAAGCTTTAGGAAAGAGGTCAAAATGCGATGGAAAATGGAAATGCAACCAGTACCCTTGCCCCGGAGCCAAAGGCTTTCAACATCATTTTATTAAGGGAGACTCACAATGTTTCATAATGGAACAGGATGGCCAATCAGATGCGAGCTCAGATGTATTCATTTTTCCGAACCCTGAGATTTGCCCAGAAAAATGCCCAACAATAAGCCTAGTCTAGACCAAAGCCCAGCAGCGGACAAATCTCCACCCGATGACATGATCAGTCGAAAACTAGTAGAGGTCCTGATCCATGAGCAACACTTGGGTCGGGGATTGCCTTAGTAATGAAATGATGAAAAGGGTGCTGACGAATAATGACCACCCTAAGTCAGTCTTATGGAGCTCAAAAGGCCACACATCTGATGTTACTGGGTTAAATGATATCCTAATCTACAGCCATGGTAAGGATTGACCGTCATGTCAATTAAAACATCCCCAGTCACTGAGCCCTGGCTGCATGAACCACACAAATGACGGCCGGAGATGGCTTCAGGGTCTCTGATATCATCAAAGCAAAAACAACTGTAGGTTAGGAATAATATCTGGAGGGTGCTAAAAAGCCAGCCCATTAACAAAAACGTAACCCCATTGTCCTGGAACATCGCAGGGATTAATAAATTAAGTACATCCCAAGAGTTGCAAAATCTCTTATACTGTTATCAATTTTTCTGCTTTTAAGAAACTTGGGCAAGGGACTCTTATAATATCCCAAACTACGCGACCTGGAATAAGGCTCTGCAATGTTTTAAGAGAGGGGTTGTCTATCAGTGGGGCTAATGGCCTTAATATCTACAACATTGGAGATCTCTAAGTCTGAGATTCCAAAAAGAGTAGTTACATATTAGTTTTGAAACTAATGGGGGCAGATTTCAACAATCAAGGAGTAATCTTTCTATATAACATATATGTCCCTCCAGATTGGACACGGAAGCATAGTATCCAAAATTCACTTATCGACCACATCACAAAATTACAGAAGGATTGGTGGGATTCAGCATTGGTTCTACAGGGTGATCTCAATTACATCATCATGAGTACTTTTTTCGATCTGTAACGATCATAAAAGTATAAACAAACAATTACACAGTAAACAAATACATAAATACATAAAATGATCTCAATTACATTTTGGACCTTCCAAGCATAATCCCAGATCCACTGAATGAATTTAATAACTTTTGGAATATTCCTAAAATGGTAATAACAAAAAAACCTAACTGGGAAAACCAACATTGACTTCTGGAGGAGGCTGTTTACTCTCCCAGTAGATAATCTCATTGGCAGAATTCCTCCTGACATTTCCTTCACTACTCACTTTGCCTGAGTAAGGAAAATTTGTTAGATTACACTCAGGTCTCACTGTTTTTTTTAATATTATATCCTGTCATTCAAAATCACCATGTCTAAGAACTTTAAAAAATCATATCTCCGTTTCGACTGATTGGATTTAAGTCATTCTTGTATCATTTTATCTATTGCAATTCACTCTATTGTTCTAAATTGGTGTGGGATTCATTTTGTAATGTGTTTTAACTTTATTGTGTGCTGCATAATTACCTTACACATGGCTTCTACGTTAAGCCTGACTGCTTTTGGCTAACCTACTAGAGAGCAAAGCACAGGTTAATTTAGTGATGTTTTGTAGTTCACCCTGAAAATAAGTGTGGTTGTTGCCTAAGTGGGGCTTCCACCCCCATTTCTTACATTCACTGTAGGGTGTAATTTGCTTATCTATTAAGGAAGGGCCTAATGAGCTAATAAAATCTTTTGTACATAGAAATACAGTCTTGTTGTCAGGACCTACAGGACACACATTAATAAAGTACACCTCATTGCTGGTACAACTCAATCTAATTGGCCCTTAGTTGTACAAAATCGGAACCTCAAGATGGCAGCTGCTAAGCACATATACGCACATACAGGTTGTTTAGCCATATCCCTCTAGAAGGTACGGGATACCTGGTGATTAGAACCTTGAGCGCGCACTGAGCTCAGAACGGCGCACTTCACTTGAGTGACTCACGGTGTAAGCATATTTCATGGCCGTCGTGAGTACATTTTAGTTTTCAGTCAGGAGACCGCCGCTTCCGATGGTAGTTAGAGCGTTCACCCTCATCAAGAATATGTGGGCAGTGTCTCTGAGCTGTGCAGGCTCAGATTCAAAGTGGGTGTGTAGGGAAATGCCATAAGGAAGACGCGTCTCAGTGAATTAAGACATCCTGAAACGCTAGGCAGAATAGTGCTCCTTTCACGCTCCTGCCTGTGTATAGAGTTGGAATAGCGTCTCTGCTATGCCTATGCTCTTGACCCAGAATTAGTGTTTCTACCGCTTCTCCAGTGTCAAAACGGTTTGGATATTAATCTCGCAGAAAGAGAAGACTTAGGGAAGAAACAAATAGGAAACAAGAGGAAAAGTCAACAACCAAATACACCAGTGAATTAACAAGAATACTTACTAGTCTGCGTGCAGTCTGTAGTGCCAGAGGTGCTCCCATGTATTGGGACCACATGATGACCTTTGATACCATTATTTTAATTGACTTTAGGTGTTTTCTTGAATGTACTACATCATTTTTCCTGCATGTGCACTTTTCCTTGAAGATTTCTTTCGTGTCTCCTTGTAGGTTTTAGAGTGGGAGTGCTTTCACAGAGTAGAACAGCCTTGCCAGGAACAGAACGTGTGGGATGTGCATTTGAAAGCATGAGAAAGAGAGAGGTGTGGAATGTACTTCTTGGTCTCAGAGCGTAGTGTTATATGCAGTGGTGCTCAAATGTGCATTATATTGTACATTAGGAGATGAAGTATGTAGTGCTATAGGCAGTGGTGCACAAATGTGCATTGTGTTGTACTTTGGGAAGTATTATGAAGTTCTTACTATTGGCTTTGACATGCCCTCATGCCATCTCGAATTCTGACTCTGTCTAGCTTGAGCTTTGCACACAGGCAGGCCCCAAGAACACTCAAATGGTTTAGGCTATTCATGTTCAGGCTTCTTTTCTGTACTTTTGGAGACTTTCGTAAGCTTTGTTAAGATAAGGAACTGGAACATGTGAGAGCGCAGAAGGATATGTGAGAACTCTTTTGCCTTTGGAATGCTTGCATGGAGAGTGACCAACTCTGGTAAGTTTCCTTGGTGCAGAGGACGTCCTCTCAGAAACTTCTAGTGCTTTGAGATTATAAAACTGGGGTTTGTTGTCTTGGAAACCAGGATTTTGGACCTGAATGACGGACGCGTCTACTTCAGTGTAGGAACCCGGCTTGCTGAGGCTCTTGACCCTGGCTGTGAATCCCCCAGTCTGGAGTGGGCTAAGATGCAATGTTTGCAGCGAGTGATGTGTTTTCTTTGGTTATTGACTTTGTGATGTGTGAGTGTGTCTGTGTGCACATTCAAGTCTACAGTGGTTATAATCATCTGAGGTGTTATTTTTGGTTATAGGTATTGTGATGTGTGAGTGTGTCCGTGTGCACATCCAAGACTCCAGTGGTTATAATCATCAGATGTATTTAGTGTATATATCTTTCTGATTTCTTGCAGTGGATGTCCATATTATTATCTGCTTGTATTTTATTTCATGTATTTTTTACCATGCACTTAACAGTTGCATTTGCCTACTTATAAGTGTTTATTGCTTGACAAATATATAATATATATATATATATATATATATATATATATATATATATATATATATATATATATATATATATATATATATATATATATATATATATAATATCCAAGAAAGAAGTGACTCAAACAGATAGATTCACCAAAGAACAAAAATATATTTCAACTACAACGTTTCAGCTTCCGCCTTCATGCCTTATTCTGACAACAGTCTTTTGATGTGTCTCATTTTATAAGAGTGAAATCCCTTTCCTGGTGTTTTTATTGCTTCGCCGTGTTTGTGCCTCCATGTGTGGGAGGGCGGTATTTTCTATTATTTGGGAGGGCGAAGCAATATACAGTCAAGGAAGAAGGAGGTTCACTTTCAGTGTCTTCCAGGGTCTTTGAAGACAGGCAAGTATTCCAGAAAGAAAAGAGAAAAATCTGTTTAATTGTGTATACTTTGAAAAAATAGGCATTCAATAATCAGCAATTGTATTTATAAGATATATATAAATATATTTAGAAATAGGAATTGAGAAACATTAAATAACTGCAGATAATGCTGTAGAATATAAATATGGTTACCAATTAGAATCTTTGCCAAAATCTAGTTGGAAGAAAAACCCACCATTAAAAGACATAGAAGAGGAGCTTCGGCTTTAGTCCTATAGGGTATGGTAATGTTTAACTAGAATATTGTGTTCATACTTATTCACATCCAGCGGCGACTCCTCCGCTAAGGCGGAGGAGCGTCACCCTACTGCTTTGCAGGAATTTAAAAAAAGGAAAAGCAAAATGATAATATCTAATGTTATTATCATTTTGGTTTTCCTTCCTGCTTAGGTGCGGGGCGGGGCTGCCCTGCGCAGGGGCCAGGGGGAGGAGTGTTAAGCACACTCTAAAGTGCACTTTGCATGTTCCCCACCAGGCTGTAATGCACAGCCTGGTGAGGAACATGCACAGCCTCCTAGTCCCTCTCTGAGCACCGAACTGCTGCGCTCAGACCAATCACAAAGCTGCTATAAGCCAGCGTTGTGATTGGCCAGGGGATTCTGGGAGGCTGTGTTCTTCCTGTTGCAAAGACGATGGAGGAGAGGCGGCGGTGGGCGGTCGGCGGCACCCAGGTAAGTCCTTTTATTTTATTTTTTTATTCCCCTCTATGGTCCCCCCGCCCGACCACCCCCGTCCAGTAGCAGCCGCTGCTGTTCACATCTATTGACACTAGTTAGAGCTGTAAAGATTAAAGTTGATAATATTGTTTAATGTCAGTTCGACATTTCTCAATGATATCATAACACAAGAAGTGAAGTACAGAAGGATAAGCTTTAGATGAACCTAGAAGCTAGGATGAAGCAGTCTATTCGTTTCTCTACCGATCCCCTTTCCCCCCTTCAAGTCTTTTGAGTCTCTAGTAATATCTAGTGGAGATTGGAGTGTTTCTAAGGAGGGCATTGGGATATAGTCAACATTCTGCTCCTGTGGAAGAACCTGACAGAGTGAATTCTTCCAATAAACAATAGGATCAGTAAGGGATTCTCCAAGAATAATATACAAGAGCATTCTCCAATTCACCCTATCTTGTTTGTAAACAGAACGCCCTCAAAACATTAAGCATTTATGGGTATTGAAATGAACCAATAGAATAACCGGATCATACTTGCTTTTCATGTAGGGGGAATGGAGATAGCGCAAATTCTTGTGCTGAAACTAAACTGTACGTTTAGTCTATTTACTCAATATTGTTTTGTGATTATTTATATCATAAGGTAAAATTTTTATAGAGTTGTTGATAAAGTTTCGCTTTGTGAGATTTCAGCACCTGTAATGAAGGCTCCAACACAAGCATAGCTTTTTACTTCTCTTGTTCATGGTTGTCAGTTTCCAGTATGTCTTTCACAATTTTTAGAGCAGAATATGTCAATTCAGAAACTGAATAAATGATTTCAGCATTTTAAGGTCTCCCTCTATATTTCTGAGAGAAACTCTTATATTTTCAGGGTCTCAATTATGACATATTGCCGTAGGGCAGCGCCGCAGGCCTTCCTGCTGTGCTGCCCTACGGCAAAAGAAAAGGGCAGGAATGCGCATTCCTGTCCTTTTCTCCTGTGCCGACGCACAATGGGCTGCCGTGCCCCAACGCAGGCACCTTTGCACCATGGTGCAAGGGTGCCTGCGTTGTGGGATGATTATTTTTGTGCAGTAACGGAAAGCTTCCTGCACAAAAACAATCACAAAAGCAGAATGCAGCACACATAGAAAAAGGAAGAACGAGGAGAAATAAAGATATTTGTCTCGTAAATATGGAGCAGGCTCCTGCGCCACAGAACGTCACAAAAAGTGACGTTCCGGCGGTGCAAGGGGCCTCATAAATAAGGCACTTTGGGCCAGATGTACGACCCGCCAATTTGCAAGTCGCAAATTGCGTCGCATTTGTGACTCGCAATTTGCAACTCGCAAATTGGTATGCACAACAGTGTCTGAGACACTGTTTGCGATTCCCAATGGGGTCGCAAATTGCGAGGCTCATAAATATTCATGAGCCACTGGCAATTTGCGACCCCATTGGGAAAGGCGGGAACTCCCAGGGATGGTGGCCTGCTGGGCTCAGCAGACCTCCATGTCTGGGACTGCTTTTAAATAAAGCATTTTTTTTTAAAATGCAGCCCATTTTCCTTAAAGGAAGACGGGCTGCATTTAAAAAAAAAAAAAAATGAAACGTTTTCGTTTAATTTTTTAAGGGCAGGTAGTGGCCCCTGGGACCACTGCCTGCCCTTAAAAAATATTTTGGGGCCAGTCACAAAGGGGAAGTGGTCCCCTGGGGACCCCTTCCCATTTGCGACTCCATTACCACCCTCTTGAAGAGGGTGGTAATTTGCGAGTGTTTTGCGACCGCAATTGGAGTCGCAAAACATTCATACATGGCTTTGCGGTCGCTATTAGGAAGGGAACGCCCCTTCTAAATAGCGAGTCGCAAATAAATTGTGACTCGCTATTTAGGAATTGTACATGGCCCTGTGTACTTTTGCATGTGCAAACGGGTCGCAAACCCGTTTGCGCATGCAAAATAGGGTTGTACATCTGGCCCTTTGTATCTATCTTGCTAGCCCTCCTAAATGCTTTCCTCGTGGAATTGGCTGATTTTTGCAAACTGCCATTGTTATCTGCAGTATTAAGGCATGATTTAGAGTTTGGCGGATGAGTTACTCACAAACATATTGGATATCCCGTCCGCCATATGACAAATCCATTTTATGCTATGGCACTTGTAATACAGCAGGCAGGATATCCGTCACATTTCTAACGGAGTAACCAGTCCTCCAAACTCTAAATCAGGTCCAAATTAACTTTTGACCTACTTTTCTATTGTGGTCCCACAAGGAAACACTCACATTCATTCATTCATTAAATGATTCTCTATGTTCTGTAACAATTTTGTAATTACATCCAGAAGACACATTTTAGAGCATAATGGAAAAACTATTACCAATATTGTGCAAGGAGGAGAGCAGGTCAATCAAGCTTTTAATTTTTGGGCTTTGATGATTGGCCGAATGAAACGACTTTGGTAACTACATTCAAGGGCAACTATTTGTTTTAAATGCCTAATTATGCAGTGAAGAACTATAAAAGCATTGTATTTATGGACCACATATACCAGCATGCCTAATGAATATGCCGTTTGGGGAGCCCAATGAGGAGCCACGATTCATTATAAATGTGCATATGTTTGTGGTCATGAAAATTGAGGAAGGACTATGATATGCCCATGATCAAGTTTATAAATACCGAAACGGGTTGGGACCACATAGTCCTTTTTTTCAGTGGCATAAAATTAAAAACTTGATTGACAGCCTGTATGGGAGTGCAGCCACGTTCCTCTGGGGCAAGAACTGAGTATTTTTTTATATTAGCGGCATTGCCCTGCTGCATGGACTGCACCATCTCTTTGAAGGAGTACTGCACCATAGATTTACGTGCTGGATTCCACTGTGGATTGTGATGGATTGAGGGTCCGTTTGGACTTTGATGATTGGCCGAATGGAATGACAGGTTTGCTGTCTTTTGAAGCTACATTCAAGGACAACTATTTGTTTTAAAGGCCTAATTATGCAGAGAAGGACTATAAAAGCATTGTATTTATGGACCACATATACCAGCATGCCTAATGAATATACCATTTGGGAGGCCCATTGAGGAGCCACGATTGATTATAAATATGCATATGTCTGTGGTCATGAAAATTAAGGAAGGACTATGATATGCCCGTAATCAAGGTTGTAATTCCCGAAACGCGTTGGGACCACAAAGTCCTTTTTATCTGTGGGATAAAATTAAAAGCTTGATTGACAGCCTGTATGGGAGTGCAGCCATGTACCTCTGGGGCAAGAACAGAGTTGTTTTTTTTTAATATTAGCGACATTGCCCTACCTCATGGATGGCACCATTTCTTTGAAGGAGTACTGCACCATAGATTTAAGTGCTGGATTCCACCGTGGATTGGGACAGATTGAGGGTCCGTTTCGCCTTTAATAATTGGTGAATGGAACGACAGGCTTGCTGTCTTTGGTAACTACATTCAAGGACAACTATTTGTTTTGAATGCCTAATTATGCAGCGATGGACTATAAAAGCATTGTATTTATGGACCACATATACCAGCATGCCTAATGAATATACCATTTGGGAGGCCCAATGAGGATCCACAATTGATTATAAATATGAATATGTCTGTGGTCATGAAAATTGAGGAAGGACTATGATATGCCCGTGATCAAGGTTGTAATTACCAAAATGCGTTGGGACCCCAAAGTCCTTTCTATCTGTGGCATAAAATTAAAAGCTTGATTGACAGCCTGTATGGGAGTGCAGCCATGTTCCTCTGGGGCAAGAACTGAGTTTATATATATATATATATATATATATATATATATATATATATATATATATATATATATATATATATATATATAGTGAAAACTTCAGTCACAACGTAACGTTTTAAACTAGAAGAACACTGAAATTCATTTAGTTCAAGTAACTGTAACTCATGCCCTAAAGAAACAATAACAGGTACCCCTACCATGCACAGTTTTGTTATCAATTATGTAATTTCAGATGTTGCAGTCATGTTATCAATGATGTCACAGAACATGTCACAAGTGATGTAATATTGGAGGTAATTAGCAGTTCATAGCGAGAGTTATAGTGCCATCCAAGCCGCTTTAGAATGGATAAAAGCAATAGGCAGAGAGGTATAGCTTTGTCCAGACATAAGGGATCACCCAGTATAAGCCACGAAAAAAACACTTTCAGGCTTAGAGTGTTGCATAAATCATGCAAAAAATGATTTTTTCAATCCAAAGCTGTAATACTGTGCTGGGATTGATAAAAGACGTTTGTCATTTTTCAGCTTGGCGTGACACTTTGCTGCAAAAATGGCAAAAGGCTTTGTCACTCTTTAACTTGGCGTGGATGGCACTGTGCTAATTCCTTACTTAGAAACTTTGCTAGAGAAACAGAGGTGAGCAGATTCAGCGAGTCTGTAATGTTGTAGTGTACTCCATTTAAAGGAGCTGCCCTCCACCTAAATTTGGGGACTACACAGAGTTCCCTGTTTCCTTTTCTGCATAATATCTTTTTGTTCTGTAATATTTTAATTTTACTTCAATACTTTGAGTTATCTTTAATGTGCGTTGAATTAAACTATTTTTCATCGTGGTCTATGGCGGTATAGCAGTTTTCAAGAAAATGTGTTAAAAAACTACTTGAAACAATACCATCTCAGCAAATCTTATATATCAGAAGTTGTACCAATCCATTTCGTTTGCTTCATAATTAACTCTACAATATAGCTGCAAAATTAAAAGATAAACATGTAAAAAAATTCGTTGTTTGGGAAGACACCAATAGCTTTTCAGAACAAGCATTTACAAACGCAATAGGTCTTGCCTTGACAATTACTCTCTCGAAAACCTAGACATTGGCAAAGATATATCAGTCTTAGGTTTTGGAGAGGTGGCTGAGTAAGCATGTGTACAGGTTACATATATTAATTTTGCCAAGTCTCCTTGAACCTCAACGTACTCTAAATTATTTACATTTGTGCCCTGGGATCATCATGCCAAGGCTGCCCACAAACATCCAGAAACTACCACTGTTATAGCAGGACCAAAATTATATCTACAATATGTAATTAATTACTACTACAATGCATGGATCAGGATTATAGCAGGTACTGGTGTCATGGATGTCCACAATATGTCAAGAATTAGCACCAGGGGCAAAATGCCCAAGAACTACCACAATACTGCCAGAACCATCACTGGGCCACGGATGCCCACATTATTCCATTGTGCCAGAGTGATTAGTATGCCTAAATGGAACACATTTCTGCAATGGATGCCCACAATATGGAAGTCCAGCCATTATGACATGAGAGGGCACAGATGTGCCATGGTTTTGCAAACCATTTATGCCAAGAATGTCCCCAGTACCAGCATTATGCCAGGGCAATGCACTATTATACCATGGGTGTCATTAATATTCTAGCAATTAATATCATTACACTAGAGCTAGCATTTTACCAGCGATGGGCAATATACCACGGATGACCACAAGTTGCCAAGAATGACTACTATTGTGCAAGGGCCAGAATTTTACCAGTGGTGGGCATCATATCATTGAATGCCCACAAGTTTTCTAGAAATACTACTGTTATGCGAGGGCAAACATTTACCCAGGGGTGGGAACACACACATAATAAAAAAGTACCACCATTTGCCAGGACCAGCCTTTTATCATGGTGGTAGGTCATGGATGTCCACAGGTTCCCAGGAATTACCACTTTTTGCAAAAACCATCATTTTGCTATAGGTGGGAAATGGCATCTTTCAAATGATACTCAGAAGTTGCCAAGTATTACCGCAACAGTGTCAGTGCCAGCATTTTACTAAAGTGGAAATAAGCATTATACCGTAATGTCCACAAGCTGCCAAGAATTGCCACTATTGTGCCAGGATGGGCAATGCACATCAACCCATAGATACCCATAGGTTGCCAAGATTTGCTAAAAGAATGTAGGGCTTAGAGGAGGAAGACAGACAGTGATGCCTCAGCCAGCCTGGGATAGGGGTTGATGGAAATGCCAGAGGCGGCAAGCAGGAATGTCCGGTAAAAGGTAAAATTGAGTAAGTGAGAGTGTCTAAGGGGCGAAGGGAGAAGCAGGAGTCTGCGGGGAGTGGGGTATTGGAGCAAGTTGAAGTGCCTGTGAAGAGAGTGAGGACCCAACAAACTAGAAAAGACATGCATGATAGAAGGCAATGAGGAAGGATTGGGTGCCCCGTGATGGGGCTTTCATGCACCACACCAGTGTGAGAAGCTCTGGAAGAGCAACTCCCTCGGGCTGAGAGATTTCTTTTTCCGATGGTGTTTTCCTTATATCTGGAATAGCTGGCAGATAAATGTTTGCCTTTTGCTATGCAGGGAGTTCTATCGGGTGAAACAGCTGCTTAGTAAACACAAATAAGAGATTTTTAATAAATTAGCAGTATCTGTCCTGAATGACACTTAACATCAATAAATGTCTAGTAATTGTTTTAGACAGGGATGAAAGTCAGAACACACCACAAACGGAAATTCAGTTTAAAAAAAATATATACATATTATTTATAACAGTCAATTTTGTATGTGGCCGTCCCATACACAAATGTCAAAACAAACAACATAAATAACGTGACTTTAGTGAACCATGTGACATAAAGTGCATGCGTGTTATGGAGAATAACCAAAACATACAAATTAAATACACATATATACAATATAGATTAGTGTAGGTCTGTTTCTTTTTGGATACATAAAGTTCTATAAACACCCTTTGAACTGCCTTCTTCTTAGTGAAAGGGTGAAGAGACAAAGGACATGAGCAGATCAATGAAGCGTCGATGTTTCAACCCAGAAGGTATGCTTAATTGAATGAAGGTCACTGCGGGTCTTCCAAAGGAATGGTGTATGAAATGTAGACAGCCTATATAAAAGAAGGTAATCTGGAGTAAGTGGGGTGTGTTAAGACTGATCTGTGATTCAAAAATGGGGTTAAGGAAAACTCACCAAATCAAAGCGACTCCTCCAGTCCTGGATGGAGTGAGAATATATGCAAAAGAGAGGAATTCTGACTCATCTCTCATGTATTGGATGAGGCATCATGTGACAAAGGGGGCCAATCCTCCCCAATAAGACAGTTCTAGCTAAAATAGTAAACAAATTACCCCAGAATTGCTCTATCTTGAAAAAAACTGAATTTTCGTTTGTGGTGTGTTTTGACCTTCATCCCTGTCTAAAACAGTTACTAGAAATTGTTTGGCAATAAGTGCCATTCAGGACAGATACTGCTAATTTGTTAAAGTATTGTATTTGTGTTTGCTAAGCAATTGTTTCACTCGACAGAACTCACCGTAGATTATACTGCTTACACGCAGGTTCTGAGGGACACAGGGTTTACACCATTTTCTTTAAATGTTTTGGTATGCAGGGACAGTAGTTGGTTTTCACTTGACGACATGGGAGGATTTGTTTTGAGAAAACAGCCACAAAACATTTGACTCAAAGTACCACTAGGTAGAATGAGAGAACAAGGGTACCCCAATATGCGAACCTGGGGTGATCAGATATTTTAGGAAAGCCAGTGGTTCAAGTGGTGGCCACAAAGGGTCCGGAGCAAAAAGTGTGAACCCCAAAAGGGGCACTAGGAATCTCAATTAAACTAGAGCATTAATCATGCTGGGAGCACAGAAGTAGGGGAACATAATTCGTGTAAAATAGACAGTTTATTTTACACAAGTAAAACTTAGTACTCTAAGTAATATTCAGGTGCTCACAAAGGTGAAAAGTGGGCGTGATGTGACAAGGTGATAGTGGATTAAAAAACATAACATCGCATTGACAACAAGACAAATGGAACTCCACGTAAATGTAAACAATAGAAGGAGTTACTGTTGTAAGGGTAGACGGCGTTTCGATCTTATAAACTCAAGATCATCTTCAGGACATATAGTGAGCAATCTGAAACTAAAGGGGAACAATGTATTGTTACAATATGTACCCTACAGTTTAACTAGTAGCAGTGAACAAGTGCTCCCAGTGGTTGTAGCCGTAATTATTTAACCTCCTAGGTTGCGTGAGGTACAGAGAAGACCATTTAAGGTGGTCAATGTGGAAGACCAATGAATGGTGGTGCGCGCGGGGCGCCTGGTATTCAAGGGTTGGGGGGCGGGGGGCGAAGTCGTTGGGGTGGGCGGGTCGCAATTAGAAAGCGAAGGTGGGAGTCATGCATAAAAATTCATAGAGGCGGACTTACTCTCATTTGGCCAAGGGAGTAGACCCGGGCGGGGTCACGGGCGCGGTTCTTTCAGTCGCACCTGGGAGGCCTCTTGAATGGAGCGGCTGTCTCAATCTAAGGAAGCAGAGAGTGAATTGGAGGCCAGAATAATTATGGGAGTGGCGCGGGCGAAAAATTCAGGTAGCCGCTACTCACTAATAGAGCCTCGAAGAATTTGCTGGTCTAGGGTTACCTCCGGCCGGAGGTAGTGCAGGGGCGAGCATGGAACCTTAGTCTGAGACTGTTCAGGAATGGCAATGTGGTCAGGGCTGTAATTGGAAGGAGAATCAGCCCAGTGGATAGTGAGGGGGGAGGGGAAAAAAGGGGGGAAAAAGGAGAGAAAAGGGGGGGGAAGGTGTGTTAAAGTTCTGCTTACATGATTCCGCCTTCAGTGGCGCGTGAGGCGCAAGGTTGCCGGCGTCAATATATGAGCGTGAAACTTAGGACTGTCAGGGTCTGTGGAGAGAAAAATGCGCAGTCAAGGTGCGCTGTGGTGAAAAGGGAGGAATTGGGAAAAGCGTAGTTGTACTTACGCTGGTATGGTGAGCCGTAATTAGTCAAGGCGAGGGCTTGGTGTGGCCTGAGGTACTCAAGGAACTTTCAAGGAACAGGGGTGTAGTTCCTGTCGAGAGATAAAGTCAAATGAGGCGCACTGTGATGGAGGGGATGGTTATTAGAAGCAGCGCTGATGTATTCACACTAATGTGGAGAACCCCAGGGTTCAACACTTTTTGCTCACGACCCTTTGTGGCCACCACTTGAACCACTGGCTTTCCTAAAATATCAAAGTACCACTAGGCAGTCCCAGTCAGGCCTAAAAAACAGACCATAAAAAATCCCGTTTCAGATACTGTATTTTGAGATGATCACTAACATTTCTCAGTGTAAGGACTTCTTTTGTCAACACATTCCAGTCATGCTCCATCTCTTTTGAAAACAATCTAAACAATAGCTGTGCTCATGAACACTTCTGACTGCCATGGTAGTCCGTCTGGGTTGAAGTGCTTAGACACATTATTACCCAGTAGTAAGTGTCCATAATATTACAACAACAACATAGCATAATATAGCAATTTGCAAGCCGAGTATGAGAGAGAAGAGATCATTTTTAAAATTATTGTACTAATATTCACTCCCCAACGTCATGACACTAAACAGGCACTCAGCCTGATAAAGAATAAATCTCGCCTGGGACAGTCTCCTGCAGTTTATGAAGCACCTATTCCAGCTCCAATTATACAATTTCTGTACTAACCATTTTGACTCCCACTCACCTCTACTGCACTCATATAGAGTTCTGAGACCTTGGTTGGTCATCACATATCAATCATACCAGCCGCTTTCCACCCCCACAGTGCCATTTTTATCCACACACTGCAAGCTGTCTTAGTCTCCAACAATCGTACCAGCCCCATTCATTTTTTAACATATTTCAACCGCAATCACTGGCCCCTCCTAACTCCACATTGTAGCTACATACTGCTCCCTCTCAGTGTCTCTAAATTCTTGTTTGAATAATTTGATGCTTTTCTTTGAATATACACTCTCAGACAATAAATGTTCGGTCTTCAGCAATGTTATCCTCAACCTAAAAAATCATCAGCTGTGCAATGAATGCCCAGGAAATTGCAGAAGGTACCTCCATACTGTCACAACTGTCATTGTGTCATGGATGCCCACAAACATTCCATAAATTGTTGAATCACCATTGTGCCAGAGTGAACAGTGAACCATGAAGGAACACCATTCTTGTACACAATATGCCAAGAATTACTACAATATTGCCATACATATCAGCAACATAAATGTCAGGAATTACCCCACTTTCTCGGGACCATGATTATGCCAGAGATAGGCACTACCATACCATGGATTCCCATAAAATGCCAAAATTTACCACTGTTATACCAGGACCAAAGTTTTATCTGGAGCTGGCAACATTCCATGGATGACCATAAGTTGCCAAAACTACCAGCGTTATACAAGGCCCAACACTCATCAACACGTAACTCTATCTCCAGTTAACGTGTTGGCAATCTCCTAGATTGCATTCTCATCTCGAACTCTCTATCCCATGCCTAATTACTATTTACCCCGATCATTAAAGTATCTACATGTCCATAAAATTTCCTTGTCCTACCTTGCCTACCGTCAGTCCTATCTCCAAACACAAAATATCTACAGACTAAATCCTCACCTTTCTCGACCAAATGCACACATTCCCCATTCCTTTCATCAGCTACACATCCTTGAAAGACTTTAACAAGACATCACATCATGTTCTCAATTCCCTTTACCTAACTCACTTTTTCTTCCAGACCTTGTCATCAACATGAATTAAACCCTAAGTTCTGAAGCAGAAAACCAAGCTATCACTCACTCCTGCAAACTTCCACATATAATTTGACACGCTTATTACCGAATATCTTCATTTCAACCTCAGCAACAAGGCATGTCACAAACTATCAAGACTCCTCTTGGCCCACTTTAAATTGTTGCTACTGTATTTAATCTAGCTGCTACTCACTTTGGCTTTACTTCACTTTCAGAATTGTCATAATCAGAAATACTCTTGGAACGCTCATATGAGCCCCCAAACCTATTTCCTTCACCATTTATACATCTACCGTCTGTCACGCTACTTCTTTCATCTGTGTCCCCCTCGCAGAATTGGCGGCAGTACTTTGCTCAGCCAACCCATTGCCAGGCCCTATCTGACTCCACATCATCAAACCTGACATGTTACCTCTAGGCTCCTCTTCCTGCCCATACACTTAGTTTGCTTTGGCTAGTATTCCTCCTCTCTGGCCAAGTACTGCACTATGTCTCAACTCCCTGAGTTCTCAAAATGTTTTGAGAGACTTCTTTTCAGCACCATCACAAGCTTCAGACACAATCACAATCTAATTCATCGACTACCATCTCGCTTTTCACACCTTCTTTCACTTTAAAAACCCTAATTCACTTGTCTAACTTTCCAACCTCTTTCCAACACAGGAACATCATTATACTCATCCTCCTAGATTTCTATGAATCTTTTAGAACTGTTCATCATCAAACTTTGGTCGTGACCTACTATATCCCCAACTGCTCATTTTTTATTTCTCCTAGAGCTCCTCTCTCTTACCACCTCCCTCACTAAATGTTGGCGTTCATTAGTGTTCTTCTCTGGGACGGTATTTTCCCTTTTTATACCATTTCGATTAATCAAATATTAATTTTGGTTCCTTCTTTCTCTTCACCAAACAAAATAACAAATGATACAACTATCCTCTTCCACACCATAGTCTTCCTTCATGATAATCTGAAACACTCACCTCTGTGAGAAAACTAGAAAGAGGAAAAAACAAGGAGAACTAAGGATATTTTTCCTCGTTGTGCCTCCCTAATGCCACTCATAGGGTGGCGTTAGAATTTGACGCATTCCAAGGTATACGATTCCTCGTAAATCTGAGAATGCTTCAGATTGCATGTGTGTGTGTGTAGGAACACCCACAGCAACACCCATGGAATGCCCCTTTCACGCAGTGTTCTGCGTGAAAGGGGCACATATTTACAAGGCCATTAAAAGCCACGTAAGTGGATTTGTGTGGCCTTGTAAATATGCTGCGGCACATTGCGAAACCGGAGCATCAAAAAAATGATGCTCCGGTGGCGCAAAAGTGGCACTAGGGCCTCGTAAATGAGGCCCCACAAGTTTAACACAATAAGATGAGGTATTTATCACATGTGATAAGCACCATTAGCCTAGAGTGAGCCATGTGCAGTAAATGCCTCCTATTCCATGCTTTTAAAAGGAAAATGATGTATAAAATGCATAATCGTTTTTTAACATACCAAATTCTGCATGTTTTGTTATTTTCATGGGATTTCCCTCAATAACTTGCGGCAGGCTTGGCCTGCTGGAATGGATCAGGGAAAAACTGCGAGTGTGTAATAATTATCACACAAGTCCTTATTCCTATCACTGTGCAAACTTGTGTTTGCACATGGATCGGAATTGAGCTCTTAAGTCATAATGAGGGCCTTAATGTCACTTTAGTGTTGTTCTCATCTTTCTTTCTCAATGTACAATATGTAACCATTTAATGGAATCATGCACATTTAAATTACCATCAGGCTTTTTCCCTGATCTTCACACTTGCAAAGACAAACAAACAATATTGGGTGTTCACCGCTCAGCAGGTTCATGGTCTCCCCCACCTTTGCTTTCTGGGTAGAATAAATGAGCAGTGAAAGACTAGCTCGAAGTACTTTGCGCAAAGTTGAGTCTAACTACAGTATAGCACAATTATCAGGGTTGCAATAAAATTGTGAATGTTCAGCCAGATATAAATATTGTGTGTTGCGTGTTGTGTTGCTTTACTTTACATGAATTTGTATAGCGTACTATCACCCTTGAGAGTATCCTGGCACTTTGCAGGTGTGTGGTGCTATCCTCATGGGGGCTTCCTTGAGAAGCCAGATCTTCAGCTTCTTCTGGAATACAAGAACAGATGAGGAGACTCTAATGTGGTGTGGGAGGACGTTCCACGCTTTAGTGTTGATGTTAAAGAAGACACAACCTCCTGATCACTTTTGGGAATGAGTGGTATATCCGCTAGTGAGAGTCCTTCTCATTGGAGGTGTCTGGATCGTTTGTGAAACTGCATGCGATTATTTGGGTAGGCTGGACCCTTGTTCTAAACTGCTAAGGAGTATGGTGTCATGTGGACTGTTTTGTTCTTCTCGTGAGATCCATTTTAGGGCATGTCCTTGAATGCTAGCCTTGTTAAGTTATTTGAATAAGATGGGGTGGGAGACTGTGTCATAGCTGCAGAGAGGTCAAGTAGTATGAGGGCTGCAGTTTCTCCTCGGTCGAGGATCATCTGTATGATGTCTTTTGCTAATCTGAGCGCTGTCTCTGTACTGTGGTTAGGTCTGCTGCCTGATAGCATAGTGTGAAGGAGTTGGTGGTTGGCGAAGTGGTCAGAGAGGCGTCTGTTGATTGCTTTTTGTAGGACCTTGGCAGGGTAAGAAGGGAGAGAGTTTGGTTAGTGGTTTGCGAGTTTGGCTGGGTCTGGTGAGGGCTTCTTCAGGAGGAAGATGTAGCCTGCATGTTTCTATTTTTACGGAAAGCTAGCTCTGTCGATACAAGTATTGAGGGTTGGGGTCAGAGAGCTTTGCTGATGGGGGTTGAACAATTGTCATAGGCATGGTGGGGCAAGGGTTTGACGGGGCCCCGGAGTGGACATTCTTCATGGTTGCTGTGGCTACCTCTGTCATGAGGGGGTTCCATGTTGTCAGGGTGTCGCCTTTGTTTGATACCGGGAGACTTGTTGCAAAGTTGATAGGGTCTGGTTGTAGGTCGAAGCTAGGTAAATGGTAGTAATTTTGTTGTAGAAGTTTGAGAGGTAGCTGTATAGTTTGTGGGTTGGGATGATGCCACTGGTAGTTGCTGCTTGTGTGGTGAACCCCTTGATGAAGGTGAAATGTCTTTGCTGCTGTTGATGCTGTTGTTGATGCACTCATCAAGGGTCTTCCTTTTGATTTTCTTGATTTGCTAGTGGTAGTGTCTCTGGGTTGATTTGAATACTTCCTTGTCTGATTGTTACTGGCTTGCTCTCCATCTCCATTCTACTTGGTTGTAGCGTCGTTTTGTCATTCTGAGTTCTTTTCCGTGTGGCAGCTGTCCTGTCTTTGCATTCTTGCTAATTGACTTATTTTCTGAGGTGCCAGAGTATTAGTTCAGGCTATGATCGAGTTGTTGAAGTTGTTGATGTTGTTAGGTAAGTGGCCAGTATGCTCTGATTATTTTTGTGGAGTGCAGAAGCCCAATCCACCTCTGATATATTGTTCCAGTGTTGGAGGTCAAGGCCTGTCGTGATAGTTCTTCTGTGGTCTGGAATTGAAATAGCAAAACGCATGCAAAACACAATACATACCTAAAATGGTAGTGAAACACAATACATCGATAAATCAGAGCCACTGAATCTAAACACTGTAAGCCGTTCACGTTAACCAGCTGATCACAAACACTAAACACTAACGAAGCCAACTAACACAACACTATAGAAATGCAGTTACAGTAGCGATGGAAATGTTCAAGCAAAGGGGCAAATAATATTTGATTCATTAGAATAGAAATGGTATAAAAAGGGAAAAAAGCGGCCCAGAGCAGCACACCAACAACATTCAGTGGAGGGAGGTGGTAAGAGAGAGTGGAGCTCTGGAGGAAACAAATAGCACATACGTTTTGCGATTTGCAATTCAATAGCAAAAAAACATATTGTAATGTACAGAGGGCCTAAATTGGGTCAACTGCAAACATTGCATGGTGAACCAGATAGTTTTGATAATAGCAAAACAGAAATTAAAGTTCTGATCACTAAATTGCAAATCACGAATGTGTTAAGGATTCTCAAGTAATGAAGTCTAAAAACCAAAAATTGCTCTCTTAAAAACCATGAAGTCACAGCAGGTGGTAATCACGTGTAAAGATTAAACATTCATGACAAACGCATTTAAATCATCATAGTACATTAGAACTTTGACATGGTGTGATACCTGATGATTTTTTTTTCTTAGAACTATATTTTAATTTTCAACAACCATATAGCATATAATGGCACTTTAATCACTGGCGAGCTACATACTATACAAGTGCTATCAGCACACGCAACCTGATGACAGAACAAACAGTCAGGGTAGCAGTGGAGAATAAATGAAGCAATACATAAGGAAAAGGGACAACACTACCGGCACAGTTCTCGCAAAGCCTTTATCCCCCGGCCTCGAAAGCCAATTACCTGACCCCTCCACAGTCATCACTAGACTTCACTAGGGAACATCCAAGGGCCACTGTCATTCCCCGAGGCCACAGCACGCAGCATAGAACTCACATATACATCCATCCATTGTTTATCACTAATAAGCAGTTCCAAATCCTTCTGTCAGTTGGGCCTTAACTCCCGGCTGCCCCGCTTCCTGTGAGAACGCATACAGTTTTTAGGTCGAGCATCAGCGCACATGCGCTGTCTGCAAGACCTTTTGTATTCAATAAAACCACTTCATTCCCACCTGCTACTTACCATTGGCTCCCTCCTCCGTTGCTCTTCTTTCCTGCCTCCTAAGTCGTTCACACAGCGATACATCACTTCTGGTCAAGGCTAAGGAGCACCGGCCAAGCACGGTCTCCTTACCCTTAGTTTCTTCATCTCTTGTTTTACAGAACTTCTTTTTTGGTTTTTTACGTCCACCCTCCGATGCACATGCGCCAGGAGGGAGGATTAATGGCCATCTCCAAGTCAGGCAAACACTTTTAATAGTGTTGTTTTATGCACAAAGCCCTTTCACGTTTTATACATATTCACATTGTAACAATAAAATCATTGTTTTCAGTCATTAATACAGCAAAAGTTGTTATAATAAATACTAGAGCAGCACAACAACAGATACCCATCAAGATAGCAATGGAGGGCGAAGTCAACAGATAAGATCCCTACATGCATTTCACCTACCAGGAAACTGAGCTTAAACTTTGTGCTTCCTTTGAGCACTTTGTCCGTGCCTCTATCGTTTGCTGGGATGTAGTTTCAAGACGCCTTCATTGTGCTCTTTTGTGTTTGTGTCAACAAGGCTCGTCACGACAAATTGCTCCTAACAATGATACTTCTCTCAACTGTTTCCTTTGCTTTCACTGGCGGCCACTCAACCGACACAAGGTAAAAAGAGTTATTAGCAGAAGCAAGAAATTATCAACTGGAGGAACAGGGGTCTTGTACCAAGTTCCACACCAACGTCATCAGTTAATTAACCTCCAGGCAGGGCCAATCGAATTATGCGATTTTGCAGCCGTGGCATTTTTCGGAATAATTATGGATTTGCTGCATTTGCCACTTGGGCCATCATCTGCTGCATAATCTGCAAATTTTAACAAAGATAAAAGAAATCTAGCTCAAGCAGATCTAGAGGTAATAAAAACGTGGTGATGCGTGTTCCTGCGCAGTGGAAGGCCCTTTGGAAAGGGTGACTGGTCATATTTCAGTTGTTTATTGCTGTATTTGATTGTTGAACTTGTACTAATGAGGTGCAATCTTTGCCCAGACAGTTTTTCCATAAGTAAAGATGGCAAAATAATTCAGCATCACCATTACAACATTTTTCACATTAAGCCGCATAATTTGCCTTCTCTTGCTGCACAATTTTGTCAACCCAGCTGCATAATTTGGTCCTCCCCTGCCACATTATTCCAGTGGCCCTGCCTACAGTGCCTATAGTCCAAGGCTATCTATGTTGCCATTATCAATAAAGCAGTATGCAGGTATGGGGCTTCATTCACCATCCTTCAGTGTGCTAGTGAAAGGTGTGCCAATGCTCAAATAAACGTTACCAACTGTCCAGTTATTGACAACTAACTTTCTAATTAGGGTGACAACTCTTGTAACAGATAGGGTTTGGTGAAGCATGAAAAAATTGCCAAAATCCATCCTTTTCTAAGTTCACCGGCAGAGCGGTATTTGGTTTTAAAAACGTCAAGATCTGCTCAGCAGGCAGAGAAGATAAAAAGGTATATTTTATTCATAAGCACAGAAAAACGCCTGTGAGCAGGCTGGCCACATATCTTACCAACAGCAAAATGTGATCCAGGAAGGCTACTCACAGCCAATATAACTGTTGTTACTACCCTGTCAAAATGGTCCATGCAAGCCTACTTCTGTAGTAGCCATAAACTTATCCTCAAAAAAGGTGGATTTGTCTCAAGATTTATTTCCGCTTACTTTGGAGTGAAGAAAAATAAATGCCCAGCCCTTGTAACAAGAGAATGGCGCATTATGCGTTTTAAGTGGTGCCAGTATGCATTACAGTTTTGCATTGATATTTTGGTAAATTTAATTTCCACACAGTCACTGACTTGCTCAAGTTGTGTTTCTTGTGACTTATAGTTAAATAGACAGTTTAAAAAAACTGACTTTAGGCCTGAGTTAGAATTAGGTAGGGCAGAAAATCCTTTGATTTATGGGGAAAATGCTAAATCCGTCAGTGAATCCACCAACTGTACTTTCTCCACCATAGGAATTAGTACGCTGAAGGAAATTCTCCCAGCGGAGTGTTCTCTGAATGTATCACCTAATTCATAAATTGGAGAATTTTCTGTTAACACACAACTCTAAATAAGATCTTATGCCATGGGCTGGTGCAATAGAGGCTTTGAAAGTTCAAGTTATTTGTGTAGAATTTGGTTATGTATTGTTGAGGAGCTAAACTACTATTTGAACCTCCAGAGGGCATTACTCCAAATCCAGCCTGTAATGCTCAACCGGCACCTCTTTTCTCAAGGACACAGCGTGGTGTCTTCAAGAAGGTTGGAATACAACAAACATCCTATTTTGAAGCTCACTATTCTATTTTGCGCACATTATACATACGGTTTCTATGGAACTCATAATAGTTAATTCCATTTTCCTGATATTCATTGAGGCTGTAGAACTCCTTTTTATACCAGCTGTTAGGTGTGGTGTGGACACTCAACCTTTATTCAGATGCCATGCTGCAATAGTGCTGGACTGGACACTATAAACTTATTAAGTTAGACTCAGGCACAAGGCTCAAGGAAGACATACAATGCTAAGTATGTTTTCAAGGAGCTCTGTGAAAAATGCAGGAAAATCCTGGCGAAATTCCCTCTTCCTATAGGTCAATCTTGGAATGGTGTGATTATGATACATCATTCAACATAACGCAGACAGATGGCTTAAGAATTAGAGAAATTGCATCGTGTTTAAATTATGATTGCAGATTTGGAGCTTTGGATGTGTTTTGAAGCTGGCAGTCACCCAGTTTTCTTTCTGTTCAGCGTTTCCTGGAGTCCATCCCTGGATTTCAAATGCGCATCTGCTGATCACATTTTCTTCTGTGCCTTACATTTTTGTTCTTAGTATAAAAAATTTAACTCAGTAGGATCAGTCTGGCACTAATCGATTTTTGTAGTCTTGGAAGTATTTGGATTTCCAACAAAATGGCCAATTTTAGGCATGACATGTTGTGACCTTTCACTCCAAAAAGGTTAAAGGAAACTTTGTGGGCAGGTACAAATCTTTTTGAGAGGGAGGATTTTATCACCTGTGTAATGCCGCCTGGAAGCCTTGTTTCATGGGGTCTTCATGGCATGGCCCCCTTGCCAGGTATGATACTTCTGTTTCTTGGGCTAGGCCCGACTCCACTAGCCTGAAAAAGTTTATTAAAGCATGGACCGGAAGGAAGAGTGAAAGGAACGGTGGTGGCTCAGGATTGTATAAAATTGAATCCTGGATAAGTATGTTCTTCTTCAACAGTGTGAGTCTTGGTTGGTCATTTCAGTACCTTGTAAAAGTTAAAGATTACCTTCGATTGAAATGGTGCTTTTTTGCAGAGTTCACTGAACTAGGCATTGTTTACTTTTTGACAGAGGTCTGGCAGCCACTCTGAAGTCTTTTGGTATTTGCCTTGTTCATCTCAGACAGTGATTTATAGCACCAGTGCTTTAGTTTGTGTAGTTTTTGTAATAATAACGATAACGCTGCAACACATAAATATGATTTAATCAGTCATTTCTTTTAAACACAAACATTGAGATGATGTTATAACATCTAGCGACCTTATTTTACATATCAACTCTTTAGCAAAGCATCTGTAAAATACGCCATGACGATAAAATAGAGGCTGGAAATGTGCCCAGGTTAACTCAAGTAAAAAGGACAATCAGTTAACAAATGAGTAAAAACACATTTTGCACTCATAGATCAAGAACAATTTCCACTATAATGCAACTCTTAATCAACGTGCAACACATGGTGACAATCTACTCTGTACCTCAAGATCTCATTACCCAGTTTCATACTGAGCAACTTGTCTAAATACGGAGGCACATCTTTTTTTCCATTCAGCCCCTGCTCCATTTAACTGCTGGTTTCCGGTCTGGATCTCTTTTTCAGCATCGAGAACTTTATGTGGCCACGTTGTTCCTTGTCATGGGTATGATGTGGTGCTGGCATGCTAATAATCATTAATTTACTTGTATTGTTTCCCCAGATGGGCTTAGCTTCTGTCAAATTCCCGTTGACTGACCAGTGTTGCATATTTGAGAAAAGAAAGAGATTTGAAAATGATTCACCTATATCGGTTTTTACACCATCGGGTTAGTTGTAGCATCTCTGATTGTAACATTTATTCTAGCGTGTGACTTGCATTCGGCGTTGGGATGCTGATTAGCTGGTTGAATCCCAAGGGATCCAATTTTTAGGTCGAGCATCAGCGCGCATGCACTGTCTGCAAGACCTTTTGTATTCAATAAAACCACTATATTCCTGCCTGCTACTTACTATTGGCTCCCTCCTCTGTTGCTCTTCTTTCCTGCCTCCTAAGTTGTTAATGCAGCAATGCATCACTTCCGGTCAAGGCTAAGGAGCACCTGCCAAGCACAGTCTCCTTACCCTTAGTTTCTTCATCTCTTGTTTTACAGAACCTTTTTCAGGTCGAGCATCAGCACGCATGCACTGTCTGCAAGACCTGCTGTAATCACTCCACAGGAGTGAAACTACATTTGCTGCTTTCCATTGGCTGACAACTCTATCGCTGCTCCTTATTGGCCGGTGCACCCGATACATCACTTCCATTTTTAAACCAGGAGCATCGGCCAATTACAGTTTTCTTTCTCCATAGGTTATTTGTGGACTATTTTTTCTTTCTTGCAAGCGCCTCATTCTTATTTGTATTTTTTATTTATTTTATTTAGGGGCGGATTCCTCCCATTTTCATTCCGCTTTGCTTCAGGTTATAAGCCCTACCCCTCACCTCCGAGCGCACACATCCCCTGCAGCAGTCGTCTTTTGGCCCACCGCTATAATTTTTTGTTAATTTTATCCCACGCGCCATGCCACGCTTTCACTTTGATGCACACCGCATTTTTCACCCCCATGCTATGCTGCGCTTTCAGTTCGCTTTCACTTTCTTTCACTTTGATAAAGGCGCCACGAAAAGCTAACTGCTGTGAAAATTCAGGGGAACATACAAATATTTATAATCACAAAGTAAAAGTTTATTAACTGCAGGAATCGCTACACACAGCGTCACACTAGCCGAGTACAGTCAGATACACCGAAAGGTAGGTTTCTGAGGAAGCGCTTAGAACGCCTTTGTCTGTTTATCAGTCCTAAGACTTGCCTGTTTACCGGTCTATGTATTGTCTGCCTTCCTTCCTAAGAGTTGCCTGCCTTCCAGTCCTACAAGTTGTCTGTATTCTAGACCCATATGTAGTCTGTTTTCAGGACCTACCCGATACCAGTCTTTGGGTCACACACAACGCCTGTCTTCTGTATTACCTGTTTTCTGATCCCCTGCGTCACTGCTCCCTCATTGCCTGTTTTCCGGTCCCACCTGTTGTCTGTCTAAAGTCTTTGTTTTTCATTTTTATCTTGATAATGTGGACCGGGGAGCGTCCGAATAAGTTGTTTTTATGAATTGTGCCCCCCTGCTGTCCTGACAGCAGTTTGATAAAACTGCATGTTTGCCCCCGCACCATGCCGCGCTTTCACTTTGATAAAGGCAGCAGATGCCTTTAATGCCCACTGCATTTCTGCCCTGCAACATGCCTAGCTTTTAGGTTGATAAAGGGAGCAGGGAGACCTCTCAAATCCGTCAGTAGAGTGAGTAAGTTCCCTCTAACAAGCCGAACAAACATTCTATGCTGTCAAGTTGAAATACGTTTTGGGCGGGCAGGGTGTGCTGCGCTTTATACGTAGATTTAATTTCTGTGTGGTATAGTGCTACAAAGGTTGCAAGCGCAGTACGAATAACAGCAGTTCTCAACAAGCACCTGCAAAGAAGAAAACCTCTTTTAGCTGTCACAATATTTTTATTTATGTTAGGATGTAGCTTTCAATTCAGTATCTGACTTTCATATACATCACAATATTTCCAATACCGCGTCTCTTTTACGCATTGAGAAGCGATTTCTGTTACAATTTGGTTTTTACATCTTGTATCTACTTGGTGAAACACGTAGGAACTATTGATTCACACTTTCACTTTGATAAAGGCAAAATATGCCTTTTATGCACACTGCAGTTCTGCCCCCGCAACATGCCTAGCTTTTAGGTTGATAAAGGCAGCATGCGCCTTACTTGTATGCACACTGCATGTTTGTCTTATTACTAAGCTCTTTGTGTGCGGTGAGCATCAGGCCTGCTGCAGATCAAAAAAGAGGAATATGACGCTTCCAACTGTGCCATTGCAATGCAGTAGGGGATAGGATCTCCTGCCCTCTTCCTCCCTTCAAAGCTGGGGGCTGCACTGTAGGAAAACCCCACCGCCGGCACCATGAACACTTCAATAGAATCAGCCTGCACTGGGGGCCATCGAACTGCCATGCATCTCGCATTTGTTAAAGTTAAAGCTCTTAGAGTTCAAAACGACAATGTTTTTACTTTTTCTTTTATATACTCCTAGCAATAGCGCTATGCAAGTATTATTACTCCACTGCAAATAAAAAAATCATAAGTAAAAAACATTGCCATTTTCAAAGCCAACATCTCTAACTTTAACAAATGCAAGACCTATTGCATTGCAAATGCTTGTTCTCAGTGGCGGCTCGCCGAGGGAGTGGTGCGGGGCGGTGAGGCGGGGTGGGGGAGGGGCAGGATTGGGGGGTAGTGAACTCGGACATACGACGGACCGAACTCAGAGGGAGTTAGGCAGAGTCAGAGGAGAAGCGGCATCATGCTCAAGCCACAGGTGAGGTAGGTCACCAGAGCCATACAGCCAATAGTGGCCTCTATAGTAAGCCTCCAGATCCGGGGCATTCAACCCACACATTGCATAGGGGAGAGTAAGCGTGTCCCAGCTCATGCGTGGCTGCTTCCCGGCCCAGGCCAAGCGCACCATCAAGGTACGCAAGTTACAAAATAGCTTGCTGGGCAAAAGAATTGGGATGCTTGCGAATAAGAACAAAAAACGTGGTAACACCACCATCTTCATGATGGTGATTTGGCCACACACTGACAGGGGCAAAAGGAACCAACTCTCAACTGCCTCCATGAGCCGCTGCACTGCTCTGCCATAGTTGTCCAACAATACGACTGATAGGTCCGTATGGACCTATATACCCAGATACCACATCAAGTCCGTTGTCTACTGCAGTGGATAGTCCATCTGTACCAGTGTTGTGGCTGCAGTAAGGGGGAATATGAAAGACTTATCACAGTAAACACGCAAACTGGAATGCCCAGCAAACAGTACGACCTCACGAAGAACCAGGGACAAGTCATGCTCTGAGTTCTTTTCATAGAGAAGTGTATCGTCCGCATAAAGATACACAATTAAATTATAGTGCGGTAAGCAAATTCCCCGGTGCGCATAATATTTGCTCAGCCACCAAAGCATGCAAGAGTAGTGACAAGGGGAAGCCCTGCCTGGTATTCCTCGTGATGTCTTTAGGTCCAGAAACTATCCCATTGACCCAGATACCGGTGGTCGGCCTGGTATAGAGCACCTTGACCAATTGCAAAGAAAATCTCCCACTCCCACACAACGCAACACAGATAGCATAAACCCCCACTCGACCGAATCAAACGCTTTTTCAGCATCTAGAAACACGGCAGTAGCACGTACATTCTGATCGATATGAGAGATAGAGCCAAAAAGGGTCCTGAGGTTGTATATCAAGGACCGACCCGGTATGAGCCCGGCTTGTTCCACATCCGACAATGCCTGGGAGCAGAGGCTTCAAGCAATTAGCCAAGATTTTTGCAAATATTTTCGCTTCCCTAGATGAGTTACTTCGCTTTGTGCTACCTCATAATACTCCTCCAACTGGGCCCAATGTTGCCCAACAGACTCTGCTCAGCGGTCTCATTGTGTGCCTGTGCTAGACCTGCCAGTTCTGCCTCCAGCCATGATAATTGGCCTGAATTGACCAAAGCACACCTTTTATGACTTGCATTGTTCAATTCGAATAAAGTTTTTCTTGATTTCTTAACCGAAGTCCACCGGAGTGTTTGGATATTATAACCACCACCACCCCACCCATCCCCTCCCCGCCTGGACATAGGCCCTGAAGGCCTCCCAGACTGTAGCAAACTTATCCACAGACCCTATATTAGTATTAAAATATTCACTAGTCGCCTGCACCAGCTCCTCTCGGAACACAGCGTACACTTGATGATCTGTGGTGCACCTCATAGGCAAACAATGAAAAGAGAGGGGCCTACATAAATTAGCATATTACTTACAACTACAGCACAGGTTGTGCATACTATGTAGTAAGAACGTAGATTTTATATATCTGGTCAGTTGGAGTACGTCATGCTAAAAATCCATACATTTCGATGCTTCATATATACTATTTTTCTCAATGCAAGCAAATGGAAGCAGGAAAATGTGATGAACATAAACTGCTGATAGGCACTAATGAGCAGGCACCAGGCTCTTCTTAAGGGAAGAATGCCAGAAGACCTTGAGAGCAATATATAGTTTTTTCGAATAGAAGGCTGACTTCACTTATTTATACAGTTCTCACTTTGTTGTACCAATTTCAGAACAAAGCTACATTTACTTAGAACAGTTGATCTAAAATGTGCAAGATACAGCACAAGTTACCAAAATACTAGTGCATTTAAAATGCGTGTAAATGTGCAACAATGAGCTTTAAACAGTTATAAAAATGCACAATTGTTAATACAAACAGGTTAAAATACTTATGGTGGCTTATTTTGCAATATAGTTTCTCTGGGGGCCTGTATCATGGCACATATATGGTATTCCTGTTTGCATTTGTTGGCCTTCTCAGCCCTCTGTGGAAAGACCGGATATTGTTTGGTCTCTATCTTGTTTTTAAGTTCTTTCAACTTCTTCTGTAAGTTCCCTAACGTCTAATGATTGAAGGTGCCAACCTTGGGAAAATATTTCTTCCCATTCTTGCTAGTGAGCCCCACCAACTGTTTCAGAAATGTTAACTTGGCTTTACTGCACTGGTGGTACATAGCATGGTCAGGAGTTCCTTTCAGTGGGGGTTTGCTATGTTTAGATGTTTCTACCCCCATCACTGTTCCCTCATTTATTCATGGTAAATAAGAAAGAGCCTGCCGGACTTGTGCCTGCAGCTCATCCTGTGAATGGGTGGGGGAAGGGAAAGAGAATTGGATCAATCAATCAATCATGTGGTTCTTGTAGATCATGACAAATCACCTCTGGGGGTCTCCAGGCACTGGGTTCTCTCCTCCTTGGTCAAAGAGCCATGTCTTGAGCCTTTTCCTGCATTCCGCAAGTGAAGGGCAGGTGCGTAGGTGGAGGTCGTTCCAGGACTTTGCAGCTATGTAGGAGAAAGAACACCTCCACAGCGGCTTCGGTGGATGCGGGGGGTGTAGGCTAGGGTAAGGGAGGGGGAACAGAGCTCTTTGGTGGGACGATGGAAAGTCAGGCGGTGGTTGATATATGCTGGTCCAATGTTGTGGAGGGCCTTGAAGGGGTGGGTGAGGAGTTTGAAAAGGCATCATTTGTGTACGGGGAGCCATTGAAGGGTCCTGAGGTGGGGTGCGGTGCTGGTTCTTCTGGGGAGTCTTGCTGTGGAGTTCTTGATGGTCTGGAGGTGGTTGAGTAGATGTTTGGTGGTACTGGGATAGAGTGTGTTGCCGTAGTCAAGGAGGTTGGAGATGAGGGCCTGGGTAATTGTTTTCCTGGTGGGGATGGGGATCCAACGGAAGATCTTGCATAGTATGCTGAGGGTGTGGAAACAGGCGGAGGAGACGACATTGATTTGGTTCTTTATTGTTAGTTGGCTGTCAAGGAAGATTCTGAGGTTGCGCGCCTCAGTTATTTTCCTAACTCATTTTGTGGAGGGGCTAGTGAAGGAGCCATGCAGCTGGTTCAGAGGGCATGTTTCTCACACTCATTCATCCTTCAAGGGTCTGTGCTTTGCGTCCTGGCACTCCTGCCTATCTTCCCCATTCCTGGACTGTTTCTAGATCCTGGTCACTCCAAGATGTGGATTGCACACACACAATCTTTGGCATAGGAGTTCTCATATTTCTACCTACTCAGCCAGTCTATTATACCACTGTCTCCTACCCAGGTGACACCTTCAGTGCACTTTAACACATTACAAACAAAACAAAACAATACATTCAATGCAAGCAAGCATATTACGGTAAAGATGGTTAGACTTCATCTAAATTTAGTTCAATGTGCTTACACTGTCTGGCTGAATTATCAGGCGGTGCTGGACCGTACTCCACCGCATTCCCCCGGGAGAAATCCTTCCCTTACCTCTGGCGCCTGGAGCCAGGGCAAAGTGCTTGTCTGTTCGCACAGTGCTTTGCCCTAGATTATTTTTGATACATGCTGGCTAATTTAGATTAAAGATATGTTAGACATCTATGAGCTATCCTGAGTCTCGTTTTTCTTTTACAGTAGAAAAAGCAATGCAAAAAGGGTGCTAGGCAGTTATTTGAAGTCTGTGCTTCATGACCTATTGGCTTAAATGTGACTGCACATTACTGTTGTATGACACTGTGGTAAACATGTAAGTCATGACGGTGTTGAGACAGAATATCGAGTTGGAAATATCGACTTACACAAACATCGAGTTGGAAATATTGTGATTCAGAAATATCGACAGCAAGAATATCGTGGTCAAGGATATCGAATTTAAGGTAAGAAATATCGTTTTTAAGAATATAGAAGTGATTAATATTGTTTGCAAAAATATAGTTGTTTAAAATATCGATTTTTTAATTAGTGTTATGTATTTTAGTTTGTATTTTAAATGTATGTGATGTATGTTTTTTTGTATAAGTATTGTTTATGTTTTTTAATATATGTATTAAATTTTTAGTAGTTATCAATTTTATTTTAATTAAATTTGCGTTTTTTAGTTCCGTAGCGGGTTGTGGGTTTATAGGGGAATAGGGTGGGAAGTAATTTAATTATAATAAATTATTGATTATATTTTATTTATTTAATTTAGATTTTATAGTGTTAATTGTGGGAAGTAACTTATTTGTAATTAATTATTAATTGGTTGTTAATTTATATTCATTAATTTATTAATTGATAATTAATTATGGTTATTGTGTACCCATTTTTAGGTGTGGGTTGCGGGGTTTATGGGGTAAACGGTGGGAAGTAATTTATTTTTGATTAATTAATAATTAGTTGTTAATTTATATTAATTAATTGATTGAAAATTAGTTATGGAAATTGTGTAATTAATTCTAGGTGGGGGTTGTGGGGTTTATAGGGGTAAAGGGTGGGAAGTAATTTATGTTTAATTAATTAATAATTTGTTGGTTATTTATATTAACTAATTAATTGATAATTAATTATGGTAATTGTGTGATTTTTTTAGGTGTGGGTTGTGTGGTTTATGGGGTAAAGGGTGGGAAGCAATTTATTTTTAATTAATTAATTTGTTCTTAATTAATATTAATTAATTGATTGAAAATTAAATATGGAATTTGCGTAATTAATTCTAGGTGTGGGTTATGGGTTTTATAGGGGTAAAGTGTGGGAAGTAATTTATGTTTAATTAATTAATAATTGGTTGATCATTGTTAATTAATTAATTTATATTTAGTTAGGGTAGTTGTTTATATTTTTTTGTGTGTGGGTTTTACTTTTTTAGGGGTAAAGGGTGGGGAATAAATTAATTTTACTTACTTTATAATTAGTTTTTATATAATATTGGTTTTTTAATTGAAAATAAGTTTTAATTGTGTAATTAGTTTTGTTACAGTTTAATTGTACCAGTGGTTTGTGGGGATTATAGGGGTAAAGTGTGGGAAGTTTGTTAATTTTTATGAGTTTTAATTTATTTGTTTTTTAATTAATACTATTTCTTTAATTGGTAATTAATTATGTAAATAATTTTTTCAAATAAAATTTAGATGTTGGTTGTGAATTGTGTGGTGTTATAGGGTAGGAAATAAAAAAAAGTAAATTTATGTAATAGTTAATGTTTTTGATTCTAAATAATTTCTAATTAAAAATATTTATTTGTTAAACATTTTTTTAAAAATTTTATTTAATATAATATTTGTAGGTATTTATCATATACATTTAACATTATAATATGTTTTTTTTAATTTGTAATAATAAATATGTTTGTATTTTAATTTTTAATATATTTATGTATGTTTTTATTTATTTTGTTTTTCAAATATTTTTGTTGTTAATATTTTCTTTGTTTTTACTATTGAACTGACTGGAGTGAGAATATTAATTGTTACCCCTTTGCAATCCAACATTTTCCCTACTGTTGTACTGATTGGAGTGGGAATAGTAAATTGTATCCTACCACTATCCAACACTTTCCCTACTGTTGCACTCACTGGAGTGGGAATAGTAATTTTTACCCCTTTGCTATCCAACACTTTCCCTACTGTTGCACTCATTGGAGTGGGAATAGTAATTTTTGCCCCTACTCAATCCAACACTTTCCCTACAGTTGCACTCACTGGAGTGGGAATAGTAAGTTTTACCCCTCCGCTATCCAACACTTTCCCTACTGTTGCACTCATTGGAGTGGGAATAGTAATTTTTACCCCTACGCAATCCAACACTTTCTTTACTGTTGCACTCTTTGGAGTGGGAATAGTACGTTTTACCCCTCCACTATCCAACACTTTCCCTACTGTTGCACTCATTGGAGTGGGAATAGACATTTTTACCCCTACGCAATCCAACACTTTCCCTACTGTTGCACTGACTGGAGTGGGAATAGTAAGTTTTACCCCTCCACTATCCAACACTTTCCCTACTGTTGCACTCATTGGAGTGGGAATAGACATTTTTACCCCTACACAATCCAACACTTTCCCTACTGTTGCACTGGATTGGAGTGGGAATAGTAAATTGTATCCTGCCACTATCCAACATTTTCCCTACTGTTGCACTCACTGCAGTGGAAATAGTAAGTATTACCCCTCTGCTATCCAACACTTTCCCTACTGTTGCACTGACTGGAGTGGGAATAGTGAGTTTTACCTCTCCGCTATCCTTTTTTTTTTTTTTATTGTTTTTTATTTGTCAACAAGAGGGTGATAAACAGAAAGAAACAAGCACAATATTACATACATACAGATATCAAGGAAGATAATTACACACTTGAAAAGAAGAAGAAAAAAAAAAAGGGTAAAAATAAACCAAGCAAGTTCAAATTTTAAAAAGAAGAGAAATTAATACATTCATAAGTCGGAAAGCATAATTAAACCAAACTGGATGCTATATAAGACTGATTATACACACTAGAACAAAGACCCCCAGATTGCGTTACATTTGACTACAGAGCGAATGCCTCTTGTCTTAGCCAGCGCTTGTTCCATATCATACGTTTGTCTTACTAACAGCCACCAATCAATGACAGAAGGAGGTTTTGGTGAGATCCACACCCAGGCAATTATTAATCTTGCCGAAACCAGTAAAATAGCAAGTAAGCCATTACATTTAGAACTCAGAGTCCTGTACCTCAGCATAATTTCCATGGTCGACAGAGGTAATTCTATCCCCAGCTTCTGAGACAGAACTTGACCAACCTTCTGCCAGAATATTGTCAATTCTGGGCACGTTATGAACATGTGTTTAATGTCGGCAGCATAAAGATCACACCTTGGGCATTTTGTCCGATCGCTGATTGCGTTATTAGATGACCACTTAGCTATTCTTTCTGGCGTATAATATAGAAGACATATTGTACGATATTGCTGCAATCGCAAATTGGTAGAGTGCATAACCTTATCTATAGTACTAAGAGCTTGTGATATAGTACTAGCCACAACCGGCGTCTCCAACACCTTGCTCCAGCGATCAGCTAATCTCTCACAATCGTCTGATCTATAGCTACTTAACCAATTGTACACCCTGCTAATCAGAGATTTTACCTCTACTGCATGCAGAAAGTCCCAGATATCAGAGCCAGATATATTCGTCAAATTTAAATGTCGTAAAAAGTAGTCCCGGATCTGATAATACTTAAACAACATGTAGTCTGGTAATTTATGCTTTATCTGAAGTTTCTCAAAAGAAACGAAGCCACTGTAGTCATACAGATCCCCTAGGCATGCAACTCCACAACTAGCCCAACTTTTGCCTACCGCATCGTGAAATATCTCCGGCAGGCCTGGGTTATACCAAAGAGGAAACTTGTCATGATGAAAAGATATATTGCATCTAAGCAAAATAGCGTGCCAAATGAATATACTATCCCGTATAGTCTTGAATTTAACCCTTTTAAAATAATATGGGTCATTAATTCTATAAAGAAACATATTGCTCTCTACTCCTAACATAAACTCGTGACAGAAAATGGTGCTAGCAGGATTGATGAGACTACGAAGACGGCCAAAAAAAGCTGACCAAAAGTATATTTTAAAATCAGGGAACTCAAGACCACCTTGGCTGAAAGGAAGTTTTAACAAATCTATTGCTCGTCTCGCTTTCTTGTAACCCCATATGAAGCTACTTAGCATTCCTTCTAATCGTTTAAAAAATGAATTAGGAACCCGTAGTGGAATAGAGCGAAATAGATAGAGAAATTTGGGCAGGATCTTCATTTTTATAATATTGATTCGACCAATAATACCTAGGGGAAGTTTATGCCAATTTTTAAGAGACTTAAATGTGTCTTTTAGCAGTACTTCATCATTTAAAGAAAATATCCTGTCTATCTGTGCCGACATCCTAACCCCCAAGTAAGTGGCGACAGAGCAAACCCCCTGCACAGAGACTAACGGTTTATAATTAAGAAGAACTTGGGTCTTATTGACATTTAATGTATAGCCTGAGATTGAACCAAACCCACCAGCTGCTTCTGTCATCACTTTTAGTGCTTCTCCTGGTTCTGTAGAGAAGACCGCTATATCATCTGCGTATGCGATGACCTTGAGAGAGCTTGCTCCTGATGTAAAAGCACAAATTTGTGGATTATTTTGCAAGACCGAGATAAATGGCTCTATATATAGGGCGAATAGCAAAGGTGAGAGGGGACATCCCTGACGAGTACCACAGAGGATCGGAAAAATAGGCGACTGCAAACCCGAATATGCTAGTTTGGCGCAGGGCTTGTCATATAAGGCTTGTACCCGTTTCTTGAATTGACCCTTAATCCCGAGGCTAAAAGTCCCACCCCACTCGGTCGAACGCTTTTTCAGCGTCTAGCAAGATCATACCGAGTGAGGTTGACCTTGTATTTGCCACATCGAAGGCTGCCCTGCCACTGCCATATTAATGTGAGCAGTAGTGTCTCTCCCTTGAATAAACCCATGCTGATGAGGGGAGACCAGACTAGGCATTACTGGGGCAAGGCGATTTGCAAGAATCTTTGCAAAGATTTTTGCATCGATATTGATGAGTGAAATTGGCCAATACGACCCACACTCTTCCGCTGGTTTATTTAAAAAAAAAAAAAAAAAATATGCGTCACATTCCATGACTCGGGGACTTTACCATTTGTCCCAATAAGCCCTATTACCTGACTGAATGGCAACAACAAAACATCTTTAAAGATTTTATAAAATTCCAAGGGTATGGAATCTTCCCCCGCTGCCTTGCCTGATGGTAAAGCACTTATCGCCAGTTCTATCTCTTCCCTTGAGATGTCCTCATCCAGAGAGTCGGATGTCTCTCCCCCCATGCTTATCAGGAAGCTATTCTGGATATAATTAAGAATATCTTCCTGCTTTGGTTGGATTGTTGGGGTATACAGCGCTTGATAATATAAAGCAAATTGTTCCAATATCTGTTGCGGGTGCTTATACAATATATCAGTAGGCCCCTTAATAGCTTTTATATGAGCCTTAGCCCCATCATCTGCTACCTTAAAAGCGAGAATCTTGCCTAGTTTCTCCCCATATTCATATTGTGACAGACGATATTTACTAAATCTTGCCATACTTTTCTCCCTAAATGTCTTCTTCAAGGCTGATCTAAGATCAATTAAAGCAAGCCCCAACTGCTCCATATCATTAGTGCCCCCCAAAACTGCCTCTGCATGTTGATCTTCTACTACACGTATCGCTAGAGTTGTCTCTTTAATTACTTTTCTTCGATCTTTGTTTTGCCGCCAAATATATTGTTGGGTAAAGCCTCTAATGACTGCCTTACATGTGTCCCAGACCACTATAGGAGAAGCTGACCCTATGTTTTCCTCAAAAAATACTTTAAGTGGGAATAGTAAATTGTATCCTACCACTATCCAACACTTTCCCTACTGTTGCACTCAGTGGAGTGGAAATAGTAAGTATTACCCCTCCGCTGTCCAACACTTTCCCTACTGTTGCACTCATTGGAGTGGGAATAGTAATTTTTACCCCTACGCAATCCAACACTTTCCCTACTGTTGCACTCATTGGAGTGGGAATAGACATTTTTACCCCTACGCAATCCAACACTTTCCCTACTGTTGCACTGACTGGAGTGGGAATAGTAAGTTTTACCCCTCCACTATCCAACACTTTCCCTACTGTTGCACTCATTGGAGTGGGAATAGACATTTTTACCCCTACACAATCCAACACTTTCCCTACTGTTGCACTGGATTGGAGTGGGAATAGTAAATTGTATCCTGCCACTATCCAACATTTTCCCTACTGTTGCACTCACTGCAGTGGAAATAGTAAGTATTACCCCTCCGCTATCCAACACTTTCCCTACTGTTGCACTGACTGTAGTGGGAATAGTAAATTTTACCTCTCCGCTATCCAACACTTTCCCTACTGTTGCACTCATTGGAGTGGGAATAGTAATTTTTACCCCTACGCAATCCAACACTTTCCCTACTGTTGCACTCACTGCAGTGGGAATAGTAAGTTTTACCCCTACGCAATCCAACACTTTCCCTTCTGTTGCACTGACTGGAGTGGGAATAGTAAGTTGTACCCCTCCGCTATCCAACACTTTCCCTACTGTTGCACTCACTGGAGTGGGAATAGTAATTTTTACCCCTTTGCTATCCAACACTTTCCCTACTGTTGAACTCATTGGAGTGGGAATAGTAATTTTTGCCCCTCCTCAATCCAACCCTTTCCCTACTGTTGCACTCATTGGAGTGGGAATAGTAATTTTTACCCTCCGCAATCCAACACTTTCCCTACTGTTGCACTCATTGGAGTGGGAATAGTAATTTTTACCCGTACACAATCCAACACTTTCACTACTGTTACACTGACTGGAGTGGGAATAGTAAGTTTTACCCCTCCGCTATCCAACACTTTCCCTACTGTTGCATTCACTAGAGTAGGAATAGTAATTTTACCCCTGTGCTATCCAACACTTTCCCTACTATTACACTCACTGGAGTGGGAATAGTAAGTTTTACCCCTATGCAATCCAACACTTTCCCTACTGTTGCACTCACTGGAGTGGGAATAGTAAGTTTTACCCCTCCGCTATCCAACACTTTCCCTACTGTTACACTGACTGGAGTGGGAATAGTAATTTTTACCCCTACGCAATCCAACACTTTCCCTACTGTTGCACTGACTGGAGTGGGAATAGTAAGTTGTACCCCTCCGCTATCCAACACTTTCCCTACTGTTGCACTCACTGTAGTGGGAATAGTAATTTTTACACCTTTGCTATCCAACACTTTCCATACTGTTGCACTCATTGGAGTGGGAATAGTAATTTTTACCCCTACTCAATCCAACACTTTCCCTACTGTTGCACTCACTGGAGTGGGAATAGTAAGTTTTACCCCTCCGCTATCCAACACTTTCTCTACTGTTGCACTCATTGGAGTGGGAATAGTAATTTTTACCTGTACGCAATCCAACACTTTCCCTACAGTTACACTGACTGGAGAGGGAATAGTAAGTTTTACCCCTCCGCTATCCAACACTTTCCCTACTTTTGCACTCACTGGAGTGGGAATAGTAATTTTTACCCCTGTGCTATCCAACACTTTCCCTACTGTCACACTCACTGGACTGGGAATAGTAAGTTTTACCCCTCCGCTATCCAACACTTTCCCTACTGTTGCACTCACTGGAGTGGGAATAGTAATTTTTACCTCTCTGCTATCCAACACTTTCCCTACAGTTGCACTCACTGGAGAGGGAATAGTAATTGTCACCCCTCCGTTATCCAACACTTTCCCTACTGTTACACTGACTGGAGTGGTTAATTTAAGTTGAAAGATTTTTAAATAGTTTAATGTTTTAATTTATAATAGAATGTTTTTTTAAAAATAGATTTTATGTTATTGGTACATATATATATATATGTATGCACACAAAGATTCACTCCACCAGGGAAAGAACCGGAGGGACACAACGGGGAACCAAGGAGAAGACCTTTATTGCGGCACAGGAGGCATGACGCGTTTCGGGATAAATCCCTTAATCATATGCCAAACTCCAATTGCTGTCACCTGATGCTTTTCAGTGATCCATCTCGCTGCCATTGGTGGAAGCCCAGCTGAGTCGATTGGTCTCCGGAACGCCTGAACGCAGCCTCAACTTGAAGACTTCGATTCCCAGAAAGCACCATGTTGGCTGACCGGTAAGCGTTTTTCTGTCGACCCATTAAAACCTCATAATGAGTGCTGGCGATCTTGACCAAGCGTGTGTAGGTGCAGTTTTAAAATATCACAGTGTCCTCGCTGCACAAAGTTCTCTCCCGGGCCCCCTTAATGTCTCACCGCATGTGTCAAAGTCCCATAGATGTCGGAGACTCAGCTACAATGAGCTGGCCTCTCCGTGAAGTCACGGACTGCGCAAGCAGCGTTTACTACAATGTCCTTTGGATGCGGGGGCCAGAGCAATCCAATCCCTTGGAAACGAAAAAAAGCTGTGAAGCAGTTGCCCTTGAGCTCCGGCCACAAACGAGACGGGTCCCTCAAACGCGCCCGGGGCTGGCGCGGAAATATGCACACAAAGATTCACTCCACCAGGGAAAGAACCGGAGGGACACAACGGGGAACAAAGGAGAAGACCTTTATTGCGGCACAGGAGGCATGACGCGTTTCGGGATAAATCCCATAATCATATGCCAAACACCAATTGCTGTCACCTGATGCTTTTCAGTGATCCATCTCCCTGCCATTGGTGGAAGCCCAGCTGAGTCGATTGGTCTCCGGAACGCCTGAACGCAGCCTCAACTTGAAGACTTTTCCCTACTGTTGCACTCATTGGAGTGGGAATAGTAAGTTTTACCCCTCCGCTATCCAACACTTTCTCTATTGTTGCACTCATTGGAGTGGGAATAGTAATTTTTACCTGTACGCAATCCAACACTTTCCCTACTGTTACACTGACTGGAGTGGGAATAGTAAGTTTTACCCCTCCGCTATCCAACACTTTCCCTACTTTTGCACTCACTGGAGTGGGAATAGTAATTTTACCCCTGTGCTATCCAACACTTTCCCTACTGTTACACTCACTGGAGTGGGAATAGTAATTTTTACCCCTGTGCTATCCAACACTTTCCCTACTGTCACACTCACTGGAGTGGGAATAGTAAGTTTTACCCCTCCGCTATCCAACACTTTCCCTACTGTTGCACTCACTGGAGTGGGAATAGTAATTTTTACCTCTCTGCTATCCAACACTTTTCCTACAGTTGCACTCACTGGAGAGGGAATAGTAATTGTCACCCCTCCGTTATCAAACACTTTCCCTACTGTTACACTGACTGGAGTGGGAATAGTAAGTTTTACCCCTCCGCTATCCAACACTTTCCCTACTTTTGCACTCACTGGAGTGGGAATAGTAATTTTTACCCCTGTGCTATCCAACACTTTCCCTACTGTCACACTCACTGGAGTGGGAATAGTAAGTTTTACCCCTCCGCTATCCAACACTTTCCCTACTGTTGCACTCACTGGAGTGGGAATAGTAATTTTTACCTCTCTGCTATCCAACACTTTCCCTACAGTTGCACTCACTGGAGAGGGAATAGTAATTGTCACCCCTCCGTTATCCAACACTTTCCCTACTGTTACACTGACTGGAGTGGTTAATTTAAGTTGAAAGATTTTTAAATAGTTTAATGTTTTAATTTATAATAGAATGTTTTTTTAAAAATAGATTTTATGTTATTGGTATATATATATATATATATATGTATGCACACAAAGATTCACTCCACCAGGGAAAGAACCGGAGGGACACAACGGGGAACCAAGGAGAAGACCTTTATTGTGGCACAGGAGGCATGACGCGTTTCGAGATAAATCCCTTAATCATATGCCAAACACCAATTGCTGTCACCTGATGCTTTTCAGTGATCCATCTCGCTGCCATTGGTGGAAGCCCAGCTGAGTCAATTGGTCTCCGGAACGCCTGAACGCAGCCTCAACTTGAAGACTTCGATTCCCAGAAAGCACCATGTTGGCTGACCGGTAAGCGTTTTTCTGTCGACCCATTAAAACCTCATAATGAGTGCTGGCGATCTTGACAAAGCGTGTGTAGGTGCAGTTTTAAAATATCACAGTGTCCTCGCTGCACAAAGTTCTCTCCCGGGCCCCCTTAACGTCTCACCGCATGTGTCAAAGTCCCATAGATGTCGGAGACTCAGCTACAATGAGCTGGCCTCTCCGTGAAGTCACGGACTGTGCAAGCAGCGTTTACTACAATGTCCTTTGGATGCGCGGGCCAGAGCAATCCAATCCCTTGGAAACGAAAAAAAGCTGTGAAGCAGTTGCCCTTGAGCTCCGGCCACAAACAAGACGGGTCCCTCAAACGCGCCCGGGGCTGGCGCGGAAATATGCACACAAAGATTCACTCCACCAGGGAAAGAACCGGAGGGACACAACGGGGAACCAAGGAGAAGACCTTTATTGCGGCACAGGAGGCATGACGCGTTTTGGGATAAATCCCATAATCATATGCCAAACACCAATTGCTGTCACCTGATGCTTTTCAGTGATCCATCTCCCTGCCATTGGTGGAAGCCCAGCTGAGTCGATTGGTCTCCGGAACGCCTGAACGCAGCCTCAACTTGAAGACTTTTCCCTACTGTTGCACTCATTGGAGTGGGAATAGTAAGTTTTACCCCTCCGCTATCCAACACTTTCTCTATTGTTGCACTCATTGGAGTGGGAATAGTAATTTTTACCTGTACGCAATCCAACACTTTCCCTACTGTTACACTGACTGGAGTGGGAATAGTAAGTTTTACCCCTCTGCTATCCAACACTTTCCCTACTTTTGCACTCACTGGAGTGGGAATAGTAATTTTTACCCCTGTGCTATCCAACACTTTCCCTACTGTTACACTCACTGGAGTGGGAATAGTAAGTTTTACCCCTCCGCTATCCAACACTTTCCCTACTGTTGCACTCACTGGAGTGGGAATAGTAATTTTTACCTCTCTGCTATCCAACACTTTCCCTACAGTTGCACTCACTGGAGAGGGAATAGTAATTGTCACCCCTCCGTTATCCAACACTTTCCCTACTGTTACACTGACTGGAGTGGTTAATTTAAGTTGAAAGATTTTTAAATAGTTTAATGTTTTAATTTATAATAGAATGTTTTTTAAAAATAGATTTTATGTTATTGGTATATATATATATATGTATATATTCATAATATATACATATATATATATATTTATATATGTGTACATTTTTTATATAATTTTAAAATTATACAATAAATAAAAATTAATAGTTTATTATTTTAAAGTAAATATGTATATATATATGTATATATATATTGATTATTATGTATGTGTTTAAATTTTTTAAATTAAGTTTATTTGTTATATTTGTTAAAATGTATATTAAATCTACTTTATTTATTTTTAATAATTTTATTATTTAATATATTTAATGTTTATTATTTTATTTTATATATATATAAAAAACGATATTTTGTACAACTATATTTTTAACATCGATATTTTTTTCTCGATATTTTTGTACTTACCTGTTTAAGTATAGGGAGTCTATATTTTTGCAGTCTATATTTTTTCTTCGATATGTTTTAATTCTGTATTTTTTACGTCGATATTCTGTCAGTGAACCTGTCATGACATGAGTGAGTCATTCCTGCTGTGCATGCGAGAGGTCGGTGCCTGAATGGATGTGAGCTGCCTTAAGTTTAACTCTGCAAAAACGGAGATTTTCCTCTTTGGTAATAACACTTCCTTTTGGAATCCTTCCTGGTGGCTGGAGGAATTGGGTTCTCTTCTGGTTCGTGCGAAAAGGGTGAAAAATCTGGGTATCCTGGTAGACGTCAAACTTACTTACAAAGAACAAGTTAATAAGGTAATTTCTACATCCTTCTTTATGCTGCGCATGATTAGGAAAATAACATCGTTTCTTCCACCTAATTTACTGAATACAGTGGTCCTCTGCCTTGTAATCTTCAGGATTGACTACTGTAGTAGTCTTTAAGTCAACCTACCCAAGGTCCATCAGAAAAATTTGCAGATTCTACAAAACACAGCAGCAAGATTGCTGATGAATCTCCCGAGGTTCCAGTTGGCCTCACAGGCTTTGGTAAGACTGCATTGGCTCCCTGTTCATCAAAGGATTCTCTTTAAAGCACTTTGCATAACCTATAAAGCGCTTCAGGGACATGGTCCAACCTTTTTAAGAGGAAAACCTATAAGGTAGGTGTCTAACAGCACCCTTAGGTCCAGCTCAGCAATGAATTTGGTGGTGGCTCCCTACAAGCTCTCTTCTTGGGGAGGTAGGAGCTTTTTGGTCTGTACAACTCAAAACTGGAACAGGCTTCCTCGGGCAATTAAATCAGCCCCCTCTCTCTGGAGCCTCCGCAAGCTTTTAAAAACCTGGCTTTTCACTAAAATCTAAGTCTATCCTCTATGTTTCTTTACCTTTTAGTGGCAAGACGCCTCCGGGTATTTGTTTGCGCTCTACAAAACTCAAATCAAATCATGAAGAACTATACAAAGCTTGGGACACAATACAAAACAACCACATTAGTATTAAAGAATTTTTATAATTGCGGTGCAATGACTTTTCCATATTCTTCCATCTTAATTAGTATTGTGCCTTCCACTGCAGTGCACATTGCCGTTTTGCACAGCAAAGGTTTCTTACACAAGTCACTATTCTAAGGCTGAGAATGCAGGCAGGATATGTACGATAATTTCAATGAAGCACTCTCTGGAATTATATAACAACTTTTCAATACAAATTACACAAACCTACTGTTTATTAATATGTTACAACATTTATTAAACAACAAATGTGCATATTATGCCACTGAAATATCAGTTGGACTGCCAATGTGAGTAGGGGAAACAAGACTACCCTGAGGATAGTTCTCATTAAAATGTCATAACTATCACTTGAACTTGGAGGAGAATAGATATAAACAAAAGCCTCAGCTACAAAACATATAAATGATTGAACTTATGTTAATGACTCTGCAGTATCTGTACCTATTATAAATAGGGAAATTACTTTAACTCATCAAAACAAAATGTACCTGTAGCATCGTTCAACCCACCTTCCTGCAGAAGAACACAACTTGTGCATGTTGTTTGTTCAAACTACATTACAATCTACACAGACACACCTTAAGCTTTCTGCATGAATAACTGCACTATGTGTGCCACCTGAGGATCTGCCTATTTGTCTTGTGTATCAAGTGCATGTTGGGTGAGTACTGTTACATTTGCAGGTAGCCCTTCAGCTCGAATAAGTGAAGGGTCCACACTTTTGGGTCTCCTCCTTAAACTTAAACTTTCTTTTGAGCACATGACTGCATTGTTTTAGCTGCAATGTCTACAGTATGGTTAGCTCGACTAAGGGTGTTCTTCAGAAATATTAAGATAGAGCTCACTCTGTCTTCCATTGTACTTGTTCTCCTACGCAGCAGGTTTGTGTCATACAACTGTCTCAGATGCACACGCAACATGTGCAATGTATGTGTCAATGGCTCAGCAATAGGGGTGCAATCTAGAAAGCCTCAGCCTTCGGTGTAGCCTTCTGAGTAACCCTCAAAAAGTTTGAAATAATCGGGGTAGGAGGCAGAGTCTTTTCCCAGCTAAACAGTTGACACCATTCACAAAGGAAAGGTGTCCCAAAGTGACACCTTTCACTTTGCAAATCATGTACCACCTCTTTTGAAGTATTACTAACCGATCAATGGCTTGTGAACACAAAATAATTCAAAATTATTGATACACACGAAACCAAATCACAGTTAGCAAGGAACACCCTTTTCACGTACCTTCCTAATTGTCATTCAGTATGGGTCGTTAAATCCATTTTGCAAATTTGAAATGCTTTTTTTGATTCGCACAGTATGATTGTGTTTGCAAACCCTGTGATTTTGCAGATTAAGCTTTGTAAATCAGGTGTCTAATTATGTTGTCCCGAACAAATAAAGAGGGAGAAATATAAGAGTAAGAAACTTGGATTTTGTCATGAAAGGTCGATTATGAGACGGACAAAGCTTTACATTTCATTTCCCTCAACCGTGAGTTCCCAAGCAAATAGTTTAAAAACTATGTCTGCTGGTTTTGGCAACATAAAAACAAGTCACTGTTGTATATATTATAATAAGGCACATCTTCTTTGTTTGTATATTAAACACAATTATGCAAACAGAAAGAGATTAGTGTTCTCGCGCACTGTGTATTTTCCATTCAATGTTTCCTGTTCGGTACTTTTGGACAATGACGACTACAATGGGAGGCGTGCGTCTGGGTTCGTAAATTATAACATGGCATGCACTTGTACATTGTCTACATGAACAACATTGCTCTTCCTGGAATAGGTAATCACTTATAATCCAGGAAAGCAATGATTTACTGCAATGCACGTGCCCCACTGTGTTACCCTACCCACGATTGTGTATGGCCAAAATAACATTGTCACCTAAGCAACACAGTGCAGGGTTATAGCAAAACCGTATCTGTCCATTTACCAGTGCTTTCATTAATCCATGGTGACAGAAATGTGTGTCACTGTGTACTGCTCAAGGTCCTATTGTACCTCTGATTCCAAGTGGGCTGCATTCCTGGTGTTTCAGGATTCTCCAGTGTGGTGTACACCTGGTCAGATTCTATCATCTGGTAAAACCACCTTTGGGTCCAGAGCAGATGCAGTGAGTAAAGCCTCAGACCGGCCCCCACCAAGCCCACTCCTGTTGCACATGCCCTGCATCACCAGAGGCTGCATGTCCCTGCCACTCCTCTGACCATATTGATCCCCCGCTGCCCTTTACCACATGCTTGTAGCTTTAGAAACAGATATTAAATTGTGAACTCTGACAAATGCAATAGGGAGGGATCATTACTTTATAAACTCGCATATCAATGTAATAGGAAGGCGATTTACATTGTGAACTCTGCGGCACACACCATAGGATGAGGCATTACATTATTCAACAGTTTAACAGATACCATAGGAATGGGTTTTATATTGTCAAGTCTGGAAAATCCAAGGGTTTAAGTACATATATCTTTAGGTCCAGTAAATCCTTGGTGTCTCCAGAAGGGGACATATTGTTCTTATCAATCTATATTTTGGATCTGCCTAAATTGTTTGATGGGTCTCTGTAGGCATAGATGAAATTATCATATTTATGTTCAAGCGAAGCCCAACAGGCCAGCTTTCTTGATTAATAAATATGGTGAAAAAGGCAGTAGGCCTCTCATTTTACATAGTGAATGACTTGACAAAGCCTATAAATGTAAGCTTTTCGGTTGTGAAAATTCTCATGTTTTGCAAGAGGACCGTTGATGGTTTTTATGATTAGAGCCTGCTGGTGTGCACATTTCTACATGGTAACTCACAGATACTGGAAGCAGACTACATTTACAAGGTTAGGTGCCCCCTTTGACATTTCTTTAGGGTATGTGACTTGGACTCTGATTAATCTGGAAGGTCCTTATAGGAGAGGTTTTAATTTGTATTTGCACCTGACCTGAAATCCGGTAATATGTGCCATTTTTATTATAATATTTAAAAGTGTGTGTGTTAAAGTACTTTGCCTTTCTAGAGTAAAAGTGCATGTTGCTTTTTTGAGTATTAGTGTTGGTGTGTTCTGAGTTTCTAGTCCAAAGCATCTTCCTGAGTCAGCCCTGGACTGCCCTTCCTACATAGGTAGCCATTTGATATTGCGAACATATTGTCCAACGCATTAGAGAGGGTCTTTACATTGTGAACGCTCTGACAAATGCAATACGTCGGGGTTTTTACATTGTCAACTATGAAAAATGCAATTAGAAGGGGTTTTACTCTGTGAACTCTGTGATAAATGCAATAGGAAAGGGTTTGATATTGTGAACTTGCTGGCAAATGTAGTAGGAAGGGGCTTTACATTTTAAACTCCATGACAACGTAGGAAGAGGATTTTTTCATTATGAACTATTGGACAAAGTACATATATGCATAATCAGGTCCAAACACAGTAATTAAAGCTAATAGGCTTGCGTTATTGATTATTAACCGTGGTGATAAAATAGGCCTCTTATTTTACATTGTTAATGACTTGACAAAGCATGCAGACTTGCTCTATTTGATTGGGAAGACTACATATTTTCCAATAGGTCAATATAGGGCCATTGCTTTTTTTTAGGATTAGAGCCTGCTCTTTTACAAATTGTCACATGGTACCTCACAGATAATGAGAGCAGACTACACTTGCACGGTGAGTTGCCCCCTGTGATATTACTTTAGGGTATGTGATGTGCTCTCTGGTAAATCTCCTAGGCGCCTAAATTAGATGGCTACCAATTTGTATTTCTGTTGAAATAGTATTAAGTTATGTGTGCATTAAAGTACTTTAACCTTTTGAAGAAAAAAACATTGGCTGAATATTATTGTGTGTTATTTTTGTGTGCTGCTCAGTTTTGAGTTTCCAGCCCACAACATCTCTCTGATTCAGCCTTGGACTGCTCTCTCAGTACCCCGTCTAAGGGCCTCATTCCGATCTCGCTAGGAAAGCCCTCTGTACGACTCAGATCCGGAGGGCTTTCCTAGCGCATTGCACTGTGAGAGTCCGACTGAACGAGTACGATGCACCCGTATGGTGACGGACTCGGTTTGCTCGGACTCCCATTGAACTCTATGGGAGCCTGCATACCGAACGCGTACACAGGCTCACATAGCAAAAAGGGGTGGGTGGGGAAAAGCGTACACCCTGTGGTGGGCATCCCATGGTGCCCGCCACACTGTGCATGCTTGGATCGGGGGGACCCATGTGCACCCCCCTGTGACCGAATCGGAGGGCCCCTGGTGAAGGGGGGCCTGCTACGGCCCCCCGAAGTCCGATTCCCACATCCGTTTCGTCTCGCTGAGACCGAGTCGATACGGCTGTCCGAATACTGCATCGTACTCGCTCATTCGGAATCAGGCTCCATTGCACGGCACGATTCGTCTGCGAATGAGTCGGATGGAGAGGATCGGGTTTCGGAGACGATTCGGTCGACGCTGGCGAGATCTTCGCATCGTTCTTGGTCGTTCGGAACGGGGGATGATTCGGTCGTAAACATAGGCTCCAAATCGGATTCGCATGTTCCAGAACCCATCTGGAGGCCTTCCTAACGACATCGAAATAGGGCCCTTAGAGTTAAACATCCTCCCTACGGTGTTTGTCAAGGAGCCCTTAAAGTCAGGTTTTACATTGTGTACTCTCTGACAAGTGTACTAGAGACCTTTCTTTCATTGCCAACTGTCTGACAAATGCAAGAGAAAGGGGTTTTACAGTACACTCTGCGACAACTACAGTAGGAAGCAGGTCCAGTTGGAACTCCTTGACGAACACCATAGGGAGGATGTTTAACTCCAAGAGGCCTTCTGACACAGATCTGTTGTTAAGGCCTTATTTTCATTGTGTACATTTGTACTTTTATGTTAAGTATTTAGCTGTTTGCGTGAGTTAAATATGTTTTCTTATTTAAAGTAAAAACACAAAACATTGATTTATTAAGAATTATTCTGCACTTTGCAGATTTTTTTAACGTTTATTTAACCCTTTTAATTTGCTATAATTCTTTCTTTTGCCTTAGGTTTAAAAATGTGCTGCTCACATTCAATTCTTGATACAACAATGTGGAAGTAACTTTGACTTTCACCTTAAACTTAGGGAAAGTCTTGCTTCAGTCACAAGTTTGATGTGCAGTAACCTTGAATGATACTCGTTGTAAATCAAGCCAGTCTCTTTGAAGAGTAAGCAATGTTTCATCCTGACAGTTGGCATGGCTACTGTATACCTGGAACCACACCAGCTTCTTGCTCAGCACTGACAGGAAAGAAAAGGTCGCAAAACATGCACGGCACCATCCATCGTCATCTTCCATCTGCAAACCTGCCTATTGAGTACATGCCGGATACAAAGAGGACCACAGATACTTCTGGGGAACCAAGTCCCATTGATGCTGATGAACTACCTGCTGGTGCAATCCACCTATGCAGAAGTGATCTTGTCTTCCGGAGTCATGACTGAAAACTTGAAAGTGCACCTGCCTCCAGGTGTCAAGGCAGGAGGGCGGATACAGGTAGTGGAATGATGCTGGAGGGGAACCATGACATTCTGTAAGCACTAGAAGTGACAGACCTGCTGTGCTGCTGCACACGGGCTCCATTTTCCGAGTAAAACTGCACAAATCTTCTGTAGCTGATTTCAAATGTGAAAGGCATTTCAACAAAGCGATAGCTGAAGGAGGCTGACCCCAAGTCACTCTGTTCATGACATTAGTTCATAGTCTTTGCCAGACTGAAAAAGGTCACAATTATCCAAAACATAAATCAATTAACTATGTCTGTGTGAGGGTCCTACTTTTGGTATTTTCAGCTGCTCTTTGTCACCCTGATAGAGAGGAGGAACATGTTTTCCTGAAGCAACAGTTGAAGAATTGATTCTCCTTCACCTACCCCTGGATGTCGAGGTGAAATACCTGAAATTTTGTAAAAGTATTACACAGCCCTCTTTTCAGAGAAGCTGTTCCTTGAATAAGCTTGTCTGTCGTTGCCATTTTCAGCACTATCTAACCTTCATGCTTTTCAGGGCACCCTTTCAAGCCCACGCATAGGCTATGTGATCAACTACTGCTACTAAAAAGATGACGCCTAAGTTTAACAGTCATATTTGTTCAGGCATACACTCCTTCATGGCAATCATACCATCCCAGTTGCACCCACAGGCATCATTTAGGTGTCACCAGGGTTCACAGCTGCGCCTTGCTCGCCGCTTGCAACCTCTGGCCTTAGAGGTGGCATATTCAGTGCCAAGAACGCAGGGGCGGCTCCACATTCCTTCATTTCAGCCCATTTTTCTTTATACTAATAGTGAGAAATATGCTATTATTCACTATTAGTGTAGTAAAAAATAGAGCACACTAAGCAGGAATGAGACCTTTCATAGCAGCTGTCATAAGTAAAAATGTTTTTATAAGTATATTGTGTGTGTGCTTGCAGATGAGTGTGTTTATGTGAGAGAGAGTGTGTCTGTATGTGTAAGTGTGTGTGAGTGAGTGAGTCAGTGACAGCTAGTGAGTGACTGTGCGTTTGTAGTTCAGATTTACTATATTTTATTGCAAGACAATGCTGCACCTTGTCTTGCGTCAAAGGGAGAGAGAAACAATGCACCAAGATATGGTGCATTTTTTCTCTTCATGTGCGCTGGTGCACTTTTCTCAGCCACCTGCCAATGTACTCACCCTTGCGCCATAGTGCAAGGATGTGTGCGTTCTCTGAAGCATAGGTTTTGTACTGGAAGGGGCCCCTTCCGGTACAAAAACTAAGGCTTTTAAGGCTTTAAGGCTTTTCCCACTTTGTAGTGTTCTGTACAATGCGGCACACATGCAAAGTTAGAAAAACGAGAAGAAATGAAAGCATTTACCATCGTAATGCCTGCCTTGAGGAGTTGAGAGATTTTGGCTCAAATTCCTCTCTACCAATGTTTGTAGAAGAGATTTGCATCAAAACGCAAGAGTGGTTGCATGGAAATGCCCTATCACCACCCGTGGAATGCCCACTTGACCCAAAATAAGGGAAAGCAGTGCATAGCGCAATTTTGCCTTAACACTTACATATTTTACAGCTTTTATATTTTCTTTGTTTTGAAGCCATCTTTTTAGGTCTAACCTACAGACAGCTTTCTCTGCTTGCAAGTCTCACATAATCAAAAAACGTCTAAATAAATAATACATACATAGAGGGGCTTTGGGACAGCCTTCATCAATCCATTGATCTGTTCAGCTGTCATTCACATTTTGCTAACTCCCACCACATTATACAGCATGATGCAGTGGGTCAGACCACTTCATCCATTGCCTCTCCTGCACTGTGAGTGATGGCATTTTTCCTGATCAGGTGTACTTCCAACTAATATGAAGTGCACTTCCGCGCCTGTGCGGGCGGGAAAATAAAAATCAGATTTTCCTGTTCCAGGCATTTGTATTAAACCTAGAAATGAGTTCTATGCCTGCTCTAAGTAAACCTGCCTGCTCCAATGCATGGGTAGCATTCTATTAAAATTAAATACAATGTTTTTTTAAATCTATGTGACCTCCACATTTATGGCGCATGTTTTTTTTTCTTGCCAAGACCATATCTATTGGGTTTGCAAATGCTTGTTTAAGGGTTGAACTCAATCGAGCAATATGGAGGGACAAGTATCAAGCAGGTAATGGAAGGCGGGTAAATGTTCTGTCATTTTTGGGGGGAATGTTGTAGAGTACACATTCACCCAAAGGGTCTCTTGGCACTGTCCCAATGGTGATTAAAAGGTTTTAGAGAACAGCTATGTTTTTATCTGATGTCTGAAGTTGGTGGTGCAAGATATTGCACATAAGTATAGAAGCAAGGAGTTCCTCAGTTTATCTGCACAAATGAGAAGCTTTGAAAGCCCACCCTGCTTCATGAAGACTTGGAATAATCACTTTGTTTGCAGAGGGATCTTGGAGGAGAGTATTTTTTTACCATTTGTTGATGAAATTGGGTGTTTCCATACAGTGCCTAGATGAGAATATCCTCTCTAAAAGACTACAGTAGTGTGTGGGCATGGAAAAAACAAGAGCTTGTTATAGTAACCAGCCCACCTGGGCAAAGGGCATAGTAAAAAACTCTCCATCATCAGATGACAGAATCACTAATGCGAACTGTCTTTACCACCAAGTCTCGTTATCACTGCAACAGGTCTACGATTCCGTAGACTCCATATGGCACGTGTGCCAAACTACTAGATCTTATGTAGAGTCTCTCCAAATATATACACAGTTTTTTCCTTTTCCTCTAATGATTGGACCCCGACTACAAATAGGAGACCAGAAACGTAAATATGGCAAATTTTTAAATAACTGAGATGATTTAACATACAAAGATAGTCCCCTCTTTAGCTCTAAAGTGAGGCCTCTAACCACTCCCCAGAGAGGAGGAGCGTTAGTGACGTATAACCAATCAGGCCGTTAGATCGCTCCCAACCATGTAGTCATGACGACGCAGACCTAGGAGCCCAATGGCACTTGTGGCAAGTACGGCTTAGAAACATGCCGACTCTGTGCCCAATCGGTGGCGCGGTTAGTGTGTGCTCGAAAGCGTTACCAATCAGCCCACTGCAGTATCTAATTGGGTTGACACGGCCTCTCTGGCAAAATGCGGGGCTCACTGGAGGATGAATGAGAGGTGATTCAGAGGGTAAGACGCCTTGATGAAGTAAGTCGGGGGGTGAGGGACGGCTGGAGGTTATGTCCTGGACAACTTTGGTTAACCCCTATTCTGTCTACAACAAACTTTTAGAGTATGATGACAGGGTCCACTCCCTCAGAGCAACCTGTTATGTTCCATATAGGTACCCCAATATCGGCTCAGGTAATGAATGCACCTTTCACCTACATTCCCCTGATATTACACTGCATAACGGTTCTTAGTACTGACCTTTTACCTAGTTACGGTAATGTCTAAAGATGGCATGGGGTTTTCTCCAAAAAGCTTAAGCCTCATTCATTATGCATGAGGATTCTTGGAATCACAGCAGGACAGCAGGCCTACCATCTCCTGCATAATAACTATGTATAAGGGTCATTCCTTCCGTCATCCTAGTCCGACATGACACAGCAAGGTATATCCCCAGGGGGTACCACTTTGGGTATATATACACCATATCTTGCTGAGGTAGTGAGAGGAGAAAAGGACTTCCATCCCAACACACTGACGTGAGACGCAGAGGTTCCTGCACGCAGACACTCCAGCTCGCAGTGTTCTGACATTCCTTGCGGGGTGTCCATCTCGAGACCAAGATGGGGTCCCACAGTCTCTCACTTCAGGTAATGGGGTTAACTTTATCCTAGAGGGATTCTTGGCTTTACACCCACATACATGCTAGGTACACTTAGGTACATCTAGTTAGGGTCGCATCGTAAGAGTACGCATTTTATTGTCATGTATTTTATATACTTGCCTGTATTCATTGTTTTAGCACAATGGTAGAAATCTACCATCCTTTTACTCTGTTAGTGCTTATAATAATTTTTATCTGTTAATGTCTAATGGTTGTATCAACACACCTATTTTACACTAGAATGACGCTGGTTCAATAAATGCTTATTGAAAACGTCCCCACCATTTATTCTGTGTATCTCTCTGAGACGAAGGGAGCACAAGTGACTGAGCGAAAAGTAGTCCACTGTTTCCATGATCTTGAGGGATCAGGGTTGTCATGTTCGATAGTTGCCAAGAACTATTCTCTACTTGGTAAGATGGGTTTCTAGTGGCACTGTGAGCTAGCTGGTATAAAGGCTAACATACCCGGTAGGGGTGTCTAGAATCAGTCTGACACCAATCCTATAGTGTATGTTGTCTAAACGCGCAGATCCTATATAGGTTTATAGGAACTACACAACATGGCGCCACCAACGGTGGTTTGGTACTTATTTAACAGTCAAATCTGAGTAGTTCAGTTGTGCTATTCTCAGAGACCCCTACTCACATTTCCCCTGAGACGTCTGGAGTGGGAAGGGAATTATCCACAACAGCTGATTAGGCATATCCTACGTATTGGCTGTAGGTTTATCAAGCTTGAAGGACAAACAGTTCCTATTGTGCATAAAGCCTTATCTCAGTTTCCTTGAGAAACCTTTGTCAACAATGGCTGACGAGGACACAGCTGTGCCAGTACAACGTGCGACTGCAGCAAGGGAGGAAGAACATGAAGGGGAAATAAACATTTCAGAAAATGTCAGAAATGCCCTTACTCAAAAGCTAACAGACTACAGAGTCACAGCTATTGGTTAAATTCCCACAAGCAGATGCACAATCAAATACATTTCATTCTTTCACTGAAGATGAAACACCAGAGGAATACTGTCCGTATGAGGACATTAAAGTTCCGCTCACCTACCAGGAGCACATAAACTGGTTTAAAGGCACCCTCCCCCACACAAAAGACGAAGTAAGACTAGGTCCGCTCGGAAGAGACGGAGCCACTTGGCCTCGCCTAGCAGCTTATACACCACATCCAGACATTGACTCAATGCCAGTGGCAGACTTACGTCCACTTCATAAAGAAATAATAAAACTTTACAGAAACCTGACACAGTTTGTGATGAGAACACTCACACTTCAGCCAACAAGAGTTACACAAACAAGTCAAATTCGGGGTTCTACAACTAAAATAACACCACAAACGCTATACGCAGTTATGGGTAAAATGCCCACTAAACGTGAGCAAATGCCATTCTGGATAGCTCAGAAACTAACACAGATAGAGGCAGTATTTCCATACACAAGTCCTCAAGAAAAACACAGAATGCGAACAATTTGCTTGCCAATGGGGATAGCTCCCCAGATAGAGGATTGTACCACTTGGGGTTCAGTTTTCGCTGCCATATATACCAGAACTCATGGTATCCCGTCATTAGTAGTAATACCAGACGTATTAAGACAAATACAAACTGAGTATGGAGCAGAACCTGCTATGAACTTAGGGATGAAATTATTAGGTAATTTTGTCCAGGTATCAGCCATAAAATTAGCAAATATAAAAGGGGAGGCAGCAGCAGTGGCAATATGCCAACGCCTGAGGTATTTCACTCCTTTACAACAAGAACGTGAATTACCTAAAATTATCACAGACACCTATGCTGAATTAGGTAGAGATAGTTTGGGAGCTAGAGCAACAAAACCTCAACTCATGGGTGGTCCTGAAAAAGAGAACACCAAGCAAGCACCTGTTTCTTCCAAGAAGAAATGGGATAATAACAATAAAAAACAAAAGAATAGATCTCAATCCAGGAGTGGGTTTCCTCAACAGGAGCCCTCCGAAAGGAGGTACAACCTTAGGAATAGAGATAACATTAAAAAAACCTGACAGGTATCAGGATACTGATACACGTGCCTCTCGTTCCTTTCAGGGTTCACCAAGAAACTCCGAGAGAGAAGGACGGTCAGAACACAGACAAGAAGGGCGTACAAAGTCCAGAGACACGCCACACACATCAGATTACACTTCCAAGAAAGAAGAGAAGCCAAACTCAAAACCTCAATTTAAAAAGAAGAAAGTAGCAGGTCTTAAAATTAGACATGCCCAGAATTCTGAGGACTCAACTTCTGAACGGGGAATGGGCTCTGGCGATGCTAGACAGCGCAGCAGAAGTAACAATAGCTCGCCAGAACCTGATGGAATTTCCGGTGACAGCGGAGTTGAACGAGCATATCACGGTGGAAACACCTGATACAAGGGTGAGTGTCCCACATAGGTTACATGAGATAACACTCCAAATGGAGGGGGACAAACCCAGAAAATTTAAAGGTCTCTTTTGGGAGAACCTGATTTTTGGCTATGACATCCTTGTAGCTGAAAAATATTGGCCGCCTGAAATTGTTATGGATTGCCCAAAGGGAGAAACGGTAATCTTACCATCTTTTTCTGAACTCGTTCCAATATACTTAAAACACACATACGTACAGGAGTGGACGGTAGCCCTTGCTCCAGCACTATATCGCAACCATGTTGGGTGGGATGCTGAGTCACCACACCATGTAATCCCAGTAAAAACTACTTCAACTCCACAGAGACAATACCCAATAAAACAAGAAGTGAAAAAACAGGTCAGGGAGATCTTAGATCAACTTGAATACCAGGGTGTAATTGAAACTTGCACCTCTCCAATGAATAATCCTTTGTTTCCTGTAATGAAACCCGATAATATATATTGTCTAGTTTTAGACTGCAGACATCTGAACACATGCACAAAAACATTTGCAGTACAGATTGCACATAGTGCCGCATTAATGAATAACATTGTGCGGATAAAATACAAAACAACACTAGATATCTCAAATGGATTCTTCTGCCAAAATATAGCACCTGAAAGCAGGTATTTAACCGCATTTTCCGCGCTAGGCTCTCAGCGTCAATTTTGTCGACTCCCCCAAGGGTATAAGAATAGCCCCAGGTTGTTTTCAACAAGGGTAACATAGTTACTTCAGAATGTGGGTGAGGAGGCATTGTCCTATGTAGATGATATTTATCTGACGGATGATGATTTAAAGGATCACTTGGCCAGGGTGAGCAACATAATTTTGGGGTTCGCCTCTGAGGGCTACAAATTCAACTTTAAAAAATCAAAGATAGCCCACCTCAATGTCCTATTTTTGGGATATGAGCTTTCAAGTGAAGGAAAAAGCCTGGCAGCTAACTTTTTAGAAAGTGTGCGCTGCTCCAACCTCCAAAATCACTGAAAAACGTACAATCCATATTGGGATTTTTACATTTTGGCAGAACATACAATTTAGAATACGCAGAAAGAGTAAAACCTTTCTACGACTTAATCAGACCTGATTTTTCAGTTAGGCATTGGACACAGGAACACACAGATATCCTTTGTTCCCTACAAGTTGACATGATAGCATCAAAACACTTGCAGACACGCGTAAATGTCCACAACTTGGTGATCCATGTTATAGCAGGTCAATCTGGGTACACTTATCTAACCTTCAGTGAAGGAGAAACAGTACCCATAGCATACAAATCACATTTGTACACAAACGCTGAAATGCGCTTTGCTTCTACAGAGAAAATCCTGACAGTAGTACAGACTGCTGTCATGAGGGAAAGAGCACTGGCTCAGGGGAAACTAATATTTGTCGTAACTCCAGTACCGGCCTTAGAGGCTGCTACAAAGGCACACGTTCCTAATGCTAAAGCCTTACATCCAAGATGGATACAACGGGCTAATTCTCTCACTGCAACAGATGTAGAATACAGATATGACCCAAGGCTAAAAACACAAGCATTCCTCCAATATGAACAAGAATATCCTCTCCCAAATGAAATAATGCCTCTAGATCAGTATGAATTCATTATTTACACTGACGGATCTGCTCAGCCGGCCATAGGAAGTAAACAGCAATACAGCGCCGCATGTACGATTGTAAAAGGTCGTATGCGGGATGGCAAGTTCCATCCCAGCGATATGAAGACACAGTCTCTAGGAGACTGCACGGCTCAGCTGGCAGAACTAATAGCCCTGTTACTAGCACTAATAAATACGGATCAGGAATTCCCCACACTGATTGTGTGCGATTCTTTTTATTGTGTCCAGTCATAAAATAAAAAATTTCACTACTGGGGTCAAAATGGGTTTAAAGACTCAAAAGGTGGCACAATTAAGCATAAAATGCTATAAGAACAGGTAACTGAGTTGAAAAACGAACTACCAAGAGCTTACATGATACACATGCTGAGTCATCAACGTGATGGCATTCACGTTGAAGGGAATTCATTGGCTGATGAAGCCGCAAAGGTGACAGTACGTACTGCAGCCGTAGCTGCAATCACTCATTAGAAAACGAGAATAGACGGACAGATAATGGTAGCTGTCATTGCTTCACGCAAAAACAGCACAGCCTTACCGAAAGGTTTTCCACTCAAGTACTCCTACAAGTTAGATGCAAACAACATTCCGTATGCTCAGATTCCAGGAGTTGGGGATAGAGTAATACCAAACATGGATCGCAGATTAGGTTTAATACTAGCTGCACACGAGGGTCTAGGTTCTGCACACGTAGGGTTTACCACAATGGTTTCTTTACTGAAACAACACTATTGGTGGTCTGGTTTAACAAAACAGACGAAGAATTTTGTCTTAAAATGCGACATCTGTCAGCAGATAAAGGGTTCCACTGTGGCGCGTCCAGCGGAGACACCTTTACTAATATCAGACAGACCACTGGTGTGTGTCTATTTGGACCACTGTGGCCCCCTACAATCAGATGGGGCTTACAAGTATATCTTGGTGGCAGTGGATTCATGCTCAAGATTCCTATGGGTATGGCCTCAGTGCTCGGCTGACGCTTGAACTGTTATAAAAGATTTGCGAGTCTTTATAGGGACATACGCAGTTGGCACTTTACATTCTGACAGTGGCCTCTCGTTTAGCTCTAGGGCTTACAAGGAAGCCATGGAAGGTTTGGGTGTAGCATTGCAGTACTCCTCTCCGTACCATCCCGAGGGAAATTCAGTCGTGGAGAGGAAAAACCGAGACTTAAAGCAATCTTTAACAGCAAGAGTATTAGGTTCGGGTGGTAGTTGGGTCAATCACTTATAAGGGGTACAACGAGCCCTCAACAATATGCCAAGAAGTTCCTCCAGGGGCTGTCACTCCTTACGAGGTCCTATTTGGGACGAGAATGTGGGTACCTGATCTCGATTATGAACGCACAATGACGGATGAAAAACCATTTGATATCAATAAACGTTTGGCTGTTTTACAGGATCTGAATGAATCCCGGGCACTACTAAGCAACGTGCAAGTAAAACGCACCGCCATTGGGGAAGTCAAATCAGTCATGGCAAGACCTGTCTGGATCCCAAAAGTCGGGGATCTGGTCAGAGAAAAGATCAAGGACAAGAAAGAATTTGGGCCATCATACAGAAAGCCTGTACCTGACTGGCTGTCGAAGGAACAAGAACAGTACTTCTCCTGCCTCTTGCCGGCAAAAAAGAAAAGAGATTCGTCTCCATTGATCTGATCAAACCACACCATGTGGCCGATACTGAATAGTAGGCCTCATGGGATCCTGGGTAGCCGACGCTCTCCTCTCGCTTCCATACAGGAAGTTCAGACAGAAAGACTCATAAGATTCGGAAGAGTCACCAATACAAAATGATGGAATTTCCAACAATGAAATGGAACTCGTTCCCCTTGAAACAGAAAGTCAAAGCACAATTAAAAGACAAATTTCAATTCGGCCTAATACCGATGTCTACATCAATATGCCTCGACAAGAGACACCTGCCGGTTCTACACAACCTGCCGAGCTACCAAAGATTGATCGAACTACATCTGGCTACTTCATCGATTTTGATACCCTCTCTCTTGATCCCAGTGAACCTGAGACAACGCCAGCTCCAGTTTCTCGTAAGCAACAAATTCGTGAATTCTACACTTTTCTGAAAAAGACTTATTTAGTTTCACCATGGCTCCAGCTCTGGATCATAACTGGAATATTGTTTTTTCTTTTCTGGATTGGCCTAGCGACTGTCTTTTGCTTACTCTTAAATGGAAAATATCTCCCAGAACGCTCTGCAGTATCGAATGTGAACTTGGTCCTAAAACCTCATACATCATCTCATAGTGAACAAAGAGACTTGTTTTCCGTGAACATAACAGCTGTCCCAATTCCTGATGGTATAGTTTGGGACAAGGTTGTTTATGATGTATTTGGCCCCACTGAACTTTTGAAAATACCACATTTATTTAACATTTCTCTAAATTATATCATTACCTCCAGTACATTTTCTGATGATTGGGATTTTTTAAACTGAATAATATGTTGTCTGATTTAGAACAATCTGCTGCATTTTCAAACAATGAAATGTTAGAGGACACATCTGACTTTGATAGCATGTACTGTTACCAACATTATGGTCATCACTTTTCACACAAATCCAGTATCCCATGATATATTTTTACATACCACCAATGGGAACATTGCCCGACACCACCAAAAGGTAGTTCAGAAACGTTTGCACAGAAATGTTCTTATTTTTCAGAGTTCAACACTTCTGACCCGACCTCATATTACTATTAGGTTGCACCTACACCTGCACAGAAAAATATGCTGACTAACACCAAACAGATATATTCTGCATCCTTTATTTCCCAACTGTCTGAACAGGGTTTCAACTTATGGAAGGACACTATAGACACAAAATCAGTCTGGGGTACTAAGGAATTGCAAGTTCAGGGAACAGAAGCACTATTTAGAGCGCGCCTCATTCCGCAGCAGATAATATTTCTGAATGAAACAGTGCAACAGACTTCCTGTCTTGGACTAGCCAAGAACAAGGATTTCAACACACCTCGGATTCCCACACCATCACACATTAATTTCACATCACGTGGAGGGGATACAATAGATGATATCATGCAGTACAATACTTCAGACCCCAATTGGAAGGGATGGTTAGTTTGGCCCACATACACAAACAGATGTCAATCAAGATTCAAGGGTACAACCGAAGGGTTTAGTATCCAAAGGGCAGACCAACGCTATGTACAAAGAGAACATCCGGGGGTAGTGACATCATGCAGTGTTGGGAAGTTGTGCCTCGATTGGCTAAAAACCTCGACACTGTCCCAGGTGAAACAGCACTTATCCTTACTCTCAGATGAGGTGGATCCAAGGGATTTTTTATTAGGTCCCAGAAAGCTACGTCAGAAACGTTTTTTATGCTGTCTATAATGAAATCTGGAAAATCTCTCAACAAGAAGCTGCAGAGAGACTCCATGAGATAGATAGAATTAACCTAGAAAAGGCATTAGGTGTGGTTGACAATGGTATAACTACATTAACATCAAGGATTTATTCACTGGGCAACATTGTATCTTCTGCTATTGATATACTAGAACAGGACTTGTCCATACTACAACACGGACAATCTCAACTTCGTTCTATTATGTTATTAAGCTGGACGCTGCAATCATTGCGCGCTGGTTATGTGCCTCGACAATTTATCAACAGCACGTCCCTATTTTCTGCATACAATCTAACTGAGAAGCAGAAAACAATGGCACAAAGGGGAGCAAAATATACAATGCTGCGTATTGAAAAACTGGACAAATTACCTTTTACTGTGGCAGAGTCACCATCCACAGAATGGTTAATCCACGGTCATATAACACTACCGGTCACTACTTTCTAGTTTCAGTATTGCCTAGAACAACAACAGGCAGGCAGATATGAAGCGATGGGTAGGGAATTCATCAAGGAATCTTGGAAATTACCATACAGATTTCGATGTAGGAATGGGGATATGGAAGTGTTACTTAGCGGTACCAACTGCGAGAACTCTTTAAGTGGATCTCTCATATGCCAGGATATCATGCTTCACGGGGCCTGTAATGGTTCAGTTGCTAACTTATCCTGTCACTTGAAAGGGTCCCCAGTTGCCGTGATTAATGCAGTATTCAGGTTGCTTTCAAATGTGAGTTACTTGATGCTGAATGATCAAGGTTGTTGTGGGATACTCCCGGGCATCGCATATCTTGTCACTGTAAGTTCCAGGGTTACTTGCTGTATGCAAGTATTGTTTCCACCGACCCATACAGTCAGGGAGGCGCCGTTATTGCCTTCGTTGAATGTTTCCTTTAAACGATTTGATACTCTGACCAGAATGAAAGCCATGCATTTACAGCAAACCGTGCCCTTAACCTCCGCCCAGGAAACTTATGATCTCCAGGTTGTAAGGTCCTCGACTGAGATACAGGCACTAGTACAAACAAACTGCCCTTTCCATTTCACAGAAATGGTACAACATATCTTTAACATGTCTGATACGACGGGTATTGTCCACCTATTTAAGACCATAGGTTCTGGACTGTTAAGCACCTTTTAGACAATCCTCAGAGTTTTTCCCAACTTCATACACTCTGCATTCGGAAGCATTTTTGGAGGGCTTCCGCTGATCGTGTTTCTAATAGCAGGTATCCTGATTGTCATTTTTCTGCTACGCAATGGACGTCCCAGTCACCAAGGAGATGGAAAAAGCGCTCTTGGAGTGCCGATACCGTGATCGCATGGTACTCCATCTGGGCACACCTCGTCTTCGAGAACTGAGCGAGTCTTGGTTCTTGTCATTTAGACCAGTCTGGATTGACTGTATTCTGCCTGTCCTCTGATGTCTGTTCTGCGGACAAGAATGCATGTTGGACCTCTGTCTAACACTTCCATCAATTGCGCCACCGGACGTTGATGCTTTACTGGACCCGATAATGGCCCATGTTCTGCTGTGTCCTCAGTGTGTTCCAATGTTGATGTCTGCATTCTTAGAGCCACCACAGGATGCTTCAGCTCCTGTTGGAAAGGATACCGGCTCCTCAACAAATATTGAGGCCTTGGTTGTCACAGAGGCATACCCAGCATCGGCTGGGGAGAATACCGAGGACCATCTGTGCTCAATTGACCTGATCTGCGAGGTGTTGCAGGGACCATCGTCTGCGATTGCAGGCAACAGTGATGTTGCGTCTTCCAGCCAGGACATATAAACATTTGACTCATCGTGTGCTGGGAAAATTTGTTTTTTTTCAAAAACAACCAAATTTGGAATTTTAAACACACTTTTTGCTAAACTGCATGGCTTTTAGTCACTCATTGTTCGTACTCTATATACAAACTTATTTAGTACAGACTTCTACAGCATGCAATATTTTTCTCTTTTTTAGCATTTTTTAGAAATTTTACAACTTTCAGTACTATTTTTAATGGACTTATTAATTGTTTGCGTACAACATTTAACTGTACGTTAGAATTTTTAGTATGTCGTCCAGTCGGATGAGGAGTGGGTGTTAGGTTCCATATAGGTACCCCAATATCGGCTCAGGTAATGAATGCACCTTTCACCTACATTCCCCTGATATTACACTTCGTAACGGTTCTTAGTACTGACCTTTTACTTGTAATGCCTAAAGATGACGTGGTTTTCTCCAAAAAGCTTAAGCCTCATTCATTATGCATGAGGATTCTTGGAATCACAGCAGGACAGCAGGCCTACCATCTCCTGCATAATAACTATGTATAAGGATCATGCCTTTCATCATCCAAGTCCGACATGACACATCAAGGTATATCCCCAGGGGGTACCACTTTGGGTATATATACACCATATCTTGCTGAGGTAGTGAGAGGAGAAAAGGACTTCCATCCCGACACACTGACATGAGACGCAGAGGTTCCTGCACGCAGACACTCCAGCTCGCAGTGTTCTGACATCCCTTGCGGGGTGTCCATCTCGAGACCAAGACGGGGTCCCACAGTCTCTCACTTCAGGTAATAGGGTTGACTTTATCCTAGAGGGATTCTTGGCTTTACACCCACATACATGCTAGGTACACTTAGGTACATCTAGTTATGGTCGCATCGTAGGAGTACGCATTTTATTGTCATGTATTTTATATACTTGCCTGTATTCATTGTTTTAGCACAATGGTAGAAATCTACCATCCTTTTACTCTGTTGGTGCTTATAATCATTTATATCTGTTACTGTCTAATGGTTGTATCAACACACCTATTTTACACTAGAATGGCACTGGTTCAATAAATGCTTATTGAAAACGTCCCCACCGTTTATTCTGTGTATCTCTCTGAGACGAAGTGAGCACGAGTGACTGAGCGAAAGGTAGTACACTGTTTCCACGATCTTGAGGGATCAGGGTTGTCATGTTCGATAGTTGCCAAGAACCTTTCTCTCCTTGGTAAGAGGGGTTTCTAGTGGCACTGTGATCTAGCTGGTATACAGGATAACATACCCGTTAGGGGTGTCTAGAATCCGTCTGACATCAATCCTATAGTGTATTTTGTCTAAACGCGCAGATCCTATATAGGTTTATAGGAACTGCACGACAAACCCATGTTGTGGAGAAATCCTACACAACAAGTAGGTCCTTACCTTTTTAATAATCATGTATATGTATGACATAAGCCTAATAACTAGCTGCCATCACTATCACTTATAGGCATTCGCCTTCAATATTCCACAGCATGGAATGCTGTGGTTTACTGTTATTGTGTGCTGGCGGTTCCAGCATGAGTGGGACATAGTTCATGACCTTTTGCGCCCCGCATGGGCTATGCCAATGATCTATATGTTTTAAAATGCTACCTACATAACTATATTGTTTCTCTGATTTAAATTGTATTACAGAATTTTTTGCAAAAGGTGATTCCTTCACTGTGAGTTTGAATGCAAACTTTCTATGCATGTCTTAGCGTACATGCAACATTTCCTTCGGGCCAGACAAAAGCCATATTGACCCTGACCCACATGGGCACTGAGTAAGGATGGCTGAAACATGTTGACCATGATTGCATATACAGGAGACTATTAGTGTCTCAGAGGGATCCATCACTGTTTTTACAACTTTCCCAAAGCCTCCACTATTGAAATACCTCTTGAGGTAGGTGGCCTTGAGTCAATTTTAAAGCACTCTCAAATTCACTTCACACAAAAAAAACACAGGCTATGTAATTGGCGTCAAAGCACATGCTGGAAGCATTCGGCAGCCAGGGTGGGAACCTAATGATGAAGCATGTCACCAACTTGGTTGGTGAGTGAGAGTTCTTTAAAAAAAACTAGGGTTCCCCTTTTTCCCTCCTTTTTGAGTAAGAAACCCCTCAATTACCAGGGTTAGCTAGGTAGTGAGCTCGTTCTTTTTGTTTTTGTTGACAAAGTTTAGGGAAGATGGATGAGTTCCCTTATCACTGTCTCTCCTGTGTGTTATAAAATGACAGGAACCATCACAAAACTGCCAGGTTCTGGATAACATGGAGTCCAAACAGAGAAAATTTGCATAATCGAATCCTGAGCCAATGATCACTGAGCGAGCCAATCTTTTTCCATCCATATTTAGAAATGGGGCAATTTTAGATCGTAGTCACAAGAGGAGATGAGTGAGGTGAGATAACAGTTAATCGTAACTCCCACACTTTTCACTAGGAGCCATAGTCCATTAGCAAGAGTTTAGATCTCCTGTTAACTAAAACCTCTTTTTTGATATTCAATTTAAGCCGATTACTTTCCATCCATTCCCACTTTAATCTCATGGTGTCATGAAAATGGGAACAGGAGAATGTCACACTATCTAAAGGGACTAGAAGCTGGATGTCATCTGTATACATACACAGATTCACCTGCCTAGAGGTAGCAAGAAGTAGTTTAGCTAAAGAACTTAAATATATAATAAAGAGATAGATGAAAGGGTGGAGCCTTGGCCGACCCCACATTTTAATTGAATGTAAAGTGCAGCAAAGTGTAGTGTATTTAAACTTCTGCAGCAGATCTCCTCCTTCACTACTCTTAACTTTCTGTAGGGGCTGTACTGGTGTTGATCATCATGAGAAAACCAACCCCATTTTATTATACTTGCGCTGAGTGCTATCCAACCAAGCAAGAGATAGGGGCACATTCTCTCAGTAATATGGCCCATTCTAAATTAACCTGATTTTTTTGGAGACCCCATGTAGAATATTGCTGTTATGTTCTGTGCACATTCTATGTTCTCCATTTCTCTATGGGTTGCAGACTGTTTAGCTTTGTTGAATGTATATTGTAGTTATCTCATGCTGTATATAGAGTAATGTGAATATTGGATTTGCGGGGGAGGTTCATGAGTGGGTTGTATGATGGAACCACACATGCAATTACCATGCATGCCTTTACAATGTGTCCATTACCACACAAATGCCTTTACCATGCATGCCTTTACCATGCAAATCTTTACCACGCATATGCCTAAGTGTGGGCGGTGAACTCCGCTCCGATGGCGGAGCTCGCAAAGTTTTCCCTAATCCGCGCTCCGCTTAGCTCTAAGCGGAGCACGGAGTTCGGCAAAAAACTCTGCCTCCGCCGTGTAGCGGAGTTTACCAGTGCCGGCCCACCCCTAAATTTAGCAACTAATCGCCTTCGCACCACAATTTAGATATACAACAACTGGAAAAAGATGTTAGCAATTTGGTGAAAGAAAGACTTCACCACCCCAGGCTACAGGTCGCTCACAACTTAAAGTTTCTAATAGACTGAACTGTGCATGTCATGATGCGCATTGGCGGTACCGCTCCCAAAGGCATTTTGAATGCTGGCATGAAGGCGTGGCTACAATGGGGCAGCGGACATGTTAAGTGTGGTTAGAAGCCATGAGTGCTCAGAGTCTCCCGATCTACAGGTCTGAGTTCGCTTATTAACTGTGGCCATCTTAAAGTAAGTTCAGTATTTACTACTTGTTTTCACAGTAGCACTTCAGCAAAACACTTTGCCTGATTCTTACAGACTACCGCTGTCAAAGAGCCTTTATTTCAAACGGCCACCAAGATTTGTCCTTGACGGGATGTCTGACTCTTAACCCCCAGGGTAGGCTTGCAGCCTGCTTTGAAAGCCTATTGACTTTTACCTAGAAACAAAAGAAAGACCTCCAGAAAGTACAATCTTCGGAGAACACGTGTGTACACAAAAGCTTGTTTCTAGTCATCATTTATCCTATGAGCTAGCACTGCATTGTTGCCAGGAACATAAATGTTTGTGTATTCACAGGAAATAATTTTATTTACCATTTGAAATCCGACTGCCACCTCAGATGACTGACCCCGGTCACTCATATCTACAGCCAATGATAAGTACTATGGAAATCTTTGCTGCGCACTACGATTGGCTGAGATGCCGAAAACGTGCCAATCCCAGGTTTCCTTACACATTACGAGTTCCACTCACTCCCTGGCAATTTCTAGAATACCTTTTGTTGTGTGGTTGACAGTAATGGGATCCGGAAGTCACCATGATTAGTGATTCTTTTCTTCCCTCGAGGGATACCGCACACCATTACACACTGTGGCCACTTTACCTTCAGCGCCCCCTCGACCATCTGAAGTTGTCGATATTACCAAGTGCAGAGCCAGGTGTGAACTGGTAAGAACTCTGGTAAATTGGGAAATGTGAAGTAAGGAAGTCACAACTAGGGGGGTAAGGAAATCACATCCGGGACTGGGGGGGGGGGTTGAGGAACTGCTGCTGCTAACCCTGTGTGATAGTCATAGCTATGCGGGATTTGAAAAAAAAAACGGATAGAGAATGCTACAATTAACTCTGACCACCTCTGCACAGGTTATCAGACACCACACCACTCGCACGCACACGAGCAAACGTCCACACCAGCAAAGACGCAGCACTTACGATGTGAAGTTGTAGTGGTAGACAAAGCACATCCAGCCCGTGGGCTGCTGTTGGAAGTTGTAGATGTGGCCTTGCACGCTGGAGAGCAAAAGCCGGTGTGCACTGTATATGGACAGTTGGGGGTCCATGCTGCCGGGGGGATGTTAGTAGTCACCAGCATCATCTCATCCTTTGGGTCCGAAGCGGGGGCTGTCCATTGCCTCCCACCACTTTGCAAGAGGGCATGGGCTCATAGTGGGCATCTCCGTGACTGACTGTTTCAAGTGGCTGCCACGTATGGAGGGACAGCTACAATGCCACCGGTCAGGAGAGACGGATATGGGATGCATGGAGTCCGGGCTCCTAACCAAGGTGCTCCCACTCTGACCTCTGGATCGGGATGCAGTGGTGCCTTGGCTCCTCAGTGTCTGGTTTCCACAGTGCTTGCCCCAGGGGGCTTCCTCTCTGGAAGTTCATAGTTTGTCCCCTGGCAGCTGCTGGTGGAGCGGAACTCCGCAGAATTCCACAGAGTTTTTATGCAACTCTGTGGAATTCCACGTAGTGCAACTCCGCGAACTCTGCCCACCCTTACATATGCCTTTACCACACATGCCTTTACAATAAAAATGTAAGCATTTAGCAGGTAAGTTAAAAACCTATATATATATATTTTTATTTTTTTTATATATATATATATTATATATATATATATAAAATTAAGGATTCTAGAATCCAAGTATATCTTGGCATTTGATAGTAAGGAGCCGAGAGGGCTGAATGCAGATGAAGAATTGTAGGTACATGTATGAGTTCTCTGAGGGTAATGCATATTGTTTTAGAATAACCAGTACAAGACTGAATAGTGACTTAAACTGTCGGTAGCTTCTGTCAGCCGTTTTGGTTGAAATTTTCTCCAAGTGGGACCCTACAGTTAATGTTTTTAATTTTTTTTCCATTTACAGGGCAGAAAGAGTTGTACTATTTAGAGTAGACTGAGAAGAACATTAAGATCCACGTTAAACTACAGGCCCACTGGGGCGTGATGTCTGCAGCAAGTGGTAAGGGTACTCGACAACCGGAACGTATCCAGTGCTTCTATTTAGTATGCATTTTCGTACTAAATCTTAAGAATGATATTATTCTCATTCTATTACTATATATTAGTTAATTAGTTATTTGTGTTAGAGAAGACAATAATTTTGTTAATTATTGATTGGTGGTTATGTCTCTACTTATACATGCATTGAATGAAAATGAGGGGGACTAGCCCACTTGGGAGGAAAACTTTGGGAATAGTAGTTGTAACTACATTTTCAACTCTTCCCTTTCCATTAAGAAAATATGCCCTGGATTGTCCGAAATGGCGTTTTGAAATGTTGATGAAGGCATAAGCCGAAACGCGTCCTGTGGGACCGCTGTTGTGACCTGTTGTCACCCGAGAAATAAATCTTGAAGAAGCAATGAGTGCCTGGACCTCCTTTATCCATGGGAAGAGATTGTGTTAAAATATATATATATATTATATATATATATATATATATATATATATATATATATATTACCTACTGGCGGTCACCAGTAGGTAGTTATACTGAGGACCAAAGTTTCCATAAATCATGCATTATGCCACAACGCTGTCCATTAAAGCTGTTTCCTCAAGGTTTCCCTGAGTGGCCTCTACTACTTCTGAATGGAGGGGTTTTTGTGAGCTATGCGCGTCAGCCAGAGACGCGAAAGCGGCCCCGTTCTACAAGTTGGCTGGGGCTTCACTGGTTCCTGCATCTGCAGTCCTTTTGTCGTCCAAGGTATTGGAATATGCCTCAGCCCACCCCACAGCGTTTGCTAAACTAAGGCGGCTGCTTGGTGCAGCCCGTGATTCTACGGGAGGTGAGATTCATTGTAATTTCAGCCTACGGCCCGGCGGATGCCTACACTGGGGGTTTGAACGTACAGGGGACCCGAGGAGACACTGGGACTACATACACCGGGACCTGTCATCACCACGTCTTGCCCTACATAGCGCCAGCCCACATGGGCGTAATTTAGTTCAGATTCCCCACGCAATACCTTATCAGGAATGGAGAACTCTGGGAGTTGCAGTCCCCACGGTACTACAATTGGTGTGCGAACACATGATCTGGGGTGGCGAGCACTCCCACCAATGGGATGAGTGCAGGACACTTGTAAGGCGTGACTGGGACGAGATCCGGAAAGCAGCGGCATCTGACGAAGGCGGAAAACGCCGAAATGCATTATGCCACAACGCTGTCCATTAAAGCTGTTTCCTCAAGGTTTCCCTGAGTGGCCTCTACTTCTTCTGAATGGAAGGGTTTTTGTGTATATATATATATATATATATATATATATATATATATATATATATATATATATATATATATATATATATATATATATATATATATACCTACTGGCGGTCACCAGTAGGTAGTTATACTGAGGACCAAAGTTTCCATAGGAAAATCATTTGTAGGCCTGGGCGGTAAATTCCGTCCCGCTCGTGGAATTTGCGGATTTGGGTAATTTTGCGTTCCGCGGAGATCGCGGAATTGCCAAAATTTCCGCGATCCGCGGCTTCGTGGAATTTTTTGCTTGTTCGCGCTTTCAAAATGCGTGTTCGCGAGATATTTTCCCCCGAGCACGCAAACAGCGTTCGTGTACAGGAAAAATGCATCGCGAACTGGCGGAACAAGCAATTCCGCGTGTTCGCGGAACTCTGCATGCTCGCGGAGATTTTGTTACCGTTTCGCTGAGCTTTGCGTAGCGCGACTACGCAAATTCCGCCCACCCCTAATCATTTGTTGTTTTGTCAATAACTTTGGAGCCGCTTGATGAATCTTCACAAACATTTTTAAAAAAACTTCCCCTTTTTGGTTTAGATGCTGTGTTGAAAGTTTCAGGGTGATCCATCAAGTAGGGGTTGAGAAAAAAGGGTGGTCACAAAACACATTTTCCCCATGTTATGTCTATGGAGATTTTTCACTTTTTGAAGACGCCTACAGCCCGAACCGCTGAACGGAATTACACCAAATTTCGCAGAAATTTAGATGTTGGTCCAGAAAGCGTGCTTTTTGTAATTTGGTGTAAATCCATTCAGTAGTTTGAGATATTTAAGTTTTAAAAATATAGATATCTGGGAGCCCAACAGCCTACTGAAACCCTACTGAAATTTGATTGGCTGCCAACACTTCAACCAGGAAGTGTTGGCAGCCATAACCAAGTCCCACAAAAAAATGTTTAAAAAAAAGAAAAGGGGGTAGAGTAGAAACACCCTGACCCCCTAGGCCTCTTGGGGAGGGTCCCACTGGGACCCCCCAGGGATGAAAAAAGCATTAAAAAAAATTGGCGGGATCCACAGATCCGGCTGAAAGTAAAAAAAAAAATGAAGCGTGGCCTCCCGCGCTTCATTATTAACAGGCCCCCAGGTGGGCCAGGTCTCGGGGTCTTATTATGCGCTGGGGACCACCACCTCCCTGGGGCTTCATTGAAATAATAGTGTGGGGGTTGCCCTCGTGGCAATCCCCGCACTCTGGGGACCGCCACCTCACCAGGACAAAATGTGATTTTTAATGCGGGGGGCCTGCCCAGCCTCCCAGCAGCCCCTGGGATCCCCACCTCCCCGAGACAACACTTTAAAATTAAATAGGGGCCTTGAGGCCCCCACAGCCCCAGGGACCACCACCTCCCTGGAGCTAAATTAACATTGGAGGGGCCGCGCGGCTCCCATCCTGGAGCCAATAGTGGCCCTGGGGACCACCACTGCCCAGGGCAGGCTCCTGCAATGTGCCAGGGTGCCCACCCCTGGGACATTGCTGTTTGCTATGGCTTGGTGGGAGCACCGCTCATGCTAAGCCATAGCAAACACTGTTCCGCTTCTAGTAAGTGAGAGAAGAAAATGCACTCATTTACTAGAAGCTCAGCAAAATTGCTTTTACACACAGGGAGCTGCATGTCAGCAGCAGATCCACTCCTCACCCATACAGCAACTTATACACCCACTCACTCACTAATACAGCCACTAACATATCCACTCATACACCCATATAGCCACTCACACACTGGGTCGGTCACCCATAGAGCTACTCACACAACCAATCACTCACCCATAAAGTCAATCACACAGCCAATTACTCACCCATAGAGTTACACACATCCCCACTTACTTACTCATACATATACTAACACATGCTCACTCACCTATACAGTCATTGACCCACGCACACACTCACCCATACAGCCACTCTCACATTCACTCACTCACCCATACAGTCACTGACCATGTCATCAATAATGTGAGGTCATAAGCAGTGCATTGTGGGGACATAAGTTATAGTTAGCTCAGGTAACTATAACTGCTGAATTTCATTGGTTTTGTACGAGTGAAATCTGACCCTAACTATAAAGTTCCTATAACCTTTGTTTTTTCAGTGAATTTCTAAGATTTTTTAAAAGGTTTTTTATAAGCTAATTCCTAACTCTAATGTCCCTGTAACCTTTGTTTTTTTCAGTGAATTTCTATGGTTTTTTAACTAGTAGTCTTGTTTACAGAGTGGTGGAGAAAGGGAGCTGGACCTCTGACCAGCTCTCGGGATTCCCGCTCTGTAGGGCTTACAGGAGGTACCAGGAGGGCTTCTTCGCCCCCAAGGTCCCTCAAGAGTAAAGTGGACTTCATCCCTCAACCAGTAGTGCACCATGAGCCGCGTTTGCAGAGTGGTGACAAAAGGGGCGTGACCTCCTAAGACCTCTTAGCAATCCCGCTGTGTGGGACTTATTGGAGATAACAGGAGGGGTAGTTGGCCCCAAAAGAATGTCCTTGGGGGCCAACTACCCCTCTTATTAGCTCCAGTAAGTCCCACACAGCAGGATTGCTGAGACCTGGTATGAGGCCACACCCCCTTTCTCCACCACTTTGCAAACGCGCCTCCTGGTGCACTACTAGTGGTGGGATGGACGCCCCTTGGCTAGTGAGGGTCCTTGGGGGCCAACTACCCCTCCTGTTACCTCCAACAGGTTCCACACAATGGGTTTGCTGAGAGATTTTCAGTGGCCACGCCCCCTTTCTCCACCACTCTGCAAACACACCTCCTGGTGCACTAGCAGTTGGTGGTTGAAGTCCCCTTGGCTCTTGAGGGTCCTTGGGGGCCAACTAGCCCTCCTTTTACCTCCATTAAGACCCACACAGCTTGATTGCTGAGAGGTCATCAGAGACCTCGCCCCCTTTCTCCACCACTCTGCAAATGCGCTCCCTCATGGGGTGCTGCCGGCTGGGGAATGAAGTCCCCTTGGCTGCTGAGGGTCCTTAGGGGCCAACAAGGACTCCTGTTACCTCCAGTAAGCCCCACACATTGGGATTGCTGAGAGGTGGTCGGAGGCCATGCCCCCTTTCTCCACCATTCTGCAAATGCGCCTCTCGATGCACTGCTGGTAGGGGAATGAGGTCTCCTTGCCTCCAAAGGGCCTCAGGACTAAAGTGCACTTCTTCCCCCGAGCAGCAGTGTGCCAGGAGGCGCGTTTGCAGAGTGGTAGAGAAAGGAGGCATGGCCTCCAACCACCCCTCAGCAATCCAGATGTGTAGGGTTTACTGGAGGTAACAGGAGTCCTTGTTGGACGGTGTTGCCTGTATTTTTTTTAAACTTTTATTTTTCTATGTTTTAGGAAGGGGGGCACGTGGCCCCCTTCCCTGGACCCATCCCCTGGGGCCTGGCCTTTGTTTTTTAAAATTATTATTTTATGTAAAGGGTGGGGGGCTGAGTGGCCCACCTCCCAGGCCATTTTTGGCCCTGGAGACCCCGTCCCCTGAGGCCGGCCCCTTTTTAATTTTTTTTTTTTTTAATAAAAGGGATGGTGGCCGCGTGGCCCCTTTCTCGGCCGATTTCGGCCCAGGGGACCCCATCCTCCAGGGTCGGGTCTGTAGTGTGGGTGCCCTGGTCCCAACCCGGGGCACCCACTGCCAATGTTTGGGACCGTGAGGGAGCCTGAAGGCCCCTGTGGTCCCTGCCGGCTCCCCACTTCCTGCGGCATCTGACATTATTTTGGGATCCAGGGAGCTGCTGACATGCAGCTCCCTGGATCCCTAAGCAATGTCTGTTTCCCTGCTTGCTTCACAGCAGGCACGTAAACAGACATTGCTCTGCTTTCAGCAAGCGAGAGCATTTTGTGCTCTCACTTGCTGAAAGCAGAGAGTTTGGTATGGCTTTGTGGGAGTGGTGCTCCCGCCCAGCCATAGCAAACTGCAATGTCCTGGGGGTGGTCATCCCAGGACATTGCTGGAGCTGGCCCTGGGGGGTGGCAGTCCCCAGGGCCATGTAGGGCTCCACAAGGGGAGCTACGTGGCCCCCCTCCTTTGTTAAGTAAGCCCCAGGGAGATGGTGGTCTCCGGGGCTGCGGAGGAAACTGTAGGGCCTCCCCCTCTTTTTTTTTAATAAAGTATGTGCCCCAGCGAAGTGGCGGTTCCCGGGGCAGCGGGGGAGGCCTTATAGCCTCCAGTGCATTCCTTTAAAAAAACAGTGTGCCCCGGGGAGCTGGCATCCCCCGGGGCAGTGGAGGTTTGCGAGGGCCCCCCCCAAATAATTTTAATTAGCCCCATGAAGGTGGTGGTTCCCGGGACCGGGGGGGTCAGCAGGCCCGACAAACAATTGTAATTATCCACGGGAAGGTGGCGGTCCCCAGGGCTTTGATAAGTCCAAGGAGAGGGTCCCAAGCGCCGGCCTCCCATATTCACCATACGCCCCCGGGACCTGGCCCACCCGGGGGTTATTGTAAAGCAAGCCTAGGAGCCCGTGCTTGCTTTTTTAAAAAAATGTTGCTGCAAATTCGCGAATATTGCGATTTCGCTACAAATTTTTTTTTTAAGATAATGCTTTTATGCAGTGGCGTGGTCCCGGGGGACCCAACACCATGGCTTGGGGGTCAGGGTATTCCTACCCTGCCCCCTTTTCCTTTTTCTCACTTTTGTTTGGGGTGACTCGGTGAAGCCGATTAGCAAGATGGCTGCCAGCACTTCCTAGTTGAAGTGTTGGCAGCCAATCAGAGCTGTGCATTTCCCTGCACGAGCTCGTCTTTTTTCATGAAGGCTTCGCGACGAGAGATCACTGTAATTTTCAACTTAAATTTCTGAAAAACTACTGCATGGATTTACACCAAATAACAAAAAGCACAATCTGCGTAACAACATCTACCTTTCTGACAAAGTTGGTGTCATTCCGTCCAGCTGTTCGGGTTGTAGGTTCGACAACCCCTTCCTATGGGAATGAACATTACAAACGCACCCTTATTTTGCGCCCCTTTTTCTCTGTTCTCACTGCACGGGTCACTCCTAAACTTTCCATGATACACAAAACCTACTTTGATACCATTCTGGGAAAATTTAATGAAGATTGATCAAACAACACCATAGTTATAGACAAGTCAAAAAATGCTTTTCCTATGGAAACTACGTCCAAACTATAACTATCTACTCGTGACCGCCAGTAGGATATATATAAATATATATATATATATATATATATATATATATATATATATATATATATATATATATATATATATATATATATATATATATATATATATATATATATCAACAAGATCCCGGCTTCCACAGATCACTGCTGCAGCTTCTCAGGTACAGACCACTCCACGCAAATTTAGAGGTCAGAAAGTGCTTTAATCAGGCAAAGTTTCATCAATGGAACAAACTAACATGGCAATTGCCGTCCATGACGCGTTTCGACCGCCTCAACGCGGTCTTGATCAGTCTTGATATAAATATGCGCTGAAAAAAACAATGGTTAAAGGTACGTTAGTTATATTTTGGCTCACATTTCACTTGTACATAAACCAGTGAAATTCAGCAGTTTTAGTTACCTGAGCTTACGCCCCTGCAATGCACTTCTTATGACCTCCCATATTACATCACTCATGACATAGTCAGTGACATCACTCATGACATCTCAAATTACCTCACTGATGACATCATCCACAGAACCACTCGCACACTCATTCACACCCCTATACAACCTCTCATACACCCACTCCCACTCCAACACAACCACTCACAAACCCATTCACGGGCTCATACAAGTACTCACACTCCCACTCACTAAATCATAGAGCCACTCATATATCCACACACTGATACAGCCAGTCACATAACCACTAACTCACCCATACAGCCACTCATGCACCCTTTCACTCACCAATACAGCCACTCACACATCCAGACATACAGACATTAACACACCCACTCATATACCCATACAGCCACTCCCACATTGAATCTGTCACCCATATAGCTACTCACACACCTACTCACTCACCCATAGTCACTCATACAGCCACTCACTCACCCATAGTTTCTCACACACCCACTCACTTACTCATACAGATACTAACACATGTACTCACTCACCTATACAGTCACTGACACAAGCACACACTCACCCATACAGCCACTCTCACATTCACTCCCTAACCCATACAGTAACTCATACGCTCATCCATACACCACTTATGCACCCACTCACTCTCCCATACAGCCACTCACACAGCTCATCACTCACCTGTACAGCCTCTCACATACCCACTTTTTCAGCCATACACCACTGACACACCCACTCCCTCATCCACACAGCGACACACACAGTCACTCACTCACCCATACATACACTCACACAGCCACTCACTCACTCATACAACCACTCACACACCTGTAGAGCCACTCAGATACCTACTCACACACGGATACACACAGTCATACAGCAACTCACATAATATGTTACAAATAGTATTACTCTTTAGTAGTACACAAACTATACTTATTTAAGTTTTTTAGTATATTAGTATATATCTTTAACACTCAGAAACTTTTAGAAAACACTCACACTCACTGAATGATGCCATCAGTGAGGTAATTTGAGATGTAATCAGTGATGTCATGAGTGAGGACTATTTCTGTATATGGTTGACATGGTTGTGTCAGTACTTGCCTACATATCTGAGAGAGTGTAGGAGTACACCTCCATCAGTGCCATGAGATGTTTAAGTAAATGTGCTGGTATGTAACTGCCTGCTATAATACCTCCATGGCTGTCTAACTGTGTATGTAAATGGCTGCACAAATACTTCAGTACCCGTGTTAGGCAATAGACAGCTATGTAGGTGTCACTGCAACTACCTTTGAGTCTGATGCATGCATAAATAGTTTCTGATGAGTGGCTGAATGTATAAGTGCTTCTGTAGCTGTCTCTGTAACTGAAAGACAGGCAGTATGTTTATGTTTTTGTGAACATGCATGTCAATTGTTTTGCGGATGGCATACTCTATTTAGTACTTGGCATAGAGGCCTGCAAGTGCACAAGTAAAACGAGGGTTTGATACTTGAGAAAGGCCTATAACATGCCAAGTGAAGCTTGGAGTAAGAAAACACAGACAGGGTCTGAACTAGTAACCATTACCCATGATTACTGAACTATTTCTCTGCATGGTTTAGAAGATTGTGTCATTACTTTCTTACATATGTAAGTGAGTGTAGACGTACACCTGTATGAGTGCCATAAGATGTTTAAGTAAATGTGCCTGTATGTGACTGTGTGTTTCAGTAGCTCTATTGCTGTCTAAATGTGTATGTAAGTGGCTGAACAAATACTTCAGTGCCTCTGTAAGGGAATAGAGAGCAATGAACGTGTGAATTCATAACTTTGAGTCTGCTGCAGGCATAAGTAGTTTCTAGTAAGTGACTGAATGTATATGTGCTTCTGTAGCTGTCTGATTAGGTTGTAGCGAGGGTGTATGCTTTTGTGAACATGTATATCAGTTGCTTTTGGGGTGCATACTCTATGTAGTACCTCACATAGGGGCCTACAAGTGCTCAAGTAACATATTCAACTCAAAAGGACATCTGTCAATCTCTTAGGCACAAAACAGCATCCTTTATGGCATACGAACAGCATATCTTAGAAGTGTGTTATGTGCACTAAAATGTGGGTTTGACACTTCAGAAACACCTGTAACATGCCAAATGAAGCTTGCAGGGACAGTGCACAGACAGGGTCCGTACTAGTAGCCATCGCCCATTTTGAAATAATATTTCTCTGCATGGTTGAGAAGATTGGGTCAGTACTTACCTACATGTCTGAGATAGTGTAGAAGTACACCTCTATCAGTGCCATGGGATGTTTAAGTAAATGTGATGGTATGTAACTGCCTGCTGTAATACCTCTATGGCTGTCTAAATGGGTATGTAAGTGGCTGCAGAAATACTTCAGTGTCTGTGTTAGGCAATACAGAGCTACATACTTGTGACTGCAACTACCTTTGAGTCTAGTGCATGTATTAATAGTTTTTGGTGAGTGACTGAATCTATACGTGTTTCTGTAACTGTCTCAGTAGCTTAAACAAAGGCTTTATGTTTTTTTGAACATGTATGTCAGTTGCTTTAGGGATGGCGTACTCTATGTAGTAGTTGGCATAGGGCATGCAAGTGCACAAGTAACTTATTGAACTGAAAAGAACATCTTTCATCTTTTAAGCACAAACCAGCATGCTTTATAGCACACCCGCAGCATCTCTTACATGTGGCTTGTGCATTCTGAAGCTTGGATTTAAGACAGCTTTTACATGACAAATCAAGATACAAGTGAAAGTGCATACACAGGACATGTACTAGCAAGCATCATCCATGTTTGAAAGAGTATTTCTCTACATGAATGAGTAGGTTTGTCAGTAATTGCCAACATATCTGAGAAATTGTAGGAGTACACCTGTAGCAGTGCCATGCTACGTTTAAGTAAATGTGTCAGAATGTGACTGTCTATTTTAGTATCTCTTTGACTCTAAATATCTATGTAAGTGGCTATTAACAAACACCTCAGTGCCTGTGTTACGGAAAAAAGAGAGCAATATAGATGTGACTACAACTATGTTTGCATCTGCTGCATGCACAAGTAGTTTCTAGGTAAGTGACTGAATGTGTATGTGTTTCTGTAGCTGTCTGACAAAGCAATGCAACACCCAGAATTAAAAAAACACACTCTTTGAAAACAGCACATTATATATACACATGTAAATATTTCCACATCTTCTAATTCCTTGCTAACTAAAAGTGTAACTCTTTATCTACAGTTTTTTTATTACTAATTACACCATGAAGTAAGCAGCAAATATACAACATACTAATTCAAGGCAACAGATTGAGAACCAACTTCTCACACACCTAGTCTGCAAATCAGACAAACTGTCACCTTCTCATACACTCATAAAGCGTCTTACTCACCTGTTATTAAACATACAAAGTCAGTCACAAAACCACTCATACATTACCTCATATAGTTCCAATATTTTCGCAAAAATATTTTATACTCAAAACTTTCTCACATATCCCTTTTCAAACTTCTTTTTCTCCAAATTAAATGTAATTCACATACCTGAAAATTGAGTTTGTTGATCAAATATTATTTTTGGGTCTTATCAGATAGATACAATACTGTCAGGAAATATAAAAACTAAGCATAAGAATGGCACCCCACTCTCACACAAAGCAACCATTAATGGCAGCATTTTCAACTTTGCACCCTCTGATAGTATGGAAGGCAGCAAATAAAAACATATATTTCTTTTTTTATTTTGTCACTCCATTCCTGAATGGTTAGTATGGGTTAATCCTTCTATGCACTTGTATTAGGAAGCCCAATATGTGTGGGTGTTTTGCACACTTCTGACATTAGGCTATACTTGGCCTATATTTGGGTTATATTTGTGCTACATTTGGGCTCTTTTCTCTCTGGTGCCCATCTTGGGAGACTGATTTATGAAGCTCCCTAATCTCCTCATTTACTGCAGCATCCTCGGTAGAAAATGCTTTCAGTTTTCCACTTTGATTCCATCAAGATGGCAGTCAGATGTGCCACACGTTTGACATATATTCAGAATGTAGCACTCTACTTGCTCATCAGAAAACTAGTAAACTGCTGATCACCAGGGAGTTAAATGCCAGTCTGCTGCTGGTGTTGAAAATGCATGTTTCAGTCTACATGTCAGAATGTTTAAATCAAATAGAAGAGGAAGATATTTGAGCACTCACTTAAAATGTGTCCTAATTTTTCTTTCTACAGCACTAACCATAATTTCTATGACAAAATGAAACCCCTCCTTTTGTTCCTTTCTCAATTAAGGGCCTCCTTACGATGTCGGTCAAAAAGCATTCCGACCGACTCCGTGTCGTAGTTGTTTCCAACCGACTCGGATTTAGGGAGTCTGACTGACTGATTACGATGTTTCCGAACACTGTTCGGTCAGACTCCCATTGACTTCAATGGGAGCCTGTGTTACGACTGACAACTCATGCTCCCATCGAAAACAGGGGTGGTTGCGGAAAACCTGTGATGTGCACCCCATGGTGCCTGCCAAACTGTGCATGGTTGGAAACAGGGGACCCATGGGTACCCCCACAGGCCACAACCAGAGGCCTCCAGGTGAAGGGGGGCCTGCTACGGGCCCCAAAGTCGGAATCCGACAGCCGTTCCATGTCGGGCAAACCAAGATGGAAGGGCTGTCCGAATCTGACATCGTAATTGCTCGGTCGGAAACGCGGTCCGTGGAGCTGTATGAGTCGGCTCCGACCGACTAGGTTTCTCCGAATGCCGCTCGGAACCGAGTCGGAAATACCGAACGCTTACGTTTCATCGTATTCGGGCGTTCGGAAATGTTTCTGAGTCGCTCGGAAACATAGGTTCCGACACGGATTCGGACAAACCGAATGCCGTTCGGAGCCTTTCCAACCGACACCGTAATGAGGCCCTAAATGTTTTACATTTTACCAGTTTGATTCAATCAAGATGGCTTCAGGGGTGTCATACTTTTGTCATAAGTAAGACGGTTAACGCTCTAGTTGTTCTTTAGAACACTCTGGAAGTATGCAGTAGAACACACGGGAATCAACTGACAGGCTGCACCTGTACATGTTTTACCTAGAATGTCAGACTTCATTTTCATATTACTGAGAAACATATACACACACACATATATATATATATATATATATATATATATATATATATATATATATATATATATATATGTATATATATTTGTATACATATATTCCCTGAAAAAAACAAAGGTTAAAGGGACGTTATAGTTAGGCTCAGATTTCACTCGTACAAAACCAGTGAAATTCAGCTGTTATAGTTACCTGAGCTAACTATATCTTACGCCCCTACCATGCACTGCTTATGACCTCACATACTACATCACTTATGACATGGTCAGTGACATCACTGATGACATCACTAATGACATCTCAAATGACATCACTGATGACATCATCCAGGGAGTATAAGTGTTTTTAAGAGTTTATGGGTGTTAAAGATATATGCTAACCTACTACAAAAGTTAGATTAGTATTCTAGTTGTACTACTGAGTGACACTATCTCTAACATCTGTGATCTGAGTGGGTGTGTAAGTGGCTGTATGGGTGTGTGAGTGGATTTCTGACTAGGTCTGTAGGTGAATGAGTGGTTGTGTCTGTGGTTGTATGGGTGTGTGAGTGGGTATCTGCATGGTTGTATTGGTGCGTGAGTGGTTTTGAGAGCGTGTGAGTGGCTGTATGTGTGTGTGACTATTTGGATGTATAAGTAGGTATGTCAGTCGTTGTGTGGGTGAGTGAGTGGGTGTGTGAGTCTCTATGTTGGGGAGTGTGCGGGTGTGTCAGTGACTGTATGGGTGAGTGAATAGCTGTGTGAGTGACAGAATGGGTGAGTGGGTGTCTGAATGGCTATATGTGTAAGTAGCTGTATGAGTCACTGGTTGAGTGAGTGTTTGGTTAAGTGAGTTGGTGTGTAAATGGCTGTATTGGAGAGTGAGTGTCTGCTTGAATCACTGTATGGGTGAGTGAGCATATATGAGAGTGCTTGTGTGGATGGGTGAATTGGTATGTAAATGGTTGTGTGGGTGTGTGAGGGAGTGTGAGTGCGTGTACAGGTAAGTGGTTGTGTTGAGAGGTTGCATGGGTGTGTGAGTGGCTGTATAGGTGAATAGGTCTGTGTGTGAGTAGCTGTATGGGTGCGTGTATGACTGTGAATAGCTGTGTGGGTGAGTGACTGGTTGTATGAGTGGATGTATAGGTGAGTGAACGGTTGTATGAGTGGCTGTATGAGTAAGTGAGTGGGTGTGTGAGTGGCTCTATGGAGAAGTGAGTTGCTGTGTGAGTACTGGTATGGGTCTGTGAATGTGTATGCGAGTGGTTGTGTGGGTGTGTGAGTGGGCATACAACAGGTTGTATGGGTGTTTGAGTGGTTCTGTGGATGGTGTCATCAGTGATGTCATCAATGACATCACTGACCATGTCATGAGTGATGTAATATGTGAGGTCATAAACAGTGTATTGCGGGGGCATAAGTTATAGTTAGCTCAGGTAACTATAACTGCCAAATTTCATTGTTTTTGTATGAGTTAAATCTGAGCCTAGCTATAATGTCTCTGTAACCTTTGTTTGTTTTAGTAAAATTCTGAGGTTTTTAAAATTCTATTTCCTGATTATAACGTCCATGTAACATTTGTTTTCTTCAGTGAATTTTCAAGGTTTTTAAAATTCTATTTCCTAACTATAAAGTACCTCTAACATTTGTTTTTTTAGTTTTCTTTAAAAAAAAATGTAAAACTACAAAATTTGTATATCATTTGCCATTTTGCTCTAGTACTATTTTTTATTGTTTATGTCATCATTTGTGGGTTTTTTCTTTAGATTTAATAATGTAAGTATAACATAGCTCTTAAATGTAAACTTTTTCTGCTTTTTTTTGTTAGCAAACTGTAGACGTTGCGTACCGGTCACGTACCTGTCGCGGTGGGTGCCTGAACCCTGCGGTGTTTTTTGAAAAGTTACAGTATTTTGTTCAAAACATCTTTTTTTTAAGTATATAAATATTATTGAAGAAAAAAAAAAAAGTAAATATATATATATATATATATATATATATATTATCTACTGGCGGTCGCCAGTAGATAGTTATAGTTACAACCTATTATCCATAGGAAATCCGCGACATTCTATTTGAAATAACTCTCTTGCCGGTTGACGTATCTTCGCGAAATTTTCAAACTTCGTGGGGCGCTCCGGTCCGCTCCCTACCCTGAAAGTCTCGGGGTGATACGTCAAGCGGGGGCCGAGAAAAAGGGGGGTCCCAAAACGCGTTTTCCCCATGCATTTTCCCATAGGAAACTTTAGACACGGCTACAGCCCGAACTGCTGAACGGAATTACACCAAATTTGGCAAAGAGGTAGTTCTTGGTTCAGAAAGAACCCTTTTGTTAAATGGTGTAAATCCGTTCAGTAGTTGCTGAGAAAATCAAAAAGTAAAAGTACATATATATCTATGGGCACGGAGGATTCGCGCACCCTCCCGATCACGAGCTGCATGTTAATTGGCTGTCAGCTGGCTGTCAACATTCCGATTCAGGAAATGTTGGCAGCCATTTTATCCCTCGGTAGAACCGAGGGACAGAAACAAGTGCGCAAAGCGCACAAAGGGGGGAGGGTAGAAACACCCTGACCCCCTAGGTTTGCTCAGGGGGTCCCACAAGGACCCCCTGGGCAAAAAAAAAAAAATTTTTTTTTTAAAAAATCGGCAGGATGCGCTCAGGGAGCGCGAACCCTGCCGGAAAAAAAAAAATCGAAGCGCGGTCTCCCGCGCTCCGATGTTAATTGGCCCCCGGGTGGCCCAAGTCCCGGGGGCATGCTGAGGGGGTTAATTTTATGTGTGGGGGCCTCTAAGGGCCCCCAAGCCCCGGGGACCACCACCCCCGGGGCTTTATGTACAATGGTGCGGGAGGGCTCTGAGCCCTCCCGCAGCCCGGGGACCACCACCTCCCCGGGGCTTCTTTTTTTTTATTAAAAACCTGTGTGGGGGGCTCCAGCCCCCACACGCCCGAGACCACCACCTCCCCGGGGCACTAAGAAAAATTACAATGGGGGTCCGTTTTGGACCCCCAGAGTCCCGGGGACCACCACCTCCCCGGGGCTGTGCACTGAATGGGAGGGGGCCGCGCGGCCCCCCTCCTGGAGCCCTTGATGGCCCTGGGGACCACCACCCCCAGGGCCGGCTCCTGCAGTGTCCCGGGTGCCTACCCCGGGACACTGCTGTTTGCAATGACAGGACGGGAGCCTCGCGGCTCCCGTCCTGTCATTGCAAACTTGCTTTGGATATTGGAAGAGAGAGCAGGAAACCTGCTCTCTCTTCCAATATCCAAAGCCGACTGCTTTCCACATGGGGAGCAGCATGTCAGCTGCTCCCCATGTGGAACAGCAATGCCGGCTCCCAAGGGACGTGGGGAGCCGGCGGGACTGTGGGGGGATTGGGGACCCCCACAGTCCCCAACGAAGGGCCAGCCCCGGGGGATGGGGTCCCCGGGGCAAGTAGTGGCCCGGGAGGGGGCCACGCAACCCCCTCCCCAAAAAAACAAATAAATAAAATAAAATAAAAAACGATCGGGCCCGCAGGCCCCGCCCCTTCCTTCACCACTCTGCAAACGCGCCCCTGGCGCGTTTGCAGAGAGGAACGATTCCCCTTGAATACTGGGGGTCCCTGGGGCCAACTAGCCCACCAGGAACCTCCAGTATGCGCCAGGGGCTGCCTTGCAGAGAGGTGTACAGAGGCCACGCCCCTTTTTACACCTCTCTGCAACGCAGCTCTATGGCGCTTTTTGGAGGTATATGGTGGGCTAGTTGGACTCCGGGGACCCTCAGGATTCAAGGGGACTTAATCCCCCAACTTAAAACGCGCCACTGGGCGCGTTTGCACAGTGGTGAAGGGAGGGGGCGGGGCTTGAGGTGACATGTGTGCAAACAGGCCCCATGGTGCGTTTTAAGATGGGAATTAAATCCCCTTCAATCCTGAGGGTCCCTGGGGCCAACTAGCCCAACAGGTACATCCAGAAAGCGCCACAGAGCTGCGTTGCAGAGAGGTGTAAAAAGGGGTGTGGCCTCTCTACACGTCTCTGCAACGCAGCCCCTGGCGCATATTGGAGGTTCCTGGTGGTCTAGTTGGCCCCTAGGGACCCTCAGGATTCAAGGGAACTTAATCCCCCAACTTAAAACGCGCCACGGGGCGCGTTTGCAAAGATGTCACCTCAGGCCCCGCCCCTCCCTTCACCATTGTGCAAATATTCCTCTAAAATCAGCCGAAATAGGAATTCCGATTTACTCACCTGTTATAAGGAGAGACCTCAGTGCTGTATCTTTCAGCCCAGTACTGGTCCTGAAAAGTAATTTTAACCGTACTTACCGGTAACTTGAATTTCCTTCATAGGCTAACATTGACTGGTTTCACTTGGAAATTCTTCTAAGTGTGGAGTTTTGGAACTTTAAAATATTCCTCTAAAATCAGCCGAAATATGAATTCCGATTTACTCACCTGTTATCAGGAGAGACCTTAGTGCTGCATCTTTCAGCCCAGTACTGATCCTCAAAAGTAATTTTAACCGTACTTACCGGTAACTTGAATTTCCTTCATAGGCTAACATTGACTGGTTTCACTTGGAAATTCTTCTAAGTGTGGAGTTTTGGAACTTTAAAATATTCCTCTAAAATCAGCCGAAATACGAATTCCGATTTACTCACCTGTTATCAGGAGAGACCTCAGTGCTGCATCTTTCAGCCCAGTACTGATCCTCAAAAGTAATTTTAACCGTACTTACCGGTAATTTGAATTTCCTTCATAGGCTAACATTGACTGGTTTCACTTGGAAATTCTTCTAAGTGTGGAGTTTTGGAACTTTAAAATATTCCTCTAAAATCAGCCGAAATACGAATTCCGATTTACTCACCTGTTATCAGGAGAGACCACAGTGCTGCATCTTTCAGCCCAGTACTGATCCTGAAAAGTAATTTTAACCGTACTTACAGGTAACTTGAATTTCCTTCATAGGCTAACATTGACTGGTTTCACTTGGAAATTCTTCTAAGTGTTGATTTTTGAAACATACAAATATTCATCTAAAATCAGCCGAAATCCGAATTCTGATTTACTCACCTGTTATCAGGAGAGACCTCAGTGCTGCATCTTTCAGCCCAGTACTGATCCTGAAAAGTAATTTTAACCGTACTTACCGGTAACTTGAATTTCCTTCATAGTCTAACATTGACTGGTTTCACTTGGAAATTCTTCTAAGTGTTGATTTTTGAAACATACAAATATTCCTCTAAAATCAGCCGAAATCCGAATTCTGATTTACTCACCTGTTATCAGGAGAGACCTCAGTGCTGCATCTTTCAGCCCAGTACTGGTCCTGAAAAGTAATTTTAACCGTACTTACCAGTAACTTGAATTTCCTTCCATAGGCTAACATTGACTGGTTTCACTTGGAAATTCTTCTAAGTGTGGAGTTTTGGAACTTTAAAATATTCCTCTAAAATCAGCCGAAATACGAATTCCGATTTACTCACCTGTTATCAGGAGAGACCTCAGTGCTGCATGTTTCAGCCCAGTACTGATCCTCAAAAGTAATTTTAACCGTACTTACCGGTAACTTGAATTTCCTTCATAGGCTAACATTGACTGGTTTTCAGCAAAAAAGTTTCAAAGTGTTGATTTTCACAAACTACAAATATTCCTTAAAAATCGCCTGTATGACTTAAACGCATTCTTTCAACTGTTTACAGGAGATGCACCAGTGCTGGATCCAGGATCCAACACTGAGTAAGAAAAAGTAACGATAACAGTTTTTACCTGCTAAGTGAATTTCCTTCCATAGGATAACATTGCTGATTCTATGAGAAAAAGTTTCAAAGTGTCAACTTTTAAAATACAATAATATTCCTTAAAAATCACGACTGTAACCAAAACGCTTTTACTCAACTGTTTACAGGAGATGTACCAGGACTGAATCTAGGATCCAGTCCTGTGGTTACAAAAGTAATCCATAAAGTAACTAATTGCATTTAACTAGAAATTCACATTGAGCTGAATGTTGCATTGTGTTTGAAAATGTGTTGCCCATTGCAACAACTGTAACTACTGTACTTAAAAGTCTATTGCCTATCTGCAAAGTATTTAAACTAAAGTAATTCATTCTGAGAAAGTATTTTTTGTAATGTAATGTATAATGTAATTACAATGTAATTTGACAAATAAAATATGTAAAAAAAAATTGTTTCTAAAAATGTAGTAAATCAGTATGAAAAAAATTAATATAACAATTAATACATTTAAAAATTGTCATTTACAAAACCTTTGAAATTCACTGAAAAAACCGTAGGTTTCAGGCACGTTATAGTTAGAAATTAGCATTTAAAAAACCTTTGAAATTCACTGAAAAAACCATAGGTTTCAGACACGTTATAGTTACAAATTAGCATTTAAAAAACCTTTGAAATTTACTGAAAAAACCATAGGTTTCAGACACGTTATAGTTACAAATTAGCATTTAAAAAACCTTTGAAATTCACTGAAAAAACCATAGGTTTTAGGGACAGTTATAGTTACTTGGACATTGCACTCGTACAAAACCCGTGAAATTCCCCGTTATAGTTAGTTCAGCTAACTATAACTCGCGCCCCGCAATGCACTGCTGATGACGTCACATATTACATCACTCATGACATGGTCAGTGACATCACTGATGACATCACTGATGACATCTCAAATGACATCACTGATGACATCATCCACGTGATAATCTGATGCACCTCCTCACACCCTAATATAATCTTTGATACACCCACTCTAAATTACAGACTGCCATTCGCAAAACCATAGACACTCCAACACCAATAACTACATACCCACTCACTGATTCTTAGGTCTACACACACACATCCACTCACTCACCCGTACAGTCACTCATACTTACGGTCACTCAGTACAGGACTATCATATGCACTCTTACTCCTATATAGACACTCAAACAACGCCACTCATCCATAGAGATACTCACACACCTAGTCAGTCATGCAAATAATTAAACACACTGCCATTTACTCACCTATACAGTTATACACACACCAGCTCACTTACTCATACAAATAGTAGCACATTGTTACGCTCTTATACAATCACTGATACAAGCACACAATCATCCATACAGCCACTATCACAATCACTCACTCTTGCTTATAGCTATTTATATACTCCAACACACATATATACTGCCTTTCACATATGTAGTTACTCACACATGTACCACTGGGACATACATTCACTCACTAACACACTCTTACACACACTTACCCACCCATACAGTCTATCACAGATGCACTCTTGAAACCATCCACCCAGTGAATCACCCACTCACACATCTATGCACAAAGTTGCACACACCCCTCCCACACAAACACTCAGGCACCCATACAGATACTCAGACAAGCATTCAATAACTCATATAGAAAATCATTTAGCTATTCACAAACACATGCAGCCACTTACACAGCAACAGACAGACGGATACAGACATACACCCAGTTTAGTCACTAACCCATGCATTCAGTAAGATACGTTAAATCACTCACTTATAGAGTCAGTCACGCACCTACTAAATCATCCATACAGACACTTAGACACCCACTCATTCTTCAATACGTCTTTTCCTATATATTTTAAAAATATTTAAACTTTACAGAAACACACAGTCACTGGATGATGTCATCAGTGATGTCATTTGAGATGTCATCAGTGATGTCATCAGTGATGTCACTGACCATGTCATGAGTGATGTAATATGTGACGTCATCAGCAGTGCATTGCGGGGCGCGAGTTATAGTTAGCTGAACTAACTATAACGGGGGAATTTCACGGGTTTTGTACGAGTGCAATGTCCAAGTAACTATAACTGTCCCTAAAACCTATGGTTTTTTCAGTGAATATATATATAATTTTAAATTATTAATTAGACCAAGAGATTTACTGGTACAGTTGAAAAAGTACTATATTTGCATTTCAAATTCATATAAAATATTGTTTAAATATATTTTATGGAGTCGCGACTGCGGTGCAATGGATGCACGCTGGGTACGCAAACCCCATGTGACTTCAAAAGAAAGGGTTTTATTGGTTGAACAGCTTTCTATCTTTCTATTTGGAAGATCCCACCCAATTTCTTTCTTCTTTCTCTTGTATCTGTTGGATGAAGACCTTTTTGTCTTTTCTCTGACTGGAGTATTTATTTTTTGGGTGTTTTTCTTCACTAAAAAAAAATTGCATCTGCAATACCAGCTGCAGAAGAGATTGAAGATGCGAAGGAAGGAGAGCAACCCGCAAAGAAAAAAAAAGAAAGCGTCGTCTGGACCATTTTTATATTCCCGAGGCAGAAAAGAAGGTGAATGTGCGGAAGATTATGTGTACTTTATGCGAAAAAATGTTTTCTCGTGGTTCAGTTTAAAAATACTCATGCAGGACTTCATCTATGCTAAAGCATTTATAGACCATGCATTCAAATCGTCTCATGAGAGAGCAGCAAGAACGTGAACAAAGAGACCAAACTGGGTTCAGTACTTGGATGACAAACTCCTGTTACAGTCCTGAGTTTGCTGGGCTAGGACAACACTGTCTGAAATGTAAGACAGATATATGTGATGATTGCAGTAATAATTGAAAGTGCTAAAACCCACAAATGTTAATTTTTTGTAAGAAGGTTCCTGTTGCAAAATGTTTTTGCTGTATGAATGCAGCATGTTGGACTATTTTTCATAATAATTTTTGAAGAAAACACCAACCAAAAAAATAAAACAGTTAAAAAATACAAGGAAATCTTCAAAATATAACCCCCCCCCCCCAAACAAAATGGTTCTTTTTAGAACTGCCTATTTGGTTAAGGAAAAATAAATTATGTGTTATAGGTATGTTTGTAATTGTCTGTGTAAGAATTAATATGTGCGAGAGAGACTATCTTTAGATGTTGGAAACTTGGATATGGTTGGTCTGTGTGTAAGTAAGTATACTTGCCCTTTCATTGGTAAGTGTGTGGATGTTTAGTTGGCTTTACATGTGTTTTCCTGGGTCTGCCACATACTCTAATGATAAGTGAATGGATCTATAAACAAGTGTACCAACAAGTAATATAGTACATGAGTGTACTGCAGGATTTTTAAAGGGTCTCTAAATGGCTCTCCGAATCAGTGACTGAGTGCCTGTGTGGTAGTATGAGTGACTAAGTAGGTGTATGACTAACTGTTTGATGGAGTATCTGGATGGATAAATAGCAGTATGGGTGACTGGCTGTTTCAGTATGTTTTAGGTTAAAATAGTTTGTGTATGAATTGTTGTATTGAAGAATACATGTCTTTGTGAATGACTATATGTATGAATAGTTGCACGAGTATGTCAATGGATATGTAACTTGCTTTATGGGTGTGTTAGTGATTGCATGGGTGAATTACTAGGTGTGTTGAGAGGCTGTTTTAGTGAATGGATGGTGTGTAAGTGGCTGTGGCTGTATGGATTAGTAAATTGGTGTCTGAGAAGCTTTATAGGCGAGTGCATGGTTGAATGAGTATTGTTATAGGTGAGTGACTAGTTGTGTGAGGACCTTTATGGGTGAGGGAATAAGTAGAGGAATAGGTAACTGTGGATTATTTTGTGAGTGGGTGTTAGTGGCTGTATTGGTGAGTGAATGGGTGGCACTTCAGCTGACTTCGAGTTGTCCCTACATGTTGAAGCTTTGCTCAGCAGCTGACTGACATCTTTGTGAGGGGTGTCTAGTTCATGACCAAGACAGGGTCCTACATTCTTACACACCAGGTAATTGAGTTGGATCCTCCAGTAAGGGCATTCTTACAACAACATTCTCCTACACCCTGCTGTTTTCAAATACCTTCAATTGTTGAACTGAAGATGCTAATAAATAAAAAAGTAGATAAAAATATGCTAGTATGTCATCTTCAAAAGTGAACATTATAAGAATACATTTATCATAAACAATAATACTGTATTATAATCTGATAAAAATACAACTTTCCCTTTTTTACTATTCTCAGCTTTCATGCTACTTCACCATACACAGTGGTCTGTACGTAGCGTCATCTTTGAACAGTGGGGAAAAAACTATTGTAAGGATTGTATGAATAAAAAACATAAGTGCACAGTACATTAATACAAAAAAAATTACTATGCTTTACACACTCTAGAATTTACTAATCATTTCTTTCACCTATCTTTACTATTTACAATAAATGGATCTGAAAACATATTCTTTATTATTATTTCTGGTACAATACTACGAACAAATATATACCATACTTGATTTCAGAAGAGGGTTTCCAGAATATTCTCCCTAATAGTCTAAATGATGTGCAAAAGAGTAATTATCCATACTGATATAATCCAATCCAGTCCACTTCTTAAGGACATCACACCCATTAGGCTGAATGATATCCTTAGAACTTTGGCTCAAGAAACAACAGGTATGAATTTTGTAGTTTAGAAGGCAGTCTAGCTTTGAATTTAAGGTTGCTATCATTGCAATCCGTCCATCCACTGTTACTCTTTAAAAAGACAATGTAGTGTCCAGATGTTATATTAGCTCCTTTGTGAAAATTATTGCCACTGATGTGTAAGTACTTCTTGAAATTTTTTATTCACCCTGCTTTGAAATGTGTAATTCCTGTTTGTAATTTTGTTCCATCCAGTCTATATTGTTGTAGCATTAATATGAGGCATTTTCCACTACTTCTTTCTATTTACAATGTAGACATCATGTCTGATCTTCAATTTGGGCAGGTCATATTTTGATTTGCTGTTTTGGTCAACTTCTCAAAAGACACTGTTTTGCAATCTGGTAGTGTAAAGAAATCGCTCAGAATTTATATCAGTGGTAGATGTAAATGAATAGTTTTCACAGTGATAGTCCCATTTATAAGTTAGTCCGAACAAGTAATCAATTTTTACTTATTATTCTTCTAAAACTCCAAGCATGACCATTATAAATTCTTGTGCATGTAGTTGAATGTTGAGAGTAAATGTTACTGATTCGCTTCATATATCCAAAAGCTGTTGAATGCCTGAAGCAGACTGTATTATACTTCTGTCACTGAGTAACCATTGGAGTAAATGATATACTGAATAGAAAATCTTTTCACGGTTTTGTTCAACTTCATTAACAATATGTTCAGTTGAGTGTTTTGTATACTTCTGTTTTGGACATAGTATCCATTTCTCATGAACAGGTTATTGACTTAAATGAGGAGCATATAGACTTCTTAACTGATTGTACTCTCTTACACACGTTCCATCAGCACTAACTTTTTTTCTCATTAAGTTCCATCAAATTAAAACCAGACAATGTTATTACTCGCGACAATGCAATATATGTCATTCCTTCTTTAAACACACTATTACCGATGTTCACAAAAGCTCTGTCTATACCTAAACCTTGAGATTTGTGGATAGTTACAGCATACGCTAGAGACACTGGGAACTGCTGTCGTCGGACATACAAGTCCCTAACAAAAAAAAACTTACAACAAACCTCCCAATCTGCATTACTCCATCAATCTGATCAAATTTGCCAACTAAGAATTTTAGCTGATCCCTGTTTGTAAAATTAACGAAATCAACAACTTTACCCATTGCACCATTTACTAATCCTTCTTCTATATTCAATGTATGCCGCAAAATAACGTGACAGTTTTTAAACATGCGTATACACTTTTCTAATCCTGCAGTCTTCGAGACAGACTTCTCTAAAGAATCCAATTCTGCTTTTAGTTTTTCAATTAGTAGTATTGTTACTCCCTGGTGGTCTATTTTATCTATAGCTGTAATTTCCAAAATGTGTTGGTTTTTCAGTTTGAGTAGTTTTCATTAAAGTTGGAACACTCTTGCAATGTAGACATTAAACAAGCTATGGATTTGTCATCTGCAATCAAATTATACAGTAGTTGTGCTGGCGTCGTTTGAGATGTTAATAGTTTCCTAATTAGCTGACTTTTCTAAAGCTCGTTTACCATCTATTGTCAAAACTCCTATTCTCAATTCCGAACACTCGAAGAAGATATGTATATCATCCGCTAGAGGCAATCTGCACCTAGGACATTTCGGGGGAGGTGAAGGGGCAAACTTAGCTATTTTAGCTGGGGTGTAATACAACCTATTTGTTACAAAGAAGTGATTCTTCTTTAAACTAGCTGATTTTATGGTCTTATACATCCTTTTTAATGAAAGCTCAAGATCAGCTTCAGCCTCAGACTCAAGAGGGGTGTGTTTCCAAACCGATGATTGAGGTGGGATATCCAAGTCCTCTGCCCGGAGAAGACTCGAATACCACATAGATATTTCTTTCTTTTTTGATTGAACATTTTGTAATGCACTCTCTAATTCCCATTCTCCCCTAGATTCACTCCTCTCTGCCTCATACCATGATCTGAGTTGTATAAACTTAAATTTTGAGAAGGCAGGACCTATCTTTGTTCTTAATACTTCCCAAGGGAGAATCCCGTCTTCATCCTTTAAATCATGCCATACAACCACTCCTGCATGCTTAATTGTAGTTGCTAAACTATCTTGAAGACAGGGTGGGGTACCGGGGGATTCCCAGATAGGGGCAAAATTGGAAAAATAACCCAGCCCCCATCTGCATCTAGCCTTATACCAGGTTTCCAAGGCTGATTTTAAAACCTTGAGGCGTACCCGTTTAAAGTACTTTGGAGCACCAAACTTATATAGAAAACCACCTCCGCCACTCCCTCCTTCAGCCAAAACCAACTCCCCTAAAAGTCTGCCCCAAGATTTCTCATCCGGGTTCAGAAGCAGCATCCTAATACCTTTAAACTGAAAAGCAAAGGAGGAAGGAGGTGGGAGACTCTTTATCAGCTATCTTTGGGACCAGTATTGAGGCTAACCTTCAGCTGGTGTTTTTTGGGGGTAATGATGTATCTGACTCTTTTCCATCACAGTCAGATAAGGGGCTGTTGTTATATTTGATTCTTTTAGCACGAAGAGAACTTTGCATTAAATGGAAAGATCCCATTCCCCCAAATAGGGAAGACTGGCTTAGAGCCTCGTTCGCCATGACGAGATTAGAGCAAGAAGGGAATGGAGAAATCCCACCTAATATCTGGCAGCCTCTATTAAAATGGGGTAGAGAACTGAGGCTAATTCCTCCTATGTGAAAGCATCCGATAGTATACCACTGTAGTTTTCCTCCTTTTTCTTTTTTTTTCCCTTCCACATACTGGGTCCTATGATTATACCAAGCCCCTACAAATCGGGGGCCGGTCAGGTTGACCTGGACTGGTGCAGTTAGCCGTGGGCTCCCGAGTTAGAAGATATGACGGCTTTTTAGTCTGCAGAAGTCTATTGGTAAGATGAGGATTCAAAAAAAAAAAAAAACTCCTATTCTCATGTCCTTAAGGATATCTCCATATTTTACATCAACTGCTTGTCACATATTCTTCACTAGTTCCCTGTATTCAAAGTTTAGCCAAATATTACATTTCCAATGCTTCTCAAATAATTATTTGTTTCATTATGGAGAAGTGTCTTGCAAACAGCTTGCCCTTTAACAGGCGTGAGTTGGAGAAGGTCCCCAAAGACAATTAAATGCTTTCCTCCAAAAAGCACGTCATAGTCTGTTTTTAATCTCTGTTGCATTCTCAAGTGTACAAAGGCAAGCATTAAGTTTGAGACCATGCTCACCTGATCGATGGTTAAAAGCTTCAGTTTCTTCAGTACTCTTGAAACTTCATGACAAGCTTCTCCAGATAACTTCTGGTATTCCAGTTTATTATCATGTTCAAAGGGTAGCATAAGTAGTTGTTGAAAAATAATTCCTGTAATGTTTTGTGTTGCTAATTCAGTTGGTGCTATTACTACAGAGGATATATGTGATTCTATAGTCCTGTGCAGATAACTTGTCAAAATTGTAATCAAGAAAGCTTTTCTTGTGCCAGCTTAACCACTGATGTATAATAGAATATGTTTAAATGATGAGCATTGACATTCTTTCTTGTTATGAAGGAATCCATGTTCTATTTTTTCTTTCACTTGCATATATATTTCTCTTTGTTTGGTGTTAAGTTGTCCTTCCAACTGTTCAAAGTCAGTAGTGGCCTGTTTTGCTTGCTCCATTGCCGTTTCCACCTCATTCATGGCTATTGCTGCTTCATTTTGAATAATTGGTTGTCAAACTGGATCTTGAGCCAATGGTCCAGAACTTTGACTACTTTGTGAACTTTCTCTAGCTATTTCTGCTGCAATGGTTTCCTCTTGTTCAATCTCATCATTTAACATTTTCAAATACATAGGAAACACTGAACACTGAATGCTGTCTTTTATAGCATTGAAAGAGTCTTCGTAGCAATCAAAATCTCCAAGTAATTCTGTTTCAGCACATCAAGGCTTGAGCAGTTGCAGAAGTGCTAAATAGAAAAACTCTCTCATCTGGAGTCTGGCAACTGAGTTTTCGATGGTTAATAAGATTTCATTTGGCATATTTGACCAAACATCCATCACATCCAATTACTGTATACTTTTCTTCACCTATATTTTCTGTAACATTTCTTTTAAATCTGTAGAATTGTAGTATTTCATACAGGCATACATTTTCCAGATGTGAACTCCTTGGATAATATGTATCCAACATATTTATTTTGACAATATCAGTGCTTTCTGGCTGAAACTCAGCAAAGCATTGGATTTCTGGGAAAGGCTTCAATACTCTGTTCCGTGTGCTGGCTAGGTCTTGGCTTACCCAAATGATTCCTCTTGACTTTGAGAATAAACTGGCCAAGCTCAACCGATTCGAGCACTCATAGGATCTTATCTCTCTATGGGAAAGCATCTTCAAGGTGAAGCTGTACAATTTCTTGCTGAGACTCTTTTCTGCAGAAATCTCCTCCCACATTTCTTTCATCTCTGACTTCTCTGTTTTTGTAATGTGTAATGTAACATAGCGAGCAGTAGCAATTGAGTTGTCTGCAACAAACTGAATATCCATGTTTGCATTTCATAATTTCAAAATGACTGGATTATAATCATTAATATACTTTGCACCTTCTGTTCTACTTAGGTTGTATGTATTTTTGTTATTGTATGTCTTACCGCTGAGAAAAAGCAGTTTACTCTTCTTTGTAAAATAATAGGTTGTGGGAATCCAAAACGACATTTTGTATAAAATTTTCCTTTGCATCTATATTTGCGACTGCAATATTCTCCACATCTATGACTTTGAAACCGAAAAACTTGTTGTCTAATAACATGCCTGTGCATCTTATGGGTCATCAAGAATTATCATATTTCTCTGTCTGGACCAAGTTAATTATTCTGCTCTCCAGCAGTGGGAACAAAGCAGTGTCGGGCTTGCTCCACTCCCGATCGCGTGCGCAAGGGGTGGAGCAAGACAGGAACAAAAGGGGCTGAACAGGGCGGAAGAGCGCTTCGCGTTCTATTCGACACTTTCGGCTCTCCCGTCCTGCCCCCCCCACTTATCTGTATTCCTTCCAGGTTGCTCCAACGTGTCACAGTGCTTTCACTGCTATTTCAATCTTGTCTGCAGCAGTGCACCTGACGCCGTGGGGGCCTTCCCTGTCTTCTTACTTCAGTGGTTCACTGAAAGCCGCGGGGGCCTTCGCTCAGTTTCTTCACTTCGGCGGTTCACTGAAAGCCGCGGGGGCCTTCACTCAGTTTCTTCACTTCAGCGGTTCACTCACCATCTCCCTGTCTACAGGTGTTCACCCAACGCCGCTGGGGCCTTCACCTTGATTACTGCAAAATATAAGGAATAAGGAATTGATTAACAACAAATAATCCATGCTCGCCAAGTCGGTAACATTATGTATTGATTTGTATTATTGTATACTAAATACTCATCTGATATAGTTTCCACGGTGCATGGAGATTCTTTTCCCTTGCTTCCATTGCTTGATGGCTATAAGAAAGAGAAATATAATATTAGTCTCCTGATATTCTAAGGGGCTGATTTATTTTCTTTGCATTTTAGCCCTACACATTTTTTGTGTATATTTGTATTTTTCTATCCTTATTTATTCCGGGAGAATATGTTTTTTGGTTTTCTCCTGGTCTTTATTGGCTATGAATACGTTGGGCTTAATTGGATTCCAAGCTGATCATCTCTGAGATATATACCATTTACTCTGCTTGCGGATCCCATCAGACGTAAGCAGGAGAGGGATCTTTACAGGAATCATAAGGACCATCTGACTGGAATATACATACCTGATGCACGTTGGTGACGTGTCTTCCCTTTTCCTTGTTTTGTTTCCCCTCTCCCCCCATTTCTATCGTGTTAGCTTTCACACTGTTGGGCTGGCATTGGTGGGTGTGGGAAGTTGGGACCTTGCTTCAGCTCTTGCATCTTGGCCCTGCGAAAACAACAGGTGAGAATTACAGAACGCAAAGCAAACTTTACTTTTCACCTGGGCGAGATGGAAAAACGTAAGATCACCTTAACGTCAGATCACCTTAGCTGAGGTAGCTCCCATGATAGGGAACCTGCAGAGAGAAACAAGACAAATGAATTGCGACTCGCAAAAAGTGTTTAGAGACTCGCTATTTGGAAGGGGTGTTCCCTTCCAAATAGCGACTCTCTAACCCATGTACTAATGTTTTGCAACCGCAATTGCGGTCGCAAAACACTCGCAATTACCACCTACTTCAAGTAGGTGGTAATGCATTCGCAAATGGGAAGGGGACCACTTTCCCTTTGCAAATTCATGCGAAAATATTTTTTAAGGGCAGGCAGTGGTCCCATGGACCACTGCCTGCCCTTAAAAAATTAAACGGAAACGTTTCATTTTTATTTTGTTTAAATGCATCCCGTTTTCCTTTAAGGAAAATGGGCTGCATTTAAAAAAAAAAAGCTGCTTTATTTAAAAGCAGTTTCAGACATGGTGGTCTGCTGAGCCCAGCTGGCCACCATACCTGGGAGGGCCAGCCATTCCCAATGGGGTCGCAAAATGCGAGTGCCTCATTAATATTAATGAGCCTCACATTTTGCGACCCCAATGAGAATCGCAATCAGTGTCTCTGACACTGTTGTACATAGTAAATTGCGACTCGCAATCGAGCGCAAATTGCGACTCGCGATTTCCTAGCGTCGTACATCTGGCCCTTAGTGCCCATTTTGGCCTCTACCCAATCATCATCCTCCAAGGGGTCCAAATCCTCTTCTCATCTCTTCCTTAAAGTAGTCATGGGGTCAGGAGTATTGTTTACTAGTGCGCATTAGAGCCAAGTGTTGCCCTTTCTGACTAAGTGTGATTCCAACAGGTGTGCCTCTAGGGGGTTGCATTGGTGGAGGGGTTCTCAGGAGTCAAGAGAGACTTCAAGGCTATGTTGCAGCTGTAAAAAGCAAAATAAATGTGTCTTGTGCATAGTGTACATGTCCACGAGGTGTTGAAATGCACACATAGACGTGCCTGTCCAGATGTCCCTCAATGTTGAGATGCCTATGAAATCCCAGGCCTGAAAGCCTTCCAAGGTGGCAGTCTGGTGAAGCCAGGACCAGGGCCGGACTGGCTACCGGGCGTTTTGGCATGCTGCCGAGCTGGGGGCTGATGTCACTGCGGTGGGGGCTAATTTCGTTGATGGAGACCTGCGTGTGCTTCGAAATAAACAAAGCAATACGAATTTCGTTCAGCACATGCAGGTCCCCATCAACGAAATCAGCCCCCAGCTCGGCAGCATGCCAAAACGCCCGGTAGCCAGTCCGGCCCTGGCCAGGACCCAACCTAAAGTGGTGTCATTGCCGTCAGTACCCCATGCCACCTGATCCATTGCAGCGATTGATGCCAAGCGAGCAGGGTCGAACGGGTAGCAGGATGCAGGTTTATGGGAATGGTGTATCTGTAAAGAAGGTTGAGTTCCGCCGCTATGGAGGGGTCCGAGAAAAACCAGTCAGTGATTGGGAGGAGGTGCTGGCCAAGTAATATAAGTTTGGTTGAGAACCCCAGCCCACCATCGTATGGGTGTAGCATGCATTTTCGGAAGGAGATTTGAGGCAGCGCTCCAGCCCAAATAAAGCGTACCACATTAGATTATAGTATGCGTAAGAAGGAGGTGGGATGGGGGTAAGGATAATTTTGCAAGATATAGAGAAACCTCTGCAGTGCAACATGATGGTGAAGATGCCCTATGGGGAGGACTGCAGCGCTAATTGCATTTCCCGGGCAATGCGCTTCAGGATGAGGTGTTGCAGTCGGAGCTCCGTGACTTCATCGTTGAATATTTTACGCTTAATGCCTGGACAGTCACAACTCAGGCCACCCTTTGGGAGGCATTTAAGGGTTACATACATGAAGGTTGCATATTTAAGCGTGCCAGAGTGCTACGTGACATCCGTGCACATGTGGGCTGTATAGAGGATGAACTGCGTGATATAGATCGGGTAGAATCTGCCCACCATAACGGGCAACAATTGCATCGCCGTTCGGTCCTTATGGATGAGTTCTGCGAACTAGCTGATAGGGAAACAACATACCTGGGGAGATATGCAAGGGCCAGGAGATATGGAGAAAAGCAGCACCCGGACCGAACACCGGTACAGCTATTACGCCCTAATAGACATAGCGGATACATTGTTGCACTACAGATTGGAGGAGGGGACGAAGTAGTGGGTAATGAGGCCATTATAAAATAACTTCTGCAGTATTATGCACGACTGTACTCCTCGCGATCGGAGGGAGGCATTCCGCAATTGCGGAATATCTGGCTGAGATAGCAATGATCAGGATAACAGATTGACAAACACAATTGTTGGATGAACCCATCTACTGTGAGGAGAAAATACAGGCAATAGACGCACTAGGTGGGTCTAAAGCTCCGGGACTCGATGGTCTCACAGGGATGTTTTATAAGACGTATAAGCAAATGCTAGCTCCACATTTTCTGGAGATGTATGCCAAAGCTCTGGAGCTGGGAGTCCTCCCACCCACGTTATGCGAAACGATAATCACATTGTTACTGAAGCTGGGCAAGGGGCCCCACCTGTGCGTCTCATACCGGTTGCTTTCACTACTCAGCCTTGATAATAAAATTCTCACCAAGGTTATTGCTACAAGACTGCCTTTACTAATGAACCAGATCATCTCACCAATACAAACGGGCTTTGTTCCAGGAAGGTCCACCTCTCTAAACCTGTGCACTATTTTTGACGTGCTAAATAGATTTTCCCCCAGTGTACTTGCAGCGGTAGCCCTATTGGATGCCGAAAAAGCCATTGATTCCCTAGAATGGCCCTTCCTCAGTGCAGCACTGACCAAACTAGCAATGCCCTGAGGTTACATCACTCTCATAATGCTGGTATACTCGAATCCTTGGCGTGCTTGAGGGTCAATTTTTCACACCGCAAAGATGTCTGCTTTCACCGCTGCTTTTCATCATTGCCATGAACCCCCTGGTCTGCCACCTCCAGGAGAAACACCTTCTTCAGAGCCTGTAATACAGTACCGCCCCCTGTTGGTCTCAATGTATGCAGGTGATATCCTGCTTTTTGTTTTGCCATCCTGTAACCAACCTCGCCCCCCTAGTACGTGAAATCATTTGATTCGGTGGCCTCTCTTGGCTAATAAACTGGGCCAAGTCAGAGCTTTTTCCTCTTATTGACAGCACAACACAGTGCCTTTACAATATCCCCTGACCTGGTGCACAGACGCCACCAAATTCCTAGGAATCATCCTGCATCAGGAGAAGGAACAGATTATCCGTCTCAACTATGGACCTGCTGTTGATAAACTGACAACACAGATTGAGCGATGGATGAAACTCCCATTACCTTGCAGCACAGTTTCAATTTGAGCACTATTGGTACCATGTAGACACCCGCCTTCCTTATGCAAAACCTGAGAAAGACCAAGCAGAGCATATTCCGTTACATTACCTCCTCCATAAGGGCATCCCAATGGACCCATCTGATATACAAACGCTATCCACCATGAGTTGGGCCTGGAGGAAACTCTACAGACGACTCGGGCGGTCTTCTGTATTCCCCAGCCCTCCTGCTGGTGAGCAACCGCTGGCTCCCTCTTACACAGGAATCAATTGTACAGCTTACCTTACTACACCACAATTTACACACGATCGGGGATCTATTTCCAAACGGTCATGTCCTGTTCTTTTTGGAGACTCCACACATATGGACCCTTTAATACTCCAACACCTTCATAGCAGTGACTGAACATCTGAGGGCCGCACTGGATGAGGGACGCACGTCGGCACTGATTTTATTAGACCTCAGTGCCGCGTTTGACACGGTCTCTCACCAGATTCTGCTGCAACGGCTGGAGGAAGCGGGGATCTCGGGCTTAGCCCTTGACTGGTTTGCCTCCTTCCTCTCTGAGAGGACCTTTCAGGTATCGGCTCCCCCATTTTCCTCTGGGACCCATGATATTCATCAGGGGGTGCCACAGGGCTCAGCATTGAGCCCTACGCTGTTCAACTTGTATGTTCAACCTTTGGCAGCGGTGGCCAGGAATAGAGGGCTGACTCTGGTTTCATATGCCGACGATACTCAGTTGGTAGTGGCACTTTCTGGCAACTCTGCGCAGGACGCCTGTATGTTCCGGAGCAATCTCATGGCCATCTCTGAGTGGATGTCCGCCAACTGTCTGCAGCTTAATGCAAGCAAGACTGAAATCCTGCTGGTTGGGCGTGACGGTGAGCTGTGGAGTGAACATTGGTGGCCCACCACCCTGGGCTGTGTCCCCACCCCCAAACAGATCGTAAAGAATCTGGGTGTCTGGGTGGACTCCGCTCTTAGTTTTCAGGCCCAAACCAAGAAAGTGGCAGGGACCTGCATGGGTATTCTACGTGGGCTCAAACCATTGCTAGGTTATTTTGACCCGTCCACTCGGCAGGTTATCATTCAGGCTGCCATCCTGTCGAGATTGGATTATGCCAATTCACTTTATTTGGGTTCCAACAAGTCAGAAATCTTAAGATTGCAGAGAGTCCAGAATGCGGCGGCCAGAATCCTCCTTGGCCTGCCGAGGAATTGCTCCACCTCTGTTGCCATCCGCCGACTACACTGGTTGCCGGTGGCCAGACGTGTGGAATTCAAATCTTTATGCATTGCTTTTAAGATCTTGAAATCCTCCTCCCCAGCCATTTTGGCCACCCTGCTCTCGCCCTACACTCCTTCCCGCCAACTTCGCTCAATGGGCCAAAATTTGGCGGTAGTTCCGAGGGTGAGGAGAATACGGGCTGGGGGCCGTGCTTTCTGCACACTGGCGGCCAAACTTTGGAACTCTCTCCCACTGTCCATTCGTAGCTTAAACAACTATTTGGCATTCCGTAAGGCCACCAAGACTTATCTCTTCCCTTCAATGTAGGTCTTTTCCTTTTGGTGGTCCTCTCCTCTTGACTGTTCTAGCGCCGGGACGCTCCTTTGCTGGAGCAGCTGTGCGCTCTATAAGCTTTATAATATAACATAACACATTACGAGCTTGCATACCTCCCTACCCACTCCCCCTGCGGAATTCCCACCGCTGATGTTGATCATCTCCGACACTGACGGAAGGAGATTCATTTCTAGACTGTATCAAGCATGTGTCGCCATGAAGCCTACTCAGGATAGGAGGATCAGAGCACCCTGGGAAAGGGCCTTGTTCAACCATTGCCTGACAAGTTCTGGCACTACTGCTGCATTCAGACAAACCTCATTCCCCTAACCCCCGCCACAGGCTATTACATTTCAAATTCATACACCGGGCATATAATACTCCTCAGGGCTTGGCTAGACTTGACCCCTCGCGGTTGTCCCAAATGCCAACTTTGCGCATCTGACCTGGACATGCCCAAGTATCCAGACATATTGAACCACAATTTTCTCCCTGGTTTCTACCATGATAGACACCACACTGACGCCTGCTCTCCTGTTGGCTCTTTTGGGATATGTCAAGGATATCCAGAGGGGGGGTCTGCCGGTTCATTGCTCTAGCATTGCTACTTGCTCAGCAGAGGGTGGCGTTGCATTGGGGCAGCAAATCCTGCCCCACTGCTACTGGATACTGATACTGCTTGGCTGAAGTACATAATTTATTGTGATATGACTAGCTAACTCTATGCTGCCTTTCAACCCCCTACTTCAAGACCCAAGGACATATGGCAACCACTTGTGACTACCTGCTGTCCCTTGATAACGACGTGCAGATCAGGTGGATAATGGGCGTATTTGCTGCTTGAATGTTTTGTTTCACCTCTGGCCATGGCTGCTGTCCTGGCGCCATCAAACACAGGATGAACTTACTGTGACGCTTGTAGCCCGACTCCTTGATCAATAAGCCAACCTCTAATATCCCTCTGAGTACTCACATTCTATCACTGGATTACTCCTGCGCTTTTTATTACTGGCATACCAGACTGTCATTCTGGTATTAATGTTTGAATATTGTATGATCCTTTCGTGGCCATTGGGCGCTATTTGTTGTTATAAACTGAAAATGATAAATAAAGTTTTTGTTAAATAATTACATTCGCTCTAGCACGGGGACACACTGCTGCTTGACTCTGTGAAACCAAAAAATGTGGGTGGCCATCTGTCCACAATATGGTGTCTTCATGTACATAGTTCAGTATCCAGAGGTCAATCGTGTCCACTACCACGGGCATCCAGCTTTTACTTTAGTCTAGTATGTTTTAGAAATTTTTGAAATCAATATTTAAAATCAATTAAAAAAAAGCATATAATGTTAATTGGCCTCAATATGCTCAGCATACTCACTCCCCCAGAAGTTGCATCCCAAATAACTTCCCCCTGGCATTACTCTCTTGCGAGGGGCAAAGCGAATTTCCTAGAACCCAAACCTTCCTAACAATTCGAAAGAATGAAAGTCAAATATGTATGGTACCAGAATATCTAGTACTAGATATCGTACTACAAAATATAGTGACGGTGAAAATACCGACAAAGCAAGTAAATAAAGATAAGTATAGTTTAACCGCACCTATGTACCTCGACGATATATATTGTCAAGGTGCATTAGAGAGGTGTTAGGAATAGTAAATCTATGCTTGCCTACAAATACTGATCTTGTTGGTATTTTTGTCGTCGACATTTCGGCTCCGATATTTATACAGCACAATATCGTTGTAGTCAATATTATGACATACAATTGATAAATTATGTGAATGCGTGCTTGTGGCAGAAGCAGAAAAAAGGGCAGCTTTGGCCATTTTTGAATAACCGTGAAAATCGCCGAATTAGGCTATCTTTTCATTGTGTAATAATTAACAATGATTAATTACCGGGAAAGTAAAGCTACAAGTCATTTATTTATTAAACAACCCTCAATAGCAATTTCTGGTGAAATTATTTAACTCTGTATTTTCTTCACTAATCCTTAATTTACTATCAAACTCGCCCATGCGTTCAGGTTTCTGAGAATTACTAATTCTAGCCTATTATTTTCACAATTTCTTTGTCATGAAAACGGAGATTGTTACCATTCTCCACCTGATGGTTGGCCTTGCAAATAAAATCAACATTTTTTAGCATTTTAGTGCAACACGGACTAATCTTGAAATAAGGCGCAGGACCACAATAGATCAAAAAACGTACAATCTGACATTTTAAGGGCTAAAGCCATTGCCAAAAGATTGCATATGTATAATGTAGCCCAAAACACGTCTAGAATGCCCTCTGGAGGGCAGAAGGATGGTGGGCTGCTCTCACGGCTGGAGGGGCAGAAGAGCTATTTAAACAAGCATTTACAATGAAATAGGTCTCGCATTTGTCAGAGTTAGAAATATTGGCGCTATAAATGACAATGTATTTTTCCTATGTGTTTTGGTTTGGAGTATAGTGGATGTATGAACAGAGACACAGCTGCAGCACTGCCTAGATGAGTTAGAATGAGGAATTACCAGTGGAACCAGAGAAGCAGCTGCAGCACTGTCTAGAGGATTTAGAATAACGAATTACCAATGAGATCAGAGAAGTATGTAGCAGAACTATGTGGAGGGCTTATAATGAGGAATTACCAACAGGACCAGAGAAGCAGCTAGCAGCACTGCCTGGAGGACTTAGAATGAAGAATTACTGACAGGACCAAAGATGCAGCTGCAGCACTGCCTAGATAACTTAGAATGAGGAATTACTGACGAGACCAGAGAACCAGCTGCAGCACTGTCTAGAGGACTTAGAATAAGGAATTACCAATGAGACCAGAGAAGCAGCTAGTAGCACTGTCTAGAGGACTTATAATGAGGAATTACCAATGAGACCAGAGAAGCAGCTAGCAGCAGTGCCTAGAGGACTAAGAATGAGGCATTACCACAGGGAACAGAGACACAGCTGCAGCACTGCCCTATTTGCCTTTAGAAGGCATTATCATTTAATTGAAATCTAATTATTTTTTGTGCACATTTTAAGGACATGTCTTAGTTAAATGGATCCTACTTCACTTTAGTTTCACTTGAAAGTTTGTGTATGGCTCCCATTATTAAGCCAGGCAGGCCTCTCAGAGGGTTGACTACCTGTTAGACTTTCAGAGGTCCACTCACCTTTTAAAGGTCGATAAACTATGCCCCACTGCACTGGGATAACAATAACACCTGCTACTGGGAGGGCTTCGAAGCATCAAGCCAATGACTGAAAGCACTACATAAATATTTGTTCATGTTAAGATTATAGGTAAAATATATTTGATTGGTTGGAGTAAGTTATATGGCTCCTGGAGTAAAGGGGTCTGAGAGAATCACAGGTCCATATGAGGCAGTTGTTTGTTTAACCTGAGCATGTACTGTTTAGGTCAGACTATGATACGTGACGAACATTGCTTAATATATTTGAACCAGTGCTTTACATGGGCAGGCACTGCGGTACCTTGTCTCTGCACTTCTTTCATTTGAATTGTAGAGTACCTGCTCTTCTCAGCACAGAAAGGTAAGGGGGGGGTTGTGGTCAAGTACCAGCTTCCCCGCTTAACTACATTGTGTTATCCTTGGTAACTTGTGTGTCTCCGTTGTATCACTCACTTCCATTATTTGTAAAAGAACCGCCAGCATTTTCAAAGCAGCTGACCACCAGGTTAAAGAACGACGGTTCACAGAAAGCGCAAAAGGCCGCATTCGTGTACATGTTACTGGAAGAAAAGACGTGAATGGAGGAGGACAGTGTACAAGCCTCTATGTGTAAATAGAAGAGTCAGAACGGCCCACAACTTCAAAAAAATGCATTCCACCAGTATGATGAGCCAGCTATTGCAAGAAAAGTCACTTGTTCTAGTGCCTTAGATTGCATATAGCCAATTCTGTTGACACACCAACCGCACTCAGTTTAAAGCTGAACAGCGACCCTACCCACCCACAACCAATCTAATATATAACAAAAATAAACAGATAGTAGAGATGAAACGCGGGAGAGCCCACAAATTACAGAAGAGCCAGGCCAAGGATCAGGCTTGACTCTCAGGGCTCATGCACAAGCCATGCTGCAAAAAGTACAAGCAGTGTTTAGAATGCTGGTAAACCATATAAAAAAATAGTCCTGAAAACATTTCCTAAAATGGCAGTTGTGTATGAATAGTAGTACTTGGTCCCTGCTCTCAGGGAGGGCTAAAGGTGGGAAGAGGCATGCATGCCATGGACAAATGGGGGGGGGGAGGACAGGATAAATGGAGTGACGTGAGAGCCAGCAAATAGTCTCTTTTCCAGACAGCGCATGGTTGCCGACAAGAGCCGAGACCTAAAAAAGTAGCACAGCAGCAGCTCTGTGCGGACGAGGAATGGGTGAAGAACGTGTTTTACTGCAGCTTTTAGGGTTCATACCTTGTAAGCGCCCCCTCGAGTCACCGATTCGCCTGCCAATATATAAAAGAGCCCTTAGTCCCCGAGAATAAATCCCCGCAGTAAAAGTCCAATCACTCGGAGGATAAATTATGTACCAGCTGATAATGGATTAATCTGCCAATAGTGTAAAGTGGACTCTTCAGGGATTAAGGATTCATCTTCTGGTACTTTAAACGCTATATCAGGTGCTCTTCAACCAAATGCAGTCTTCCTGAACGTGGTGCTCTTCAACCAAATGCAGTCTTCCTGAACCTAAGGTGTTTACAAACACTCAGGGGCGCAACTTGGTTAGTAAGATTGGGGGGTGTAAACTTCAGATTTCCGAACAATAACGCTGGCATATCTTGTTAAAATATGCTTCGAGAAGCAGGACAAAAGGGGGTTTAAGCAGCAGTGGAAAGAGAGTGGAGTGGGCAGGGCCGGACTGGCTACCGGGCGTTTTGGCATGCTGCCGAGCTGGGGGCTGATTTCGTTGATGGGGACCTGCGTGTGCTGAACGAAATTCGTATTGCTTTGTTTATTTCGAAGCACACGCAGGTCTCCATCAACGAAATTAGCCCCCACCGCAGTGACATCAGCCCCCAGCTCGGCAGCATGCCAAAACGCCCGGTAGCCAGTCCGGCCCTGGGAGTGGGGAATGTAAGGGGTACTTTAAATGCAATATTTTTCAAACCAACCAAGTTCAAAGGCAGAGACGAGAGAGAGAGAGAGAGAGAGAGTGTGTGTGTGTGATACAGGGGAGTATCCAGCAGACACCTCAAAATACCAACTGAAAGCACCTGTACCCAACTATTTACTACATAATACATTTACAGTAACACCCCAAAAACCCCTCCTAAAGCTACGCCCCTGCAAACAGTACGGCCAGGGATGCTGGGATTTCAGGGTCAATGGACTCTATGTCGTCTCTGGGGGCAGCCTATTGTCCTTCAAAGGAAGAATGTAGAAGTAACGAGCTATGGTTTGGGGAGGAGGAGAAACCCCACTAAGGTGTAAAAGGGTTTGACCAAGTTCACACAGCGCGTCACGAGGTTTCACTGGCTAATGCTATGTTCTAGTATTGAGCCTGTGCGCTCCTATCACTGCAATTTCAAAGTTTGTGGTTTCTTCACAGTGAACACCTGCCCTATGCCATTTGCTCTCCTTCGGAGCAGCCCCTGCTGTTCAATGATTAAAAAGCAAGGTTGAGTGAGTTCTAAATTACTCGCCATTGGCGATTACTATTTTGCTTTCAGTACGATTTTTTAATAGAATAATAAAAGATACTGTTATCTGTAAAATATAACACTTTTATTATTGTTTCTTTTGAAAAGTCTGTAGACCAACCACTGTAATACTGGAAAGCTTGATTTGTATGTACATTTTGCATATTCTTTGAACGTAGCGCCCGACGCTGGTGTATTTAAGCGCACCCAACTGGGACACAGAGCTACTAGGTGGTTAGTGCTCGATCCGCAAATTGGAGAAAAAAAAGCCGAGATTAGAATTCAAAGATCAGGGTCCGCAGACCACACCACCTTCTCCCTCTTTACAATGCACTATGCACCTATGTCACGTTGGGCCTTTACAGCGCTATGTAACTTGTAATCCACTCCTCTGTGTATATACTACAACAGGCTCCCCTGTTTAAAACTCTGTAACCACTTACCCCCCTCCTCCAGGCTGATGTGTCTGGTAGTACATGATCAATTGCCTGATATCAAACAGGGACGGGCTTGTCTCCCAAACAGAGCAAGATTGCAGGGAAACACGGGCTTAATCTGGTTGACTCCATGAAAATGGGATTAAGCTGCCAAGGTTCTGCCCTCCCTTGCACTTTCTCTTCAGGCTCTCTCCAAGGCCTTACTTTTGCTCTCAGTTTAGTGCCCCATTTTCGATCCCCAGCAGATGAATCTGGTTCTCCAGAGTGTTTCTAGTTAAAAGAAAAAGTAGAATCCTGCTATAGGTCAAACCTCGTGGCCGCTATAGGACACCACTAGCAGGCGGCTACCAGCAGCAAGTGCACTTCTAATATTTTGGGTGGCAAAATTTCAGTTATAGATTGGGAGAAATCCTTGCACCTCACGTGTGTTCTCCCAACGCTCTTCCTCTAGACACTCAGGCCGTTTCACCCTTCAGGCCCATGTCATGCGTGACACTTTCAGAAAGCCCTGACCTTTTAGACAGCAGAACGTTGCGTTCTATTTGGGGGCATATTTTGAAATCTTAAAAACGAAACTTCAAGTCCCAGAATGCAACGATCTGGTGGTTTAAAACACACGACCATCAGAGTCACATGACATAGGGCCACTTAGCAGCACTGCTAATAAGGCGTGTCGATTGTTTTCCAGCACTAACAGGACTGCTCAAGAGTGTAGCCTCGTACCACATGAAGTACTTTAGTAACAGAAAGTGTATAACGAAATGTGGTGCCAAACTGCACCTCATCTATGGATCAAAAAGTGCTCTGTACGGCGACTTCTGAGGTGATTTTTATTTTCCATTACCAGATCAGTGTCACTTTTGTGCATTTCTGGCTAGACTTTTGGGGTAACCGTTCATACCGCCATATTACGCGCAATATATGCATACCTGAAACAAAATTAGGCACAGCAAAATATGTACTCAGGACATTGTACAGCAGTGCACAGTGCGACCAGTAAAATTAGGCCCGGCTGTATAAAAGGCAGCAAGCTGAACATTTTACTTCTACCACAATTAGGCTATTCCATCTAGTCATATGCTGCAAGGCTGGTCAAGGCAACGTGTTAGTACTTTTTAAAATTAACAACGCTTGTAAGGAAACAGATATTAACCTTTGGGAAACGACCAACAGATGGAGCAATAATATCTGGAGATGAGAATCAGGGGCTGAGAAAGGAATTAAAATCTATGTAGTCGTATAACTAGGCAGTAGCGGCTCCTCGAGGGACTGCTGCGGGGCGGTGAGGCGGGGCGGGGGAGGGGCAGGGTGGGGGGTAGTAAACTTCGGAATACGGGCGAACGGAGTTGAGTAACTAAATAAATAAATAAAACGAATTACATTGCGCGCGTGCAACGCCAAATCGGCGATGCAGCGCGCAATGTAATTCGTTTTATTTATTTATTTAGTATGAGCCGCTACTGTAACTAGGATTCAGGGCGCTATAGGAACGAATAAAGCACATCAGCAATTGGCCGGTGTAGAGAAAACAGTAAACACATAGGCTCAACACTTTCCGTAAACAGGAAATGTGATTGCGGCGCAGACAGTAAGACGGCTATTTACAGGCCTTTTTAGAGAATCGCTGGGAGTAAATGTACACAACAGTGTGTAGTATCCTACTTATGTATTTACCCTGTTGCTTTCTCCCTAGCTGCTCAGCCAGTGTGAATGTGCTGCGTGGAATGTTGGTGTAGTGATGATGAATGGAATGTTTGGGTGCCTGTGAGATGAGGTGTGACAGTTGGAGTATGGGCTGAGCAGCAGGCATGCTGCTCCTGGTGGGGCTGCTCTACATCAACCCACCAACTTGTAACCAAGAGTTAATAAACCTACTTAAACTACATTTCGGCTGCTAGACTTCAATACTACACATTTTGGCGACGTTCTGGAGATAGACCCATGCGTACAACTGGTCTTACTGAAGATGAAGATGACACGGAAAAGCAGATTGTGCTACTGAAGAAACTACAGAGACTATGAAACATGAGGATACAGAAGTCATTTACTAAGGACTCAATATACCAGACAATTCAAGACAGCAACAAAAGACGCCCTGCAGCCCCACCAGTGTACTTTTCACCGGACAACCCCAGCCTGGGTGTATTTTTTTTGTTGCTTGCAGGATATGGATTTCCTGCTACTGTGACAAATTGTGGTAGCCTAAGTTCTTCCTCATATCGTATCTAAGGAACATTCACCTTTAAAGTATTGCCTGCAGTCTTGAGTCAACTGCTATTGCTGGAATTTTAAAAGTAAATAAATTCTCAATTAGGTAATTTCACGGGTTGCACAGTCATCTATGCATGTGCTCTGGAAGGGAAATTGCTGCGCACTGCGCCATTGTGCGGTTTTTAGGTCGAGCCTCGAGTAGCGCGCAAGCGCTGCTTAGAGGCGAAGACTTTTAGTAAGCGAGTTTGAAAAGCAGTCCCAAAACGCTCGTGCGTCGTGGCTGGCCTTTTGGGATGGGTACGCGCGGCAAACATGTGTTTCCAATTATCGTGCCCAGACGCGGGCGCGATAATTGGAAACACATGTCTGCCGCGCGTACCCATCCAAAGGCCAGCCACGACGCACGAGCGTTTGGTCAGCTCTGCAGGCTGCCGCGCTCGCTCGCCCTCGCCCCCGCTCCTCTCGTTTCTTTTGGGCCTGATATTTCCTCCAAAACGGGGGGATTTTCGCAGCATATGGATTCAGCACGCCGTGAAGGTAAATTAGTCTGACCATGATAAATAACGTGCAGAGAATGGCGTGTGTAATCAGGTCAAAGGTCAGGTGTCAGAGTGCTTTCTAGCTGGTCCCTTGATCATTGTTCCAATTAGTGATAAAACATTAATGGGCTCAGCCTCCGACACACAGATACGTCTGTTTCGTGGCTTCTTTCCAACATTCAGCCATGCCCTCCGCCTCTCCCCCACCGCCTCCCGCGCCCCTCCTCTGATTTGAGTCTTGCTCACAAAGGCTCCCATAACCACCCACTCACTCTCCGACAATTCGCACGCAGACTCTTACAAAAACAAAAGGGAGGGCGCTTGTTTAACGCCAGCTCAGCTTTCGCATTTACACTTGTTATCGATTTTTAATCAACATTCTATGCACATTTGAGGATTGCTCCTATTTACATAACATCAACAAAATGTTGAAAAATTCGCCATGTCACATATATTAAGGAAGCTAAAGTCACCCCTGTGAGAGTCCACAGTTCTCATATTTTTAGGTTTCATTTTAAAGTTTTTGTTCAGCCTGAGTGAGAATGTCAGTACATATTCCTCCTGCGAGGTAAAGTCTTCCCAATATTTTTCACCGAAAGTGTGATACTCTTGAACAACAGAAAAGTAAAAGCTTGATCCCACTTCTAGCTTTCTAAGGCACTATGGCCTCCTCGTTTATTATGCGTGAATCAATCGGTGAATGAATAAATGAAGGAATGCATGAATGAAAGAGACAAACTAAATCAAAGGTAGCGCTGAAAGGGCTCCAACTGCGACAACATGCAACCAACACCTCAAAATTGAAGGGAGGCTGGAGGTCTTACAAGCAAATGAAAATCAGACCATGACATCTGGAAGGACCCGTGGAAGCCTCAAAATGAATCTCCTGAAATAGAACATGGCTGACAACTGTCACCAGGTTATAAAGGTCATGGTATTTGCGCCAACCACACATTGGGTTCTGGGACTTGTAGTTTTGCTTCTTCTCTTGTAACAGAAGCACAGCATAGGCCCCTGCAGTCCCTATATTTCAGCTGTGTAGTCTAGTCACCCTTCAGAGGACCCCCATTCAGTGTATAACCTATGTGTAGATGCAGGATGCTGGAATATGATGGGCCCTCATGATATTTTGCAAGGAGGACGGAGGCCCATCATTTAGAGTTACATTAATACCTTTTCAATATTTCCATACAAGTCACAGTGCACAGACTGGGCCTAATTGGCCTAACTGGCAGCTATGCAAAGAATAATTCAGAGTTTTGGTCCCGCGTCTTCAATCTCGCAGTTTCACAAGTGATATAATAGTAACAATGGTTCGAGGTTGAAATTACCACAGCTATGTTTGTGCTTGCATCCATTAAGGGTGTATTTTTCACAATTTAACATTAATGAGGGGCCACAAGAGATTCTCCATCGTCTGCATCTAAAGTTGGAAGAAGTAATCACAAGGACTGAATAAGAATGAAAGGCACGAGATGGAAGAAGTGATGTTGTTTCTGGAACATATGTTAACCACATCTGCCTGGCCAGCTCTTTCAAAATATTAACCAATGCCATTCACTCAGTTGCCTCCTGAAGATAGCTGAGAAAGCAGTTCACTTTCTGTGATTGGCTCGGCCATTTGGAACCCCTCCCAAAGAGTAGAAGCGCATGGGAGAAATCCTAACACATATTTTCTGAGCAGCTAGTGCCACTGGGGATGTCAAAATGGCCGTGTCACAGTCAGTTACATGTCAGGAAACACAAGACTGTCTCTATTTCACCTACTGCTATGTCCTCACTCTCCATCGTCACAATCAAGCATCCTTTGGCCTCCAATCATATTCCCAGGAAAATCTACCTCAAATTCACCCTACAGTCCTTAGGAAATCATTGGGTGGATGATCTCCAAGCTAATAACACTCCTTCTATGTACCACTGTGTACTATCCTAAGATACCAAATTATGTGATTGTCTGAGGATGTTCTTTCTCCTTTTCATTTCCTCCTTCTTCCGTAAAGGTTATTCTAGCAATAAGGTCTTTGCACGTAGGTACTATAGGTGAGGCGAAAGGACAGCACAGAATTAGAGGGCGCAAACCCTACATTTCACCACAATCAGGGAAATTCCAATAATAGTAGGTAAAATTTAGAGGCTCCTTTCTTTTATTGTTGTATCACGAGTAAAGGACAGTAAATAGATGGGTCTGTTTCTGGCAGAGGTCACAGAGTCAGAGTTGAAATAGTTAGTTTCAGTTTTGAAACAAAAATAATGCAATTGTTAATTTTTTCAAAACCCAACACATGGACGTGAGCCCATATTGTGTCATCTGATCTTTATTTGTAAAAACAAATTCTGAATTAAGGGGATTTTGTAAAGATTGGTGGACACAAAGCATCCTCCAAAAATGGTGGGTGCCCCTTCCACCAACTTTGTGGATGCCCCGGCCCCCACATTTGGAAAGGGGGATGCAAGGTTTCCACAAGCCGAGCCTTAAGTTGCTCCTCCTTTCCCAAGTACACCCCTAACCTTAATGACCCCATGCATCTTCAGATATCAAAGTTAAACTCCTCATTATCCTCAAACAAAAGGATTTCAGATAAAGAGTGAAGAAGTGCCTTCAGATACGTTGGCCATTCTCAAAGCAATATTCAATAAAAAAAGATAAGAAGGAGAATTGGGAATAGGTCGTATAAAAATATAGTCATAAAGTCAGCTTTCTAGGTGTACATGTTAATAAAAAGCGAGGTAACTATCAAACCACGGGTAGAGATATGTATCACCAACAAACACGAAACAATTTTGTGACACTAACCAGCCAGTGAGGCATTCATTAAACCAAACAGAGAATCAGGAACACAATTCAAGCTAAACAGAAGTAAATGTATCAAACCAACCACTGACAAATAAGGCAAATCAACTAGTGACATATACATCAAACGAAAGAGAGAGATTTATATCAAAGTACCTTAAAATATCAAAGCCAACAGAGAGGCACACATTAAGCCAACCAGTGAGACATATGTAAAATCTAACAGTAAGATACACATCAATACGTCAACAGACACATACACGATACCAACCACGGAGGCATATTTTAAACCAGTCAAGCCCATAACCAACCACCGTAAGAAACATACCCTGTTCCAACCAGTAACAACAGATGCGACATACAACGTATTGCGCATTTATTTTATTGCACTGTATTTACTGAGATGAATAATTTCTACCAGAAATACTGCACGAGTATGCTTAGTAACAACTGAAAGAACATAACATTAAGCCACCCTGCAGAACACCTGCTTCATGTAAGGAGGCTGTGCTGTCTCAGCGCAGGTCAGCAAGATATAAACTCAAGTCCCTCAAGAGATGGGATTCTTGAGGGACTTCTTGACCTTCAGAAGTTAACAAAAAAGTACAGCAGTTCCAGATCACGAGTCTGAATAACAGATGAAGTGCCTGCCAGGATGCGAGCTTTGTCAATGACAAATTACCACCCAGAAACAGAATCCCACTGAAAACTGCTGCAGCTTTATGACACTCCAAGCCCGCCTCAAAGCTCTGAGATGAAAAGAAGGTGGGGGTTCAGAAGAGATGGAAACAAGCATTGGCATAGCCAATAGGTCTCGCTTTTGGGACCTTATAAGTATTTAGTTATGCAGCACAATATCCTTGGTGCAACAACATTAACTGTTGCATGGTTAAACACTTATAAGGTCCCAAAGGCGAGACCTATTGGCTATGCCAATGCTTGTTTAGTTATTCTGTTGGCGCTTGGTTTGAGGAACGTGGCGACTGACGGTTTGGTCTGTGGGCCCAGCGTTTCATGGGGCAGGTAGATTTTTGGGACTCGCACAGTACTTATCGACTGGTTGGTCACGGTACCGGCGGCCGGAGGAGGCCATGAGAAGTGAGACAGATGGTCACAGTGGTGAGTTTATTTTTTTTCCCTTCTTCTATGCGTGCCCTGCAGTGAGGTCGGTTAAACTGTTACAGTGCGGTTTGAAATCAGAAGCAGAGCGCGTGCATCTTACCTTGTCCATGGAGTCGAGCGGAGGTTCTGAAGGGACTTCTACGACGTATCTGTTGCTACACAGCTTTGCAAGCTGCTGTGGGACGCTTTCCAGCACGGACGCGCTTGGAGCCACCCGGCGCGCATCATGTCTGTGTGGCGCCATCTTTGGGGTTTTGTTTACAGGCATGCCCGTGGATGCGCTTCAGGCCGCGTTGTCCAGGCAATCGCTTGCTTACTAGGCCGTGCCTGTACCACCACCAAGCTCTGCCGCCACAGCACTCGGGTTTTACCTCAGCTCAGTGATCCGGAGGAAATGAAGACAGGAGCTAGCGAGGCTGATGTTCCAATCAGGACTGCTCTGTATCAAATTGTTAACGGTAATGTTGCTGTGGCTTACCATCAGTACAATTTTGAATAAGGCACTGAGGATGTACTCACAGTAGTGACCTTCAACACCACAGATATGTTTCTGTACATTAAGTGTTTTGATCCAGTGTCCACCTCTCTCAATGCTTAACGTTGCAAGCAAGTCTTGTGAGATATCACTCACAGTAAACCTTGTGCTGTCTTAAATGGATACTTTCCAGTTTCAGCAAAACATTTTTGTTTATCTAGTGTTTGTAGAGTAATTTTCCATTTATGGCTTTGCTGTGTGATGCCATCATTTTAGGCCTTTAACGTGCATTATTATCATTCTTAAAAGTATGCTCAGGTTACAGTGACGTTTTGAGTACTAAGTTCCTGTATATCTTGTAGTTCTTACTGTGGTCTAAGGTTTGCACTCTGTGGGTATCCTGAGTGTATTCCTGCTGTGTTCCTTTATTAGGTCGAGCCTATAGCGGCAGCGCGCATGCACTGCTCGCTTTGCGAGGCATGCAGTATTCAGTATGGGCGTGGAAGCTTCGTGGAAGCTCCGCCCACTCTCCGCCCATCTTTTTAATTGGTTTAGGTCCTAAATGCTGCCTTCCGATTGGTTTTAGGCCTGTTAGTCCCTCCTCATGACGGCCATGTCGTCATTAGTATCCTTCCATGGCTACTGGCCCCTTTACTTCAAACACTATTTTCTTCTTGTGTCCCCCTCCTGCAGTCCGTGACTTCTCGGCCCTCCCCGCCCCCCAACCGCACTCCCGTTTGTGCCTTCTCGCACGCCCGCACTCCCGTTTCCAATCCAATAGGTCTCGCGTAAATGCGAGTCCTATTGCATTGCAAATGCTTGTTTAATTCAACTCAACGGAGTCCCAAGCGGCGCTAGGAGTTTACTCTATATGCCGCAATCAGACTGGCCGAGACGTCATGTGCTCTAAATGATTAATGAAAATGCCTCTCCGTTAGTTGCCATGACAGCGGGAAACTCGACACCGCCCAGGAATCTGCCATTCAGAATTCTTGAATTAAGCAGGAAGTCGCCACGAGCGAAGCCTCGAGCAGCTTCACCGAGTGTGCAAGATGCTGACAGTCGATCCGCCCGTGGATTACCGGCTATGAAATATAACAGTCATTATTGTATTAATGGGCGAGTCATTTGCCGTTCGTGGTGTATTACCAAGGTCATTGTCTACCATGGATATGATGTATTTAAACAAAAAGTGAACAGTGATATGAGGGGTAAGTAGACATATAGATGATTTAAATAAACATCATCGGCCTTAACCCACTACTGCTAAAACATTTTTTCAGTTTAATAAGCCTGCCCTGCCACGACTTTACTGGGTCAGTGGATTTAAATTACTTTTTTTACTCTATTTGAAATTCTACGAAGCTTTGCTCTCAGAGAGGAATTTGGAGGTTTGTATATTGAAAAGCATACTACTGGCAGTCTGATTTCTGGTGTAAGAAACGCATACTTGTTCACGCCTTCCTTAGATCGATCAGTTGTCTCCCACATTGTTCGTCAGTTAAATCTAAACTATCTCTCTGACATTAAAATGCCTTTGTGAATTAGTCGCAGCCTGTTTTAGGATATCTGGCACTAAACAACTACTCGGGTGTTTCTGCTGATCATTTAATTTTGCATGTGCCAGAGAAGAAAGATGTTTTTTTGTCTCCGAACCACAGTTGTAGAATTTCTTGCTACTATTCCTCCTTCAAAATCATTCACTAATGAGCAATTGTCAGGACTTAAAGCCCATCTGTTCTAGAAAGACTCCCTCCTTGCTGTTCCCATGGTTCCTTTCTTTCGAAAAGAAAAAATGCCGGCCGGTTGTTGTCTGAAGAGGCCCGGACATGCTACATAGGGCTTTAATCAAAATCGTATGTATTAATTTATAACTTGAGTTTTGTGCCTTGGTTTCTTTTAATTATTAATCAGGGGCCATTAGCACATCTCTAGAACACATTTCGAAGGGCTTTCTATTTATATTTGCTGCTTAAAGTTTGTTCAGATAAGGAGGGAAAAAACAGGATGTAGGTAATTCTGCTTATTTTGGTGATGGCCAGGACTACCTGTGTTGCCGGTAGTAAACCAGCCAGGTGGCAAACTTAGCTTTTCCGACGGAGTGCTGGCATCTGCTGCATTGCCTTGGAACACTTTAGTTTGCAGTAGGCACTACAGGTTTCCAATACATTACAGTTAATCTCAACTATGCATACACAGTGCTAAAGTATGGGGCAACATAAATAGACACAAGAGAGAAGTATTCATACAGTGTATTTAAATAACATTCAGTTTCATAGTCAACACCATTTGAATAGCACACATTATGCCATTTGTATGTCCTTGTACTGCTTTGGCAGTCCATCATTTTTCCTCGTGAGGTAAATAGTTGGGCGTTTTTGAAGCCAATTAGAATTGAAGCTAAAAAGCGCTGGTTTACACAACTTTTGTAATAGCACTGGTTGTGTTTAAACCATAAAGAAAGGCAGATAGCCAGTGCTGTCATTATATAATAAGTGCTGTAAAACCCGGTAGTACATCCTTTGGTATAATTCAAGTTACACTTTCAAAACTATTGCAATGAAAAAGTTAAATCGTAGCTAAAACAATAAAGGTAGGATTCATCCACTCTTGTGCTCGTTTTGTGAAAATTAGACCAAAGTCACATTTAGAACGTTTACCCTGTTTCTTGTTTTAGAATCACTCCAGCAAAATGTGCTACTGAGCACTGTATAAATGGGAAACACATATTTGAAAATTCTAGTAGTGATTGCACATTTCCAATACAAGACCAAAGGTCAACAAAATACATTTTGCCAGTGGAGTTTACACACTTTGCATTCCATGAGGGTTGCACAGTTTATTAATTCTCGGAAAACATTTATTGCAGAACAGTTTTTTTTTCCAAAGCTATTCTTTGAAAGGCATGTCCCACTGAAAGTGAAATGTTGCATTACACCCACAGTGCCAAAATGTTCCCCATAATTTATACATCACAACCTTTGTGAGTTTTCCAGAGTTTGTAAAAAGTTCACAAGGGGAAAAACTTAGCACGCTCTTGTACAAGATCTTTCCACAATCACACTGCTATGCAGGGCCCTTCCATCATGCCATTCCAGGTGCCATTTCCAAAGCACTGGCTGGTTTGCCAGTGCACATCACCCCTACGAGGTCTTAAAATGTTGCTGCCTAGATAGCTGAAAAACAATGCAGTTTTCCATTTTACAAACCACTGCCGGTTCTGGACACCCTTTCACCAGGATATTGTATCTGTCATCTAGTTCATGTCTGTTCAGTGTTTAACTCAAAAGCATTAGGTTACAGGATCAGCCTTATTCTAAAGGCTAGAATAGCTCTTTTTGTCCCTGCTGATGACCCACCACATCACTGAAACGAACATCCGTTTCACAATTTGCGTCTACTTGGTCTCAGCGGACAGTCGGCTTGATGGCCTTCTGCCTGCCTGTAGCTCATTCCAGCTTTCACATGAGTGCCTGGCGGCCTGTTATTGGGACACAGAAGAAGATCTAACTAGCAAATCAAAATGAAATTCTGTCTCTTCCCGTTTAAAGCACTTTTCTGGTGGACCCTGAGACAACCACTTTTGTGAGTTCCATGCCGGTACATCATAGTTCTTAAAGTACCATCCAGGTTCCCATTCAGTGTTCCAAAGAGCTTAATATACCTGGAAAGACGACGTTGTACGGCCATTTTCTTAAGCTCCAAGTCGTTTTTTCCAGCTAATATGCGTTTAATCTGTTTTTCTAGCAAAAGGATGTTCATTATTCATAGACAACATAACATTAATGTTGTAATGTAAGGAAACATTTTTGCAGGAGCATCATACAAGTATAAGCTATATTGTGGGTTAGTCTGTTCCGTAAGACAATGTAAAAAATATTTTAAAAAATCATTTTTGTGTCAGTCCTTTTAGTCACAGGTGTCCAAAAACATGCCATCATTTGTGTTAATATCTGGGTGGGCCGAAGTCTGCTACACTCTGCAAATTGTATGTACACATGAAACTGGCAGTATTTCTTGGATAAAAGTGCAGGACTATGCCACACGGACCCCTGCTGCCACACACCATCTTCCATCACAGCCAGCAGGCAGGATTATTAGGACAGCTCTGGATTTCTCTGGAAAAATAGACAAGCCCAGCCCTTATCAGTGCTCATATTTACAATCTTGAGTAGTGCCGCTCTTGTTTGCCTTGCACTAAGTGAACAGCTTACAGTTAAATGTACCTGGCATGCTTTCACAGTCCCACCGACATGCATGGAGCGTGTGACCTGCGCTGTAATATTCACTTGGCTTGGGAGCTCAGCACACGTGGCGCTACATAAAACCCACAGCTTTCTTAGTGCAAGTAGGTAAAGGCACTGCTCAGCACCCTCTCCCTTATTAACAAATGCCCCTCCTCTCCCAGCTGCCCACCTCACACACAAAAAACTCACACCACCCCTTGTCCAATACTGCCATGTATAGTAACACTTCTTAGTACTGCTGCAATACATTTAATAGGAGCTTACTTGCACTTCTCAGGAACAAACAGGTATTCTGAATAGTGCATAACTACATTTCTATATTTCCAATTCAAGTTCTGGAAACAGCAACATGTTTCATCTTCAGAATGAAATACATTGGATTATGTTATGTTACTGCTCATTTTCTTCTTTTGGTTTTTAAGCTGCGTGCGTCACATGGCTCTAAGCTGTCTGCAATATGTTTTGCAGCAGTACTCTGTGCTGCCTGGACTAACGGTTGCTGCATAGTTCTGGTATGCACACACCAATAAATTGAAGATCAGTGTGCCAGGGTTATAGTAGAGGAGTTCTATCCGATGAAGAAGATAGATGAGAGGCAATAGACACTAGTAACAAGTAACACGATGCAAACTGCACAGTTTGATAAACAATCAGTAGTCGTTTGTTGAAGTCTTTTGTGTGTCTTTATTTAAAATACGCTTGATGTGCATCTTTTGAAACAGCCAATGCGTTTCGCCCAGACATGGGCTTTTTCAGGGCATTGGGTTAATGTAGAGAATGTGTCATCAAGGAAGAAACTGATAAAGCGTGGTCGGCGTGTGGCGTCCGTTAAATGACGTAAATTGCTCGTAAATAAGGCCTCAGGCCCAGGGAACCACCTGTGTGTCCTTAATATAGAGGTCCCAGGACAGGCATCAAGGTCAAATGGCCAATATGTCTCCAAGATTTCTCAAATTTGAGTAAGAACGCAGTGTAGCGTATTCTAAATCCGTGTCCGGCTGACATGCAAATCTCAGTGTATTTGAAATAAAGACACACAAAAGACTTCAACAAACGACTACTGATTGTTTATCAAGCTGTGCAGTTTGCATTGTGTTACTTGTTACTAGTATCTATTGCCTCTCATCTATCTTCTTTGTTTGTTCTGTTTGTGGTCAAGTGGCAGCTGACCATTTGAGGCGGGCAATACATATATACCTCGTGACTGACCTAGGTAGTGCAGTTGTCTATAACCCGGCTGCTTTCTCTCTTGCCGAGTTCTATCCGATGTATGCATGCTTTCGTGTGCATGTGTTCTACAATACTTGCTGTTTGGCATGGGTCATCTGGCGTGATGTTTTAACGTGGTTGCTTCTATAGTGTGCTGTTTTTGACAACGTATTATTCGTTATCTACACAGTTCCATACCTCACTATTCAACTCCACACATTGACAATCCACACCACATAATTCAAGACAAAGCCACGTAATTCAACTCTGCAACACAACTACTCAACACACCACATACATCCAATCCACACCACAAAATTCCATATCATGCCACAAAATTCAACAGCACACAACTTAATTAAACTCCACTACATATCACTCCACAACACAAAATACAATTCCACATAAGTACACTCCATAACACAATCACACTCCACATAATTTCACTACACTCAATACCACATAATTACTATTCACATAATTCCACTGCACACCATGCCACATAATTCCACTACACAAATCACCTCCATACAACACAATTCCACCACATACAATTTCACAACTAATAATTCCAATCCACATAATTCCACTACACCACATACATCCACTCCAATCCAAAACACTTGGGTAAAAAACACTGTCATTAATAATCCCAATAACTCTAACTCTCACAAATGCGAGACCAATTTGCATTGCAAATGGTTGTTTATATTTATGGTGTCCCCGCTAGGGTGGCATTCTATTTCTTCTCTCTGAAGCGTGCAGTACCGAGTGTCGCCATTTGTTCGTATATTGGTATGTGGTAGGGTTACATTTTCTCATTCTTCACCACGTTGGTATGTTGACATTTTACATTACATCCACGCCACGTTTCTACATTTAAATTTACATATCCCGTACATGTGGGATTGCTTTATGGGTGGCATTTGCCCATTTTCAAAGGTGTTTGTTTAACCTTACATGAGGGATCACGTGGTGGTTGGTTGTCACCTATTTCTATGTTTGTCTTTACATGCCCTTATATGAGGGATGGAAATGGGTGTAAGTTCCATTTCTACAATTTACACTACTGACCCTTACTTGAGGGGTGTCTAAATGGGTACTAGTCCCATTTAGACTGTTCATGTTTCATACCCTTACATGAGAGATGATTGGACGGTGTGTAAGTCACCCTGTGCTACACGTTTTGTTTCCTGCCCTTTAGTGAGCAGCGGCTGTATGGGTTTTATTCACCCATTTTCACACTTTTTTTTGCTGCCCCCACGTGAGGAGTGGCTGTATGGGTGGGGGTCACCCATTTTCACAGTTTTCCTTAATGTTCCTTATGCTAAGGATGTTGGTTGGGTGTGAGTGTCATCTGTAGCTACAGGTTACACCACTCGCCCTGGTTTTGGGGGCGTTTGGTCGGGTGTACTACACCCATTACTTTTATGTCATACATGTGTGTGTCAGACGTTTTTACAGCTAGTTCATGTTGTGCTGTATTGTGCCTCCTCTCATGCCTGTCTGGCCAGTGGGTGTGGGTGGTGGTAGTCATACGTGCGATTGTGTCGTTTATCTAACATGCTGTTTCTTCTGCCATTTTTTATGCCATATTTTATGACATTCATAGAGGGGGAGTGTTAGAACTGGGGGTCTCTAGTTGGCAGAGGTAGGTACCTTTGTCCAAATAGGGACCCTTGCTTCTAGTCAGGGCAAGGGGGTACACTCCTGAAATAACCCCTGCTCACCCCCTTGGTAGCTTGGCACAAGCTGACAGGCTTAGTTCAGAGGCAGTGTGTAAAGCATTTGTGAACACATACAGTAATCCAGTGACAACACTACAAATGGACACCACAAAGGTTGTATTATAAAAATAAGTATCTTTTATATAGATTTACCACAAGACCATAAACGACAAAAATAATCCACAATACTGTACTTTAAAGATGGCAGAATTAGCTTGAGTCTCTTAAAATGGAAATGCGACACTTTGAGTTCAATGTACCTTAAGATGCGTAACGCAGGGCAACGAAAAGTGTTGCAGGGAAGGTGATGCGGTAGTCCCTTACACGCAAGGACAGTGATGCGTTGAAGATCTGGTGCAAAGAAACAAAGTGGCGTCTTCTTGATGTTGCGACAACGAAGGGGTGATGCGTGCACGCCCGACGCCCGTGCGGCGATTTCGATGAGTCTTTGGAGCCGCGACAGGCCCTGCGACATGCTTCCCTGGCGATGCGACGGCGTCTGATGCGAGGTCGACGATCTTCTCCTGGGATGCGGGGCGCCTCGTGTTGCGATGCGTCGGCGTCTGATGCGAGGTCGATGCTCTGCCCTGGGGATGCGACGGCGTCTGATGCGACGGCAACACTTTTCTCCTGTGCTGCGAGGCACTTCACAGGATGCAAGGGTGTCAGCGGCGCGCTTCTTCGGGGATGCGCCGGCATCTGATGCGACGTCGACACTCTTCTCCGGTGATGCGAGAATCAGCGGCTGCGACGACACGCTTCTTCGTCTTGAGTCGCGCTTCCAGCTCCCAGAGACACGCAAGTGTGTCAGAAGGTCCAAATTCTCAGCAACGGAATTCAGGGGAGCTGGTAGGTGAAGTCTGTTGTCCCTGAGACTTCAGCAGGAGGCAAGCTCTGAAATCAAGCCCTTGGAGATCCTTCACAAGTTGATGAAAGTACACACAAAGTTCCCTTCTCCTTTCTTTGGCAGTCAGGCAACCACTGCAGGCAGATCCCTCTAGCTTAGGGATAGTCTTCTCCTCAGTTTCTTCTTGGTTCCGCTCCTCAGCAAAGGTTTCTTCTTGTTTCCCAAAAGTGATCTAATTTCCTAGGGGTCTGGGTCCCCTTTTTATACACCTTTTCTCTTTGTTCTCTGAAGGCAGAGAGGCCTTTGCCTAGTCCAAAAGCAGTTCTGGTCAGTCCTGGAGCACTTTGTTTACAGGACTCCTTCTTTCCTTTCAGAATGTGGGGCAGAGTGCTCAGCCGCCCGGCAGGAGGTGGAGACAGCATTGTGGAAGGCAGGCACAGCCCTATTCAGACCCAGGTGCAACTCCTCCCTCAACTCTGGATGCATATCTCTCTATTCAGCCCTGTGCTGACTCACCCTGTCTCCTGGAGTCCCCCAGCCCCTTTCACTCACAAACCCAGACAATGAATACACAACCTAGCAGAGGCAGGCTTGGAAGGTTAGGCAAGAAAATACCTCCTTTCTAAAAGTGGTATTTTCAAACACAGAATGTTAAAACCAACTTCCCTAAAAGATGTATTTTATCATCCTGAGTTCAGGCATACTAAATTCGTTTCTCTACCATGTTCCCTGGGTCAGTTAGGATTATAAGGTGTAATAATCAAACTGCCCATTCTGGCCTATGGGGAACAGGTAGCCTTGCAATAGTGAAAAACGAAAATGGCTGTAATTCACTATTAGGACATGCCACACACACCAGGGCATGTCCTACCTTATACTTACAATGCACCCTGCCCTAGGGCCTACTTTAGGGGTGACCAACATGCAGTAAAGGGAAGGTTTAGGGCCTGGTAAGTGGGTGCACTCACCAAGTCGACATGGCAGCCCTAGGCTGCACACAGGCTCTGCAATGGCAGGCCTGAGACACATTTTACAAGCTGCTTCTGTGGGTGGCACAACCCGTGCTGCAAGCCCACCAGCAGCATTGGATTTACAAGCCCTGGGCACACTCACTGCACTGTACTAGGGACAGACAAGTATGGAGTCACTAATACATACATCAATTTACAATAGGGAGCACTTGCACTGTGGCACTGAATAGCAGTGGCACAGTGCCCAAAGCATCTAAACCAGCAAAAACAGATCATTAACATTGTAGGCATCATCAAAAAAAGGAAGGGAGACCCACGCCAAGGTTGCCAGGTCTAACAGGGAGGATGTGAGATACATTGTCCTGTATATTTATCTATGCATCTTCTCAGTTTTTATCCTGCATATTTATCTATGCATCTTCTCAATTTTCTCTTGTATATTTACCTATGCATCTTCTTAAAATAGTTTTCAATGCTATATTGTTGCTCTTTCTTTATCTATCTTCTTTATTTTTCTCAATGTTTTATTATGGTTCTTCTTGCATATACTTTATTCTGTTTTGCAGTTTCATTTTTGTGTTAAAGGGGGAGGATAAGTAGTATCCTGCTTATGTATTTACCCAGTTGCTTTCTCCCTAGCTGCTCAGCTAGTGTGAATGTGCTGCGTGGAATGTTGGTGTGGTGATGATGAATGGAATATTTGGGTGCCTGTGAGGTGTGACAGTTGGAGTACGGGCTGAGCAGCAGGCAAGCTGCTCCTGGTGGGGCTGTTCTACATGAACTTACCAACTTGTAACCAAGACTCACTAAACCTACTTAAACTACTGATCCAGCGCTATATTTGCAAACAGCATTCATACACAAAATACTCACTTGGGCCCATACATTCATACTACGCTAATACTTACGCTGGAGTGTCAGTTGTACTCTTTTATCAAAAATCCCTGCTACCAATTACCTTCTGATTGAAGAGTAATAACTTATCAATGGATCCCCTTGCTAATTGGGAAGTTTAAAATGAGTGACATTCACTATAATACATAATCCTGAAATAACCACTGAGTCAGGAAGTTTTAAAATGTTTATCTAAAGTTTTAGCAGAGTAAAATACAGGAAAAGACACGGTATTTGATCAGAACACCCATGTGAAAGCTTAGAATAATTATTGCTAATAAATGACGGTGTTTAAGAAAGAGAGGATAGAAACAGCAGCGCAACTAAAGGTTGCATTATAGTTACCTAAGTGCGAGAACCAAGCCCCTTAGCCAAGGAGTTGGAAAGAATAGAACCCTGGAAGGATGAAGAGCAAGGACCTTCTTCAGGATCAGGACAGGACTGGTGACCTCTCTACAACGACGCCTGCGCCGTTCCCCTCTCTGGCACTCGAATTCTCCTCGATTCTCCCGTCTAATGGACTCCGCCGCCCCCTCCTCAGGACCTCTTCTGGATAGGGATTCAGTCAGCAACCGATCAGCATGGCAGCCTGGAGCTCTTCTGTATGTTCTGAGAGTCTGTGCTTCTGTGCTAACTAATTACTAATGCTATATTCTATTATACCCTTCTACGCCCATGTACCTCCCCTTAATGTTGCTTAAAATATGGGATCACTACTTCTGATTGGGCAGGGACAGGGGGTGGATTCTCGCACTATGACAGATTTGGCCTAAATTGTAAAGCCTATTGTCTTTACGTTCCCACCCTTCAAATTAATACATTCGCTTTATTTCCCACCCGTCTCACGACAAATGTACACCAATTTTCATAGACAATGTATCTATGCGTGGCAGGAAATACAGTAGTTATAACATCTTTGGCCATCAGGTCACAGCCTTGTGAAACGTCCAAGTTGACTTCATTTTGGCAGGTATTCAGGACACATGCGCAGAACCTTCTGCTTCTCGAGTTTCAAGTCACCAACCCAGGCCCAAGATTACGAATTACTAAAAGTGCAAGAAGAAAATATTAAAATCACAGTATAACCACTTTTCTTACTTCTAATCCCGTTTAATTATAAATCCTATCCCGCATTAATAGCGTTAAGAAACAACAAATTAGTAATGACACAAGAGCAAGCTGAAGCATGTGAAAACATTGAGCAGCCATTTTAAGACACACTGCGCAGAAGCAGAAATTTCCCACCAAGCAAAGAAAGACGTCATACCATGTGATCAGGTTGCGACATGCGCAGAGAAGATCCCGCGCTTAAGCGGCCATTTTAGACTAGGAACAAGCGTTATTCGTTAGTAAAACACATAGGCAAGCATCCTGACTATTCGTGTAGTGTATGCAAGGATTAATACAGACAATACAAGTTTTAATATTAATACTATGAGGAAGATTGAATCCAAGCAAGTTTCATTTATGAAACCTTGCTCCATCAATCCCCTCTCTGATGGCGTTTCTGAGCCATCAAAAACTACCCTCAATCAGATGCCAACTTCTAGCAAATCACTTCATTCTCATTTTCAAATTTAGCTTTTCTACTTTTACAATCTCCTTTCAGCTTTTTGTATAATTCACTTCTCCACTCTTCGAGTTCGATTTCGTCCCTCTTTCTCTTCTTCCCTTTTTCTGTCACTTTATACGTTCCATTCTTTCTACAGCATTTACACCAAAATACTATTGTCAGAACTATTATTGCTATCCCTGCTAAGGGGACTAGTATTTGACCTATAAGTCCTTTACCTATATTAGCAAACCAGGTTCCAATTGACGATATACTATTTGTCAATCTTTCCCATACACTATCAACTTCCAGTGGTTTAAGTTCCTTCTCAAGTTTAGTTATGTTTTGAATATACGTTCCAATTTCTGCACTCTTATCAGGAATATAAGTGCAACAATGTTTCGTCTTCAATAATTTACAGACTCCACCCTCTTTTGCCAATAGAATGTCAAGAGCAAGTCGATTTTGCATTACCATAGACCTAATCGCAACCATCTCCGCATTAATCATTAGAAAACCTCCAGCAGTATCTGTTGATAAATGATCAACCACTGTAGACAATTTACATATTTTCCTTGAGTTCAGAATTATTCCCACTGAAGGTATCAATGCACCAAATATATCACCTACTATTTCAGAAAAACTAGCTCTTTTACTACGTATTAATTCGCCATTGTTTTCATTGCTTCCAGTGTTTCTTTTTACATGGTATATTTTTGGAAAAACTATTCCAAAATAACAACTTCCTTACCACCGTGCAGGAAGCCTAAAGTAAGCCTTATTCCCGCAGACATAATAGATTCCAGGAAAAACTGAATCTGTTCCTCCTTTGAGTCCCCAACCGCCCAGAATTAAAAAATTGTGTTCACATTCACTGGTACCGATGAAAACATTGTTATAGTCAGTCTTTAACCTATGAAGACATATTTTCCCTGTCTTTACAAAATCCAGAGCCATAGCAGCTTGAGCTTTGCCAGGTGTTTAACTTCCCTCTTTCTCAGCCCAAGGTGGTAAATGAGCCTTATGCTCAGAAGCTTTCTTTTGAAAATCCTGTCTTCTATCTTCTACTAAATTCAAAAATATTTTCTCTTCTTCTAGTAAAGAACATGTTAGATTGTGTCTACGTGCATGTGTTATGTCTATTGTTTTCATTGCTAAGAAAAATTCTCCCATAAACTGTGCATCTAAAGCGCTAAGAACTGGGTTCATACTCTTGCAAATCGGAACCTCAGAAAATATCACATCTATATTTGAATAGTAATACTGTAATCTACCTGTACTATAAAATAGACTTGTTAATACACTACATGAAATGCCATATGTCAATGGTAAGTGATGGTATGTTAATCCTTCTGCTACTGATTCAGGTAACTTCATACAGACATAACAATTACTAACTTCCATGGAGTCTACATACTGAAACAATAACTTTGTGAAAACATTTAAACTAGTGTCATTATCAGCTATCTCATGATGAATTTCTGCCTCATCTTCTGCCATTAGCTCTACTCTATTGCCCTTCATGTTTGCTGTCCTCCCTATAGTTTCATTATTGTTCTTTTTATCTATTATCATCAGGTAAGGGACTGCTACAATCAGGACTAACCATACTATAAGCACCAATACTAGACTACATATGCAAATTGCACAGCATCTTCTACAACAATTTCGCTTTGGTCTCCCAGTAACTCTATCATCAGGCATTTTTCGACAAGGAAGATTGCTCTTCTTATCTCTATTCCTTTTCTTCAGCGGATTCTTTTGCTTAGTCATGGTGGTCTTGTTTCTTTTTCGTAGATTAGTTCTGCACTTGTTCCTTCACCACCACTGTCACTTGATTCTGAGCTTTCAAAGTCTTCAAGAATGATATAAGTCCAGTCAGGACCCTTGAATTTGTTATTCACAAGTCTCAGTCTTTTACTTTTTCCTGACTTTTTCTCTTGTTCAGTTTGACTTGTTACTTCAGGTACTTGATCTAGATCTTCACTTCTGGTTGTTATGTGGTATTTTACTCTTTTGATGACACTTGGCCAATGATCTCCTTTTCTTGTTTTCTTTGTTGACACTGTTTCTCTGTATTTGTCTTCAGTGTTCTCGTTATTTTCACTGCTTTGTAATTCTTTATTTTCTTTGTTTACTGCTTCTTTTGTTTGTTCTTTTTCAGGTCTGATTGGTTTCTCTGTAACAGCACCACTGTGAGTTTCCAATAGTTGACTTTGTTCTTTGTTTAATTCTTCATGTTCATTTTTATCAGACTCTTTTTCTTCTGTAAATTCTTCTTGACCTAACTGCTTCTGATCAGGGCTTATTGCACTGTGTACTTCTGCAGCCTGACCTGCTTCTTCTAAACCTGTCTCTCCCTGTTCAAACTCTATTAAATCTTCACTGTTTTCAGTCCAGTTTTCTTTCCCTATCTGATTTGGTTCAGGGTCGTTTACTAGCTTGTCTTCTTGATCCTGAACCCCTTCTTCTTCACCTATCTGATCTTCTTCAATTGTTTTTAATTTCTCTTGACTTCTTGTTCGGTGGAAAACCTCAGGAACTTCGACTACTGGTATCCAATCCTGACTTGTGCTCGGTTGTTCTCCGTCAGCTTCTCTCGAACCTCGAGCTTGAGATTCTTCAGCTGGGCAACCTTCAGCTTCTTCAGTGATTGGCGTTGTCTGAGGGTTCTCTTCTTCAGGGTCTGGTACTCTCTTTGTGTGGCTTACGTGAATCCAATTCGGAAATCCTGCACACTTCACTGCTGTATTGGTGGTCAATATGATTTGACAAGGTCTGCTCCACCTGGTGATAGACACGTTTCTCTGGTGTGATTCTTCACTACCACCCAATCACCAGGATTCAGATCATGTTCTAGTTCAGGCTGCCTGGAAACTGCGTCTTCTCCAACCTGGTGAGAGACGGAACGCACTAGGTCAGCCAATCCTTTACAATAGTCCAGCACCATATCATCAGATATATTCACCAGTTTGTTTGTGGGAACATGTGTTTGTCTCATTGCTCTTCCCATCATAATTTCGTGTGGGCTCAATCCTGTTGTTCTGTCAGGTATGCTTCTGAGTCCCATCAGAACAAGTGGCAATGCATCAGGCCACTCCAATGATGTCGATGCACACATTTTTCCCAACCTCGATTTTATAGTGCCATTCAACTGTTCAACCACTCCAGAAGCCTCTGGACGATATGCACAATGCAGTTTCTGCTTGATTTGAAATGCTTCACAGATTATCAGTATCACTTCATTGTTAAAGTGTTTTCCTCTATCTGATTCCAAAGATACTGGGAAACCAAACCTAGGTATGAGCTCTCTTAGTAACAGTTTTGCAACTGTGATGCTGTCATTTCTCCTAGTTGGATAAGCCTCCACCCACTTTGAAAACAGACATACTATGACTAGTACATATTTCAACCCTTTGCATGGTGGTAACTGTATGAAGTCAAACTGGAGTCTTATGAATGGACCCTCTGCTTTCCCAATTTTCCCAAACCCAATTATCGTTTTCCTGCCTGTGTTGTGCATTTGACAAATTAGACATCTCTGGCAAAGACTCTCTGTAACAGCTCTGAATTTGGGATTGTACCAATTTTGTCTGAACAATCTAATCATTGCATCTCTCCCTATGTGTGTGTCTCCATGATACATTCTGGCCATTTGTGAGAGTAAACAATCTGGCATGACTGGTCTGCCATCTGTACTGACCCATACTTCATCCTCTTTTCTTTGAGAACAACCCACTTTGATCCACAAATTTCTTTCAACTACATCAACCTCATCTTGCAATCTTTTCACTTCATTCCAAGTTTCAGGTGGCATAAACAGCATGAGTTGGCAGCTGATTCCCATTCTTTCCACCCTCTTATTGACTGACGTTCTGGTCTTTGCACAATATTGAGCCACCAGATCCGCATATCTGTTGCCGACTTCCACCCAGTCATCTCCTGACTGATGTGCGGCACACTTCACCACAGCCAATTCTTTTGGTGATTGTATTGCTTCTAGCAATTCCCTTACAAATTGTCCATTTTTAATGGGGGATCCTGAAGAAGTCATGAAATCCCTCTGCATCCATAATTGGCCAAAATCATGCACAACCCCATAACCATATTGACTGTCAGTGAATATGGTTATTCTCTGATTCCTCCCAATTTTGCATGCTTTTATTAGCGCAATCAATTCAGCTACTTGTGCAGATTTTACTCCTGGTAAATAGGATGCTTCGACTATTCTAGTTAATTCGCATACTGCATATGCAGCAGTTAGTTTACCGTCTTCATGTCTCTGACATGAACCATCTACAAATAGCTCCCTGTCTGGCTTTTTAAGAGGCTGTTCCTCTATATCTGGGCGAGGTTTTGTGCATAATTCTGTAATCTGTACACAATCATGTTCATCTTCTTCGTCATCTTTATTTGTCTCATGATGTGGTTCTGGTAGTAAGGTTGCTGGATTTATTATTGTACACCTTATCATGGTCACATTTTCAGCACCCATTATTATTCTTTCATACTTAGTCAGCCGACCAGGAGTAAGATGCTGAGTTCGGGTTCTTGTCAACAGAATCACAACTGCATGTGGAACATAGACTTTTACAGGATGTCCCATCACAATTGACTCACTTTGTTCAATGCTCAAACAAGTTGCAGCCACTGCTTTTAAGCATCCTGGCAATGTGGATGCTACTGGGTCCAATGTAGCAGAAAAATATGCTATAGGACGTCTGTCCAGTCCATGTCTCTGAGTCAGGACAGAAAGTGCACAATTTTCTCTCTCATGACAGAATAGTGCGAATTCTCTTTTATAAAGTTATCCCGGATGGGAGGAAGGTCTTTCTCCTACCTCGGCCCCTTGTTATGGAACTCACTTCCTAAAGCCATCCGTAACGAAACGGCATACATCCAGTTTCGGAAATCTTTGAAGACTTGGCTCTTCAGCCAGTAATTTTAGCTGCCTTTTGTTCTTCTGTCTCGCTTCGGCGCCGGGAAACCCTTTTTGGGTAGCTGTTGCGCCTTACAAGTTTAATAAATAAATAAATAAATAATAAATAAATAATATAATCAGGCATGCCTAAGGCAGGTGCTGAACAAAGAGCATTTCTCAATTTTACAAAAGCTTCTACACTTTCATCTTCCCATTCAACAGGGTCCTTTGCTTTCTTTTTGGTCATGTTAATCAAAGGCTTAGCCAACATGGAAAAACTTGGTATCCATTGTCGACAGTAACCTACTATTCCTAAGAACATTCTTACTTGTCTTTGGGTTACCAGCATTTGCATTCTTTTTATTAATGCTACTCTTTCAGAGGTTACTCTTCTTTTTCCCCTCTCAATTTGATGTCCCAGGTATTTAACAGCTGTGGTACAGAACTGTAATTTCGTAGGTGAGACTTTATGCCCTTCCTCTGCCAAAAGGTTTAAGAGTGCTATGGAATCAACAACACAGTCTTCTCTGGTGTTTGACGCGACTAATAAGTCGTCAATATACTGTACTAAGACTGAGCTTCCTGGCATTACTAATTTTTCAAGGCACTTTTTCAATATCTGATTAAAAATGGAAGGACTTTCTGTGTACCCCTGAGGAACACGATTCCACACATAGACGTTGTTTTCGAATTTAAATGAAAATAAATATTTGCTGTCTGGGTGCAACGGAATTGAAAAGAATGCTTGACACAAATCAATTACTGTAAACCATCCTGCACTCCAAGGAATCTGGTACAGAATTACTGCAGGATTTGGCACTATAGGACAACATGGTTCCACAATTTTGTTAATTTTCCTCAAATCCTGAACAATCCTATATTTTCCACTAGGTTTCTTCAAACCCATTATTGGTGAATTACATGGGCTACTCATCACTTCTTTCAGTATGTTTTGCTCAACCATCCGGTTGATTTCTTCAATAACACCTGCTTTAACTTCTGCACTCATTTTGTACTGTTTTGTATTTGGGAAAATCGCACCTTCTTTTACAGTGATTTTAACTGGGTCTATTTTAGCCATGAGTCCTACTTCTTTTCCTGTGAAATCCCATACTATAGGGTTTACTGTACCTTTTAATTCTTCTGGCAACTCATCCTTTGTTAGCACTGAAAACATTTCATCTACTTCTGTACCTTGTTTTGCAACCATAATTTTATATACATGATCTTCGTCTGGGGTTTGTACTGCCACACCATCCCGTGTGCAGAAAATTGTGCAATTCATCTTACACAATAAATCCCTACCTAGTAAGTTCACTGGGCTAGAATCACACACTACAAATTGATGCATTTCTCTGAAATTTCCGATTTTAACTTCCATTGGTTCGGTAAGAGGTGTTCTAATTCTTTGGTTAGCAACACCTACCACTTGGATATCTTCACCAGAGAGAGGAAGGTTTGGAACGTCTGCTGTTCTTACAGTAGACCTGGTAGCACCAGTGTCCAAAAGAAAAGTAATATCATTACCTCTCACTTTTCCTTCAACATATGGACCTGACTGATCTACCTGCAAGGATGCGCCAAGTACGCACTCCTGCTCCCCCTCTCCTAGGCACCGTCATGCATCAAACCTGCAAAAGTCATCCTGCAAAAGAAATTGTGAATTCATATAATCATTCTTACCACTTCCTCCTGGGTATCCGATGTCTGTACCGTTCTTTGCTCTGCTTACATTACCCTGAACAGGTGGAGATGGTAACTGACTCTGAGGATTTACCCCCTGCTGTGAGTCATTCTGCGTCTGTGAATTTAAATTTTGATTTGGGCCATTATTATTTCGAATCTTTTTACACTCGTCCTTCCAATGCCCCAATTTTCCGCATCCATGACAAGGAAATTTCTTTTTAGCCTCTTCTCTGCTCATTCGTCCTTTCATTCTTCCACCATTTCCAGAATCACCATTCGTTCCAGAGTCTTTTCCCTGAGTTTCATTAGGATTATCTAAGTTAATCCCCTGCTTCTCAGCCATTTTTACCTGTGCCCACATTACTTTTTCTTGCAATTTCTTGTGTCTGTCTTCGATATCATCCCCACAATATTTTGCATATTTCAGAATCTCATCGATGGGTTTCCCTTGCCAGCAAAGCATATGCTGCTTAATCATCTGGCAAATCTCGGGCTTCAAACCATACACGAATCGGTATACAAACTGACTCATGTTTTTGTCTCCAATGTCCTCAAACCCACTGTACTGTTTGAACACCTGTAAGAGGCGCTCATAATACGAATGAACTGTTTCACTGGCTTCTTGGGTAGTTCGATCTATTTTTACCCAATCTGTTTCTTTCGGGGGTATTTTTCCTTTCCAGGTATGTTATCACCTGCTGATACTTTTTCATCACCTCACTTGCCCGGGCACCTGTTTTTGGATCTCTGGGATATTCATCACTAGGCCAATCGACTGTGATCTTACAATCTGTCCATAAATCGGCAGGTACCACTATGTCAAACAGACCATCCAAATCCTTCAATAATACCTTTGATACTTTCACGAACCTCTCAACCTGCTTGTACCATTCAATTGGCTTTTCTCTCAGCTTTGGAAAATCATTCGTAAATGATAAAATATCCTGTCTGCTCCATGGGACATGTACATATCCTCCTCCCGCTACTTCTCGCATGGGATACATTTGATCTGCTTTTCCCACTTCTTTCATCACATATTCAGATGCTGTTCTACTTGTTTGTACTTCTTCCTTTTTCTTGGCCCACCTAGATTTCCATTTATCTAGATCTCCCCATTTTTGCAAAACTAGCATTAATTCTCTTATTTGCAGTCGTCTTCCAGATGCATTCATATTTTCTAAATCTTTGTCTGAAAAGTCTGCTCTATAGAGTTTCTGTAGGACTTTGGATCTCCCTATTTCGATTCCCATCTGTAGTGCTAGATTTGACAGTTTTTCATGAAATATCCTCACATTTCTAGTGATACTCCTACACAGGAACAATAATTCTTCTTCATCATAGGAATTTAAGCGTTCTACTCCTACATTTCCTGCTATTATTTCTTCTAATTCCACTTTTAATTTATGGATATCCAGTACTTTTGGAGGTGTGCACTGTTTGACTGACCCTTGTACCCATCTCTCTAGGTCTTCAGGTGTTACTATGGTAGCACTCTTTGCCCCTGATGAAGTTATTAAATTCACATCCTTTGAACCTTCAGGTACCTCTTTCCTAGGAGTGCCCTTTACTGGACCTCTGATAGGCAAGTCCATGCGTGATATTGTGGAATCACAATCACTAAATTGATCTTCAATTATTACTGGAGTTTCGTGTTGGGAAGGATTTACAGGAGTATTCATAGGAGTAGGTACGGGTATTAGAGGAGGACAATTTCCTTGCGTACCATATAATGGCACTACTGGACCAATTGTTACAGGAATAGTCAATGAATCAGGATGCGTTTTTATCTGGGATATTTTCCGTACTAATTCTGCTCTGGTCTTTTCTAACGCTTCTTTTTCTTTGTCATGAAGTATTCTATTCGGAGTGAATTCATGCAGTACCTGGGGTACCATTGGAGTTTGTGGTGGTGCAGTAGGAGGGAGTCTACTTGACCCTTCCTGATACGGTGGGGGGTTTCTCAACATTTCCTCCATAAACTCATCGTCTGAATCCTCATTTCTCATTAAATGTTTGGTCTTTTCTGTACACTTGCCTCCTGATTTCTCTCCTTCTGTGAATAATGGATATAATCCCTCAACAAGCATTGCCCTTCTCCATTGTTTTATCTGACCTTCCCAAGTTTCTCGTTAATATCTGGGGAAAAATCCTGGATACCTCCCATTACTTCGAGATCGATCACGCTCAAATGCCTCAGTTTCCCACTCTTCTAAAGCTTCGTATTGAGTTAATCTGGGTCTAGGTTCTAAATCATTCATCCTTTGTCTCAAATTTTGAAGAATTCGCCCATTGAACGTGCCATTCTCAGGAAATTCTAGTATCCCATCATTTTTAGTATATTCTCTCCAATTCTCTATCCATACACAAGTATGATAACCTCTCTCCATCATCATGAATGATGCAGGCGTTTTGGCTGGGGGAATAATAATTCCCTCCCTAGTCTTGATTGGTTTGTCCTTTTTGAAATAATTCTTAATCTTTTGTAAGACTGACATCTTTTTCTTTTCTCCGTACATTTTGGGCAAATACCGATGGATAAAATTATATTCTGCAAACACTAGAAATCTCCTATCTGGACGATTCCCTGTTAAAGTCGGATCGCGTTTTAACATGCAATCCTTATCCACTTAGAATTTCGCTTCTAAATTCTCAATCAATCAAATGTCTGCTAACTTTTAATTCTAAGCTAATCCTTGCGCGGCCTTTTCGGTGACGTTTCTCTGTCAACCCCTCCTTTACAATCTGCTCTTTTCTGTTCTCATGCTGATCCAGCCAATCCTAGCGCGGCACCTATGACATCAGTACTACTCCTGACTACTGACCCCTCCTTTACAAGGGTTTTTCCACGCCCGCGGATCCAACCAATCCTAGCGTGGCGTTTTGTGACGTCAGCTCCCTCTCCGGCAACTGACCCTCCCTTTACAAAAATCTTACGCAAAACTTATTTTCTCTATAGTTCTTAATTAAAATTCAGTAACAACATAAAACATTCGCTATCGTGCCAGTTTCTCTAATTCGGAAAAGATAGTTTCTCTCACACACTTAGTAAAACCCTTCCTGTTTACTAGACATACACTACGAGTAAAACACTTCCGCCTACTCTTCACACAAGCTCCAGAAGTGCCTGTTACTTCTCCAATGTTACCCTTACTAGGTGATATAACATCAGATTTTTATCAGCGTACTCTTTTTGCTATTTCTCACACGTATAGAGTCCCTAACAAGTACTTGAAGTCCTGCTTAACTTCTCAGTACTATTTCTGCCTGACAGATAACCTCACTGCAGTATGGCTTCCACTTGCCACCCACTATTCTTTTCCCTACCCCGGGGTATTCTGGACAACATAAAACAATACTCAAGAATAAGCGGATGTTAGTTCATAAAAATACAAAGTAACATTCTCATTACCCAATTAACAAAGAGTAACACTAACCGTCCTCTGCTTACCAGAAAACTAATCCAGCGCGATATTTGCATACAGCATTCATACACAAAATACTCACTTGGGCCCATACATTCATACTACGCTAATACTTACGCTGGAGTGTCAGTTGTACTCTTTTATCAAAAATCCCTGCTACCAATTACCTTCTGATTGAAGAGTAATAACTTATCAATGGATCCCCTTGCTAATTGGGAAGTTTAAAATGAGTGACATTCACTATAATACATAATCCTGAAATAACCACTGAGTCAGGAAGTTTTAAAATGTTTATCTAAAGTTTAAGCAGAGTAAAATACAGGAAAAGACACGGTATTTGATCAGAACACCCATGTGAAAGCTTAGAATAATTATTGCTAATAAATGACGGTGTTTAAGAAAGAGAGGATAGAAACAGCAGCGCAACTAAAGGTTGCATTATAGTTACCTAAGTGCGAGAACCAAGCCCCTTAGCCAAGGAGTTGGAAAGAATAGAACCCTGGAAGGATGAAGAGCAAGGACCTTCTTCAGGATCAGGACAGGACTGGTGACCTCTCTACAACGACGCCTGCGCCGTTCCCCTCTCTGGCACTCGAATTCTCCTCGATTCTCCCGTCTAATGGACTCTGCCGCCCCCTCCTCAGGACCTCATCCGGATAGGGATTCAGTCAGCAACCGATCAGCATGGCAGCCTGGAGCTCTTCTGTATGTTCTGAGAGTCTGTGCTTCTGTGCTAACTAATTACTAATGCTATATTCTATTATACCCTTCTACGCCCATGTACCTCCCCTTAATGTTGCTTAAAATATGGGATCACTACTTCTGATTGGGCAGGGACAGGGGGTGGATTCTCGCACTATGACAGATTTGGCCTAAATTGTAAAGCCTATTGTCTTTACGTTCCCACCCTTCAAATTAATACATTCGCTTTATTTCCCACCCGTCTCACGACAAATGTACACCAATTTTCATAGACAATGTATCTATGCGTGGCAGGAAATACAGTAGTTATAACATCTTTGGCCATCAGGTCACGGCCTTGTGAAACGTCCAAGTTGACTTCATTTTGGCAGTCATTCAGGACACATGCGCAGAACCTTCTGCTTCTCGAGTTTCAAGTCACCAACCCAGGCCCAAGATTACGAATGACTAAAAGTGCAAGAAGAAAATATTAAAATCACAAATAAAACGTTTCACTGTATACCCACTTTTCTTACTTCTAATCCCGTTTAATTATAAATCCTATCCCGCATTAATAGCGTTAAGAAACGACAAATTAGTAATGACACAAGAGCAAGCTGAAGCATGTGAAAACATTGAGCAGCCATTTTAAGACACACTGCGCAGAAGCAGAAATTTCCCACCAAACAAAGAAAGACGTCATACCATGTGATCAGGTTGCGACATGCGCAGAGAAGATCCCGCGCTTAAGCGGCCATTTTAGACTAGGAACAAGCGTTATTCGTTAGTAAAACACATAGGCAAGCATCCTGACTATTCGTGTAGTGTATGCAAGGATTAATACAGACAATACAAGTTTTAATATTAATACTATGAGGAAGATTGAATCCAAGCAAGTTTCATTTATGAAACCTTGCTCCATCACTACATCTCGGCTACTGGACTTCCTTACTACACAGTGAAAGTGAATCGGAACCTCTGGCAGTAATAATGCACCAGACTGCACGTAGGGATGCGTGCATGTCGCTGCCCTTACCCGCGGCGATACTTCATGGGAGTAAACTTCTCAGAAAAGGTGGGACATGCACCCACCATTAGCCATTTGCAGGCTACAATTTTTAAATGACCACACACAAAAGCCAATCCAAAGCGTGGGAGCAATCAGACCCCACAAAGTTCTGACAAAAGATGCCTAACAGCGCAAGTGCTGTCTAGGCTCGACATAAAAACAAAAAAGCTGCACCAGAGAGGCGTCCCTCCCCCTTCCTCCCTAATGTATTTGGCAGCTATTAAAATATGTCCAGGGTTACCTTGAACTGGAATTCAAAGTCCACCCCTGCACATTATGTTCTGTTCTAGTCGTGAGGGACTATTTACTATTACAAAAGCTCAACCTTGGAAAAAACGACTGTAGGGAACTAAAATAAAGCGCATTATGTGTTCTTAGTAAACAATCTGATACCTCTTCCTGGTACAGAGTTGAGAAGGAGTTCCTGGATGAATGTAAATCATTTTATTTTGTGAACAAGCATTGTCGACTTGTCAACAAAGTCATATTCTTCAAAACTAATGAGACAGCTTGCAATTTCCGGTTTACATTTGTAGACCACATTCGAAAGAAAGCGGGCATTGTACTTCTTTACAAAAGCATAGACAGAAAATAAATTGCCTACATTTGAAGTAGAAAGACATGCCAGCATGTTACTTCCCAAGTGAAAACTAAATACACTGAACTTACAGGTTGAGAATGGCATTCTGGCACTATTTAAAAAACACGACCGTAATTTACAACACTAATGAACACGTTAGCAAATCCTGTTTACAGTGCACCCTGCCCTTTAATTTTCTTTTTCAAAAGCTAGAAGTTGAATTGATAGTCTAACATCCATTCTATATATAAAAAAATGTTGAACATGCTTATAGGTTGTTCAATTATAGGCAGTTTAAATGCTTATAGAAAAGAAGATTCAGTTTGTATTTCCCTCCGTATTTGATGTTTTGTGGGCCATCAACCTAACTTTAATTCTTGCACTGGTGACTAGAAACAATTTTCGCTCATGTCATGAAAAATATGGGAGAATAGGTTTCTTCATCCTCTCTCCTATTCTGAAACATTCCACCCTAATGCAGACTACAAGACGGTGAACAGATGCTTTCCTTTCAAGATGGAGGTGATGGAGCTTTTGTACACTTAACTTGTTCTGTACCTTAATTCACAGGTACATGCTGACATTGAACTACTGCAATTGAAACAAAATCATTACAATGTGTTAAAGTGTGTTTTTCCTGACTTAGGCTAACTAGGCCTCAGTCAGGCCTCGAAGCCATCTTGTTCAAAATGGATGTTGCATGTGTTGTTCATTCTGTGTCTATATTTCTCACCTCATACTACATGAAGCAGCATGCAAATTGTTTATTTCTGTATGACACTGTTCTTGAAGTGCTCGCTAGAAGAAACCCTTTTGCTACATTCCCCAAGGTTATTCCTGTAGGAAGCTGGCTCTGTATGTACAATACCAAAGTAAAGTGTAGTGTGCACAGAGTCCAGGGGATCCCCAGCGGTATAGCAGAGGCTAAATTAGATAATCTCTAGCAGCTCTATTTGTGGTAGTGTGATCGAGCAGTTAGGCTTATCAGGAGGGTGTGTTAAGCATCAATTGTATTCACTCAATGAAGGCTGAGGGCACACACTCAGAGTAAGAATCCAGACCAATTAAGTAAGTATAAAAAGGTATACTTATGTTTTATTTCTAGAACCTAGCAGGACTTGGCACAGGTGGGTAAAATATACTTTCAAATGCAGAACTTTATAAGCCTGAATTGTCGCTCTCTCCCTAAATATCAGCAACACCTCTTTAATTTCCTTTGTGATTGTAGTATTTCTTACTGACACTTGGCTACATGCAGGCTCTTTGCCTGATATTATTGCAGCGCTTCCTGCTATCTTCTCTTTAACTGGTATAGATAGACCACACAGAACTGGTGGAGGAATTGCTATTATCTTTTAAAAAAAGTATAAATGCAAAATTTAGCAAATTTTGATCCCGGACTGTGAAACTTTGCTGTTTACACTTTTATTCACTCCAAAATTCACGTTCTCCGGGGCTCTGATCTATCGTCCCCCTGGTTACCCGAATAAATGGTGTACCGGCCTCCCTGACCTACTGGCCCCTCATATCTTGCGCTTTGCCAATTTCACACTTCTCGGGGACATTAATCTTCATCTTGAGAATCCAAACTGCAACCACTCTGTAGCCTTCATTGAAGATCTGGGTAATCTTAACCTAGCACTTCTAAACTCTGGGCCTACTCAATCAGCCGGGCATCTTTTAGACCCGATTTTTTCTAACACAAGGAACTAGCTTATCGACCCCACTCTCCAGCTATGCTGGTCTGACCATTTCGCTGTGCTTTTCAAGATTAAAGCCCCTTCTCATCCCATAGAGCGGCCTGTCCCGAAATCTTATGTCAGAAACCGGTCCAAACTTAACATCCCAGCACTAAACGAGCAAAGCCAACACTTCTACTACAACCTGATCAGAATGAAACTGTCCCACATCAATGGCCCAATGAAGCTGTTGACATTGTCTTCCCATCTACCAAGAAACATGTGGGTAGAACACACCCTCCGGCACCCTGATTTAATGACGTACACCGATCAGAACAGAAGCAGTGTAAAATCTTAGAAAGACATTGGAGGAAACGATACGATGAGGAGGCTAAGTCTGATTATTTGGTGGCTTTAAAAGACACCATGCCCTTTTGCAAATCAGCACGCGCCACTTATTACACTGAAAAAATCACCGCAATCCAACACTACCAGAAAACCCTCTTTAAGGTGGTGAAAGAATTACCAGACGCTAATAACATCACGCATGTAACATCTCTTTTAAAGCCAGTGCGACGAGCTAGCTGTTTTTCTCATGCAAAAGTTGAACAAAAACTTTAACTACAATTGGCTGAAGAATCTATGAACATTGATTCCAATGTATACTTAGACTCACCTGCCAATCTTTCAGTGAAGGCAACCCCTCCTGCAATCGAGCTGATAGTTGCAGTGAAAATCTGCGCATGGCCGCTTATGGATCTTCCATCCTTTTTGACAGCATTGCACTCCATCAAGTCTGGATCTCCATTGGATCCTCTCCCACCTCCTAAACTTAGACTTCTGGATGCCTCTGTTTTAAATGTGATTGTTGTGATCCTTAACTCCTCACTGAGGGACGGGATCGTACCGCAGAGGTGGAGACATGCTTTGGTTCTCCCTCTGCTAAAAAAAGCCAATTTGGATCCCGCTGGCTGGTTGAATTACCGCCCTTTCTCTCTCCTTCCAGTTTTTTCCAAAATTTTGGAAAAACATGTTAACACCCAACTCTCAACATTTATTGAGACCCACTCGTTTCTCCATCTTTCACAGTTTGGCTTCAGGGCGGCCCATAGCACGGAGTCCGCTCTTCTTGATGTAAATGAATGTCTTAGGCAGCACCTCGATTCAGGAGGAACAGCTATGCTTATTTTGCTTGATCTAAGCGCAGTCTTTGACACAGTGACTCATGCCATCCTGACAGGCAGACTTGAGTCCTTAGGCCTTGAAGGTTCGGCCTTGAGCTGGCTTGTTTCTTTCCTGAGTAACCGCTGCTTTCAGGCCTCCTCCACCAACTTGAGATCCAAGCCCCTAACCTTGACCTCTGGTGTTCCACAGGGATCTATTCTGAGTCCCGTGCTCTTTAACATCTACGTTCAACCATTAGCGGACCTAATAGAGAAATGCGGTTTTACTCTTTTCTCATACGCCGATGACATACAGATCATCTTCTCTCTATCATCAGCTCAGCACCATGACACATCTTTGCTGAATCTAGGTTTGAGGAACATCTCAGCATGGATGAATAAGAACGCGCTTAGGCTCAATGGTGAAAAAACGGAGGTATTGGCCCTGGGGAACAGTGCAGCTCGATGGGGTCCCAAACACCGGCTGGACTCATTCAGGCCTCTGCCTACCCCGTCAACTACAGCCAAAAACTTGGGTTTCATTATTGATGATAAACTCTCACTGAAACCACAGATAACTAAGGTCACCGCCATCTGCTTTTCAACCCTCAAATGGTTAAAAAAAGTTCTGTGGTTAATTACCCTAGCAGCTCAAAGAACTCTTATTCAGACGTTGATCATATCCAGACTGGACTACGCAATGTGCTCTACTTGGGGGCTGATAAGACCTCAATACTATGTTTGCAGATGGTTCAAAATGATGCAGCTCCGCTGCTCTTTCGTCTACCTCTGAGAGCATCTGTCACTCCTCTGCTTCAGGAACTGCACTGGCTCGGAATATGAAAGGAACTGGTTACTCCTTACTCGCCCACTCGTACACTGAGATCTTCTAGCAAACCGTTGTTTTCTATACCTAGATTTTGTCTCAACCACATGAAGGGCTGCTGTTTTGCTTATCTAGGTCATAAATTGTCTGCCGGCTGATCTCAGGAACTGCAACTCTCCATTCACCTTTGGTAAAAACCTGAAAACTTGGCTTTTTTAATGTCCGGTCCCGGGAATGCCTATCTTCTGCTACCTTGCGCTGGGAAACCTCTCGGGGTAGCTGTGCGCACTATAAATCTCGCAAATAAATAAATGCAATTTTGAATGGAATTTACTTCGTTACAGATTTGTATTTGCTGTTAAAACAGTTTAGATCTGTATCAACAGAGAAGTGCTCCTTTGGAATTAATATTAGTGCTCATAATCCCAAGGACTGATTATGTCAACCCCCACCAGTCCTCACTCATTCATACCTTCCTCATTCATAAAGCTAGGAGATATAACCATATGCCCAAGGCTAACACTACAAACAACAATTTTATAGTAAAATATATATCAATTTATTTAAAAAAGTACATTAGTCTTCTGGTATGTCAACCAACAGTTGTACCGTTGTATCAAACAACATTAAAATTAGATAAAACTACAGTGCATATAATCAACATATCCAAGAGAAATACATTTTCATAAAAAACAGTCACAGATTAAAAAGACGAGAGTACATACAACAGACAAGAAGATATGTCATTGAAACTATACACATCCGTATTTACTAAATGTTGCCGGCTGACACTTGGTACTATCTTAATGTGGAGTACTCAATGGCCCCAGTCTCTTCACGGATTATGTTTCTTATGGGTAGCGTCAACGCGTTTCGATGGAAATATTTATAATACCATCTTTCTCAAGACAGAAATTTTGACTCTTCGAACCTGACTGGTTCCTACTGGAACCATTTAAAACACCTCTTCTTAATAGTAGGTGGATCATGTATTGAAGATGGAGGATTGGGACAGTTATCTCCGCTCTCCTTGTTAATATCCGGTTTTAGATTATGTATCTGGATGTAACTTATACGATCCCTATGGCAGCCCAAGGTCGAGATAATTAGCCTGAGGCTGAAGTGGGTTACCCATAGTACCTTTTACAAGGGGCTTACCTGTGGTCAGAGATGTGCCAATTGTGGGTACAAAGGTACAGTTTTGGGAAAGAACACAGGCCCTGTGAACCTGATTGGCAGGGACCCAGGGCACATCAAGTCAAAGTGCATCAATTGTCAGGCGAAAAGTAGGGGGTAGCCATGCAAAAATGGGCACTTACCTATAATTCCTGCTTGCACGCTGTAAAGCATTAATTCACAATGGTTCTCTGTAACTAGTTTGTTCTTACACCTCCGAACGATATTGGGTCAGTAGGGGAAATCAATAGCGGGTTAGAGGTAAGGTGATAGGGTTATGTGACATTTTAAAATGAGAAAATGTGATTTGTTGAGCAATGATCTTACCATGCTGACTTTACAGTCTTAATAATTATTTTGCAAGAACACTGTATATAAACTCTTGAATTTGGGGGTGAGCCAGAGATCTTTCTTGAACCTCAAGGGATGCTGTCAGATTTTTTACTGATTTTGCTTCACATTTGAGAATTAGGGTCTTATATACGAGTACAGCAGTCCTCAGGACTGCTGTACTTGCGGTGGATGCCCGACCACCGACCACCCCTGCGGGTCCACCCGCTGTATTTGGTGTGTGGCAGTCGGACTGCCACAAGACCGCCAGCGCCACCAGGATCAAAGATCTCGCTGCACCAGCGGTCTGTAACCGGCCTCAATATGCTGGCAGTGCCAATGCCAGCACCGCCAAGCATATTATGACCTACATATCATCTGCCCTTTTCATGACGATGAGCCCGCCATGAAAAGGGTGGCAGATATGTAGGAAAGGGGGCCCTAACAGGGCCCCTGGACAGATCTGAGCCGGGGGGTGCATGAGGGGACACACACGTTGTGCCCCCCTGGAATTGCACCCCTATTTCTGTGCAGTGTGGCATGCACGACATGGTGTATGCCACACCATGCAGGAACGTGCTGCAGGTGCTGGCATGGCGACGGTCTGCTGTTAAGGCCCTTTTACGGGCCTTACACAGCTGCCACCGTGAGACCGTCACAGCACCACCCACCCACCCTTGATTACACTCATAATCTGGAGGGCAGGTGCACAACGGGCTTGGTGGTCCTCCTAACGGCGTGGCAGTGGCGGACCGACAGGAGGACCGCAAAACTTGTAATAAAGCCCTTAGTTTGTTTCTATTTTTGCCCATCATTTTGTACTATTCATACTGATACCTTCATGAAAAAACACTTCAATGTAGTACAATGGGTTTACTGCGGCATATGAATTTTATTGTTTCCGTATTGTACCGTTAAATCTTGTAATATACCTTCATGGTTTTCTAATTTTCAAACTCGAAACTTCCTTTTTTTATCAGTTCTTTTTTATTGACTGTATTTTGAAATGCTGTTTTCAATGTTGTCTCTAGGGACACATTGCCTCATAGACTTTGAGGCTTACTATGTTCCTGATCCATCCAATGTTCAGGGGTGTGCCACTGTCATGCAGATTTCCTAGGGACCTGCGCACCCACAGAGGTTTGCAGGGGATTATGTCTATGCCGACAGAAGGGGAGTTTATTAAATCTACAGATCTGGAGGCATGCTTTCATCTCTCAATCCTCCCTCACCAAAGACTTCAGCGTGTTCCAGAAATGGATGAAAATGGAGCGTCCCCTGTTAGGGTCCGTCCCCACTAGCACTGCGTGGCCCCGTCGTCCTGGGGTTATTCAATTGTAATGTTTTTGTAAACATAAATTCAGACACTGAGGGGCATATTCACAAGGACCTACCGCCGATTTATCTCCACCGTAACGCATCAAAAGTGGAGATAGATTTAACACCCCATTCACAAGCGGGTGCAAACTGCAGACATCGCCAGTATTCCCGAGATAACTGCCCCAAAATGTATCTCCACGGGTGACACCACCAACTAACCCTAATGAGATGCAGAGTAGGCGTTCCCATGCAAAAACACACGAAAAAACCACAACACCACTTTCACAACAAACTGCCAGATCAGCGATGCGAACCAAAAACAGGCGATAAGCCACGGTAGCACCAGGGATTTAACACCTGCCTTTTGCTGGTTCTAAGCAGGACGACTACCTACAGCATGAAAGGGAGCCCAGCCAAGAGCCACACCTGAAGACCCACAGATGCCATGGAGACAATGATCATGCAGCTTGGATACCCATGAGGGCCACAACACCCACCGCCACCACCCCCACCCACCCACCCCCTCAGGCCCCCCCCGGACATACACATACCGTGCACGACACAAGAGCCACAAAAAGCGCTTGATGACGCACATTGCCAAAAAACAACACACATGTGTGGCCAGAAGAACGAGAAATAGTCACACAGCACTGAAGTAACAACCAAAAACTTTATTGAAATACAACACAAAACACCAATGCGGAAGACTCCTGTCGGGCCCGTAAGGGACAATCTCGATGTCACAGCCTGGAAAATAAAGCACAAAATCAGAATGTGTGTCATGCGCACATCAAAGGAGCGAGACACAGAGAAACAGAGAAGGAAAGAAAGGCAGAGAGAGAAGGAAAGGAAGGGAGAGAGAGAGTTAGAGAGAGGGAAGGAAAGGAAGGGAGAGAGAGAGTGAGAGAGAGAGAGGGAAGGAAAGGAGAGAGAGTGAGACACCGCCGCCCCTGCGCACCCAGGCCCCACTGTTCACCTGCTGCCACCGGTGTGTCTCCAACCACGTGCCGGGATACACTGCAAGCCACCAGGTCTGCAATCTGTAATCGAGGCCAGAGTCAATCATGGCAGAGTCCATCACACAGCACACGGCAACAACGCCTGTCCGTCCCTACGCACGCATGCAGCCGCACCCCACCCCTCCCGCCGGCCAGCGCTGGCTGTCCACACTTGCGCACGCCGGGCCCACTGCTCACCTGCCGCCAACGGTGTGTCCACCAGTGGGCATACCACGTGCCTGTGCAAGCTCCAGGCTCCGGTCCCGCCACCATGGCATGGGCCACATCATGCGGAGCCACCCCGCGGCCCAGCAGGTCCCACACATGACGCTGAGTCCTGAGTCATCAATGGCAGAGACCACATCAGTGCACACGTCATCATCGCAGGCTGCACACCCGCTCAGCTATTTCGGTGCCACTAACCCTGTGCAGCCCCAGTCAGCGCCACGTGGTGGTAGGCCCATGAAGGGCGCAAGGCTTCGGGTGCCAATAACCCTGTGCAACCCCAGTCAGCACCACGTGGTGGTAGGCCCGTGACGGGCGCAAGGCTTCGGGTGCCACTAACCCTGTGCAACCCCAGTCAGCGCCACATGGTGGTAGGCCCGTGACAGGCACAAGGCTTCGGGTGCGACCAACCCTGTGCGCAACGACTCATGGGCTTTTTATGATTGAGAACCGTGGAGCGTCCGTCATCCAGTCACCACCGGCAATGGGGAATGTGACGTTGTCCGCCCCTTATATTGGCGGGGTCACATGGCCTGTGACGCCTGTGCCGGAGGGGTGTGGTGTGTGTGCAAACCTGCCCTTAGGGAGTGGCCGTGACATGCTGACAACTAGACCAGTGACCTGCATACCACCAGCGTGTACGCCTGCGACATGTAGCTATGTGGGCCCCTCTCGGGGCGTAAGCGGAGTGGTCTGGCCTGGCGTACGCTGGACCAGCGCAGGGCTTGCAACAATGACTCGGGGGCTCTGGGCGTGGTTCAGTCCATGTCCGGACAAGGAAGTGACTAATGTGTGTGTCCCTGTTGTAGTGTCCACGGCACCCGAAACAAAATAGGCAATGTAGCACACTGTGACTGGCATCCCACTAGATGAGCATCATTGACGTAAGGGAAATCACTGTCCCTACATTCATCCACACATTCATACATGAATGATGAAAGACATGACACAGCAGTGCGTCTCTGGATGTTTATTGCACATCCAGTGGAGTTTTGCAGCTGGAGCGGTACAGGGCCATGCCGAGCACACTACACAATATGGGCCCGTGGAGGGTCAGCCAGAGTCAATCCGGGGATGACAAGTACTGCAGAAGAGGAAGGGTACAGTCCGCAGTCTGGTCGCCGTGTCATCAAACAGGATATGGCAGTCCATGTCGCGGTCCAAAGTGAGTGCAGCAGAGTGTATCGGGGGTCAGTGGAAGGTCATGGGGCCATGTGCGGCACCAAGCAGAAACGGGCCAGGTGGGGGAAATGAATGCTAGTGCCTCCTTCTGAACTCAATCCCTTCCACGTCCTCGCCCTCGGATGTGTGCTCTGCCTCACCTGCGGGTGTTGCAGTACCAGCTGCGGCACTGTGTGCCACTGACACATCAGGGGCCGGAGGAGGATTGTCAGCCACACTGTTTGGCAGTGACACATCAGGTGCCGGAGTGGATACACCTGCCGCACTGGGAGGCACTGACACACCAGGGGGCGGAGATGTGGATGGTGTGGGGGCAGCAGCATTCATCATCGCCACGGCTTGTGGCAGCAATGCCATGATGAGGATCTGCAGGGCATGGTAGATCCCAGCTACATTTCGCTGATGTGCAGCGGTGGCTGCCATCCTTTCCGCCTCCATCCGCACCATGTCCTCCATGAGCCTCCGCATGTGTGCCAGCTCACGGCTGGGATCGCTGGAGCCACTCTGAGCAGACAGGTGTTCTTCTCTCTGCGTCATGACTCTAGCGATGTCAGTCAGGGCTCGTTGGAGACCATGGAGCGGGCCGTGGGTGTCCGTTAGGGACTGGAGCTAGTCCCTGATGGGACCTAGACACCCTTGGATGGCGTTCAGTTTGGTAGCCCTGAGGTCGAACCCCACCCGCACCTGCTCAGCCGTCTCCCTCTGGCCCTCCAGCACACGGCGTTGGAAGGCCATGTGTTGTTCCTGGGGGTCTTGGGAGACTGCCGGGGCTGTGGGTGCCTCCTGCTGGGTGGTTTGGGTAGTGGGTGGGATCTCCTCGATGCAACTGGGCTGCCCTGATCATGGAGGTGAGTTGCGGATGATGTCAATGATGTCCTGGAGGGCTTGGGTGTCGATGCTGGGGGTGTCCTCGTAATCAGTGAAGAGTGGCTGGGACTGCTCTGCAGGAGGTGTTGACGGTGCCCCTGCAATGTGAAGGGGAGATGGTGTATTACAATGTGTCCGCATGTATGTAGCCGCATGGTACAGGTTCACATTCAGACAGCATGGCATTGTACATTGTGACAGTCTGTGGATCAGGGTCATGCTCCAGAGTCATTGTGGGTGTGCACTGTGCTCTGCTTGATTGTGCATGTGTGCCATTGTGGCCATCTCCACGGGTCCCCCCAGTACCTGGTGGTCACTCACCCTGTTGCGGTTGTGTTGTGTCCTGTCGGGCAGTGTCCGGTCCCCCGACTCCGGCCACAGTCTCCACACTGATGACTGTCGACACCAGCTACTCCATGTCATCCAGCTCCAGCTGTGGTGCTGGGCTCCCACCTCCAGTCTGCATTGTTGCCTTCTGGTTGGCTGCGGGTTTCTCCGCGCTTGATGTCAATCCATCGGCTCTTGGCCTCGTCCATTGACCTCTTGTGCTCTCCGACGGCATTCACCTTGTCCACGATGGACCGCCATATTCCATTTTTGGTGCCCAATGACACGTTGGAGGTGACGAACAGTTGTTGATGGTGTTCCATCACCTCCGTGACCAGGATCCTGTTTTCCTGCGGACTGAACTTCATCTTCCTCTTCTTCTTGTCCTTGCCCTTCCCTGTCTCCGAGGTCCCAGGCTGGTCATCCGGGGTGCTTGTGGGGTTGCGCTCGTCCTCTGCGCCTGCTCCGGCTGCTTCCATGGTGCTTCGGTGTTGGTCATTTTGTGTTTGTGTGTTTTTTCTGATTTTATAGTGATTTTTCCCTCCTGCCATGTGCAGGCCTGGCGCTGCTTATCGCTGATTTCCTCATCGCGCTTTGGCCCATCGCATGTTTTTTCGCGTTGAGGTTTGTGTTTTTATCACCGTCGCGGTTGTTGTATCGCGGACATTGTACGTGGTTTCGGCAGACTATCGCATGGTACCGCCTTGTTGTGAATTCCACGTTAACACAGGGTTATTTTCCCGCGATAGGCTGCGATGTGTAAAGTTGCGTTAGCATTTTTTGGTGATGTTTAGCACACGTTCTTGTGAATATCCCCCTGAGTCTTTCTTGCTGTTAGGCGATATTTATTTGTTATCTGCCATCTTCTGTTCAAATTCCTCAAAATCACATTACTTCAACAGTGATGTGTATATCTTACCAAACTGTTAGTTACAATCCCTCCTCCATCCCAATGCATTTCGGGCAAAGAGCCCTTCGTCAGGGGATCTCAGTCCTAGGAAAATGTATATAGAACAAATCATGAGAAAACCATCCAGTCAACAAACTCAATAGTCACCCAACACCCTCGGGTGCAGTGACTGTTCGATCGATATGCCGTGGTAATATGCTATAACTGAAAATAATATATAATTATAGTGCCTACAAAAAACTTAAATTCACTGTTCATGCCATGACAATGCCTGTTCATCCTTAATAAGATACTAATCGATGTGCCTTGATGACATGCTTTTACACAAAATGATGTATAGTTATGATGCCTAAAGAAAACTCACTGTTTATGCCGTGACAATGTCTGTTTAACTTCAATGAAATACTAATCATAACCACGTGAACCATGACAAACCATCAGGTGCACGTCCTATTAAATGCCGATCAAAACAACGGTAGGTGATCTAGTGGTCATGCGTCAGCGACCATTGTATACCATTCACATGCAGTCAAGAAGCGGTTCGTAAGTCGTGAAAGTCATGCGTTTAGAACGAGTTGAAATTCTACATCATTCTCGCCCGTTCGTGCTTATTATTATAAGTGTAAAACGCTACACCCTAGGTGCCTCTGAAAATATGTAAAACATGCATTCATAAAGCGGTTCACGCGTCATGAAATTCATGCATTTGAACGAGTAGAAACGATTCATCATTCTAGCCCGGCCGTGCTCATTAATATTAGCGTACGACGCTGTGAGCTGGGTGCCTCTCAAAGTACAAGATAAAACATGCAAACCTCCCCCCGGTTTCTCCACTTACTAATGTAGTAGTGACTACGCTCCCGAAAATCCGGCAGTGCACACACAACCCGGTCGGCTTCCCACAAGTTACTCATACCCTCGCCAGCGAAGAAGGACTGTTGCATTCAGATCCACGGCCATATTATGACCGGACTACACCGCTCAATGTGGAGAAGTGTGGCTCAATGGTTAGAGTGGCAGACCCTGATGCAGAGATCTGGCCCGGGACCAGGGTTCAATTCCCGCCTCGGCGGGTCTTGGGCTCAATTTCCTCGGACCTGATAATTCTCGCCTCGGTGCCTATTCTACTCATGGGTCCCACTCTGCAACTCTGGGCAATAGCTTGCTTAATCTCCACAACGGCCCCAACAGCGCTGGGATGCCTGGCTTCACCCTGGGGGTGCCCAGGAGTGGACATTTCACAGGGAAAAGCCAGGAAGGGTTCCACAGCGGTATGCGTACAGCGCCAGGACACCTCTTTGGGGGTATAAGTGCGCTTTACAAGTACAAATTTCAATGTGGGGGCCATCTTAGACAAGGTTAATATGGCAGGTTATACATACCCCGTGTCAATTAAAAAGTGGCATACGCGTGAATTGTCGCGCATATTCTGATAGGTCATGACGGACCATTAGGCCTACATTGACAGAGGGAAAACATGTAATCCTTATGAAAACAGAATATATCATTATCAGTATATCACACATGTCAATGGTTCTAATGCAGTTAGATTATTGGCCCAAGTTACCCATCTTCAGACTATTCCAACATTCTCAGGATCATGGACAATGTGACTTCGAGCCAGAAAATAAAGCACAATGGGACGTAAAAATACAAACACAAAATGTAAACAGAAAAAACTAGTATGTGTAGAGGTCCATCAATGTTAACTGCAAACAACATTATAGATAGCATGAAAATTCCATCCTGTCATTAAGCCCATTGGGTTTCAAAGCGTCCAGGCGCTTAATCCAAAGGTTTTCCCTTTGGAGCAGGCTGTTGTTATTGTCTTAACTAGAGAAAGTCTGAATTTAGTGGATGTTTGTTAGCCTGACGACCTGGCTCTAGTGTCAGTGATTGGTGTAATAGAAAATATAGGCAACTAGTAGATATGCATTCTAGTAAATAAGCTTGGGAGGCAAAGGACTCAGTAGCACGTTATGGTTGCTATGTCTTGGGAAGAAAATGAAAGATAAAGGTATCCTTCAAAGTTCATAATGGGCTGTATTGGCCTCACAAGTTAATGGCATAGACAAGCATAAAATGATGGATAGGAATGCAGCACAGAGGACTTTTCTCTGGTTATGACTTGTTGAATCATCTCCATTTATTGCATTTCACATTTTCTTAAATCCGTCGATGAAAAAATATTCTTTGTTGTCATCACATGTGTTTAGCGTTTGGGATGGCTGGGGGAAATGCTGCAGCTTCTTCTAAAATGTTTGATTCTTTGCCCCCTCCTTCATTTTTCCCTCAAGTGCTGTTGGACTTCCATCTGAATCATGAAATTGTTTAACTGTCTCTGTATTCTGATGTCTCCTCAATGAATAAGATTCACATTCTTGATCCGGCGTTTTCTGGGCACACACTTTACGTCGACGGACCCAAGGCCTACGTCCACAGACTTGCGTCGATGAACATCATCCACGTCGAAGGTGTCGATGGAAGATTCGTCGGCGAAGGCAACGTCATCGATAGCCTTGTCGACGGTTTGCTTGACATAGACTATTTCGTCGTGGTTTACTCCGTCGACGGTTCCTTCGTTGGCGATTTTTCCCTCAGCACAGCGTAACTGATCTGATTCTACGTCGACGAAAGTGCAAGTAGCCAAGGACTCTGTTCTTTCATCTACAGTTTCCCAGCTCAAACAAAGAGCTTCACAAGAAATAATCCGGCCTATTCACACTTCTCCTAGTAAGGTTTCCCCTAGTCCTCCAGAAGAACTTTTTGACTATGGAGATGAAGAGGAAGGGGACTCTGATGAAGAGGGCATGTTTGGTGTGGCTCACAGCCCTTCAGACCTCTGGATAAAATGCCAGGAGGTTGACAATGAGTATTATTACTACCCTCAGGATCCCAACCAAGTTAGACAGAGGGAGCAAACTATTCAGATGCCTGTTTCCCTAGTATCAAATCTGCAGCACACTGTGGAAGATTACTACCGCAGATTCCCACCATCAGAACCGGCTACCTCAGTCCCTCAAACTCCGATTGCTCGGCCATCTTTGATAGTAGGATCCCCTCCTCTTTCATTGCCACCTACAGGACCGCAACGGCAGAGGCAAGAGCATCACACTACTGACAATGGAACAGAGGAAGAAGAACTGGAAGAAGTATCACTGCCTAACGAATGGGATGATTACCAGATACAGACGCCATCTCCATCAACCTCATCTCCGGTAGATTTGCCACCGGAAGATGTAGGAGGCTTTCATACCCTTATGGAAAGAGCGTCAAAGAGATTTCAGCTTCCCATGGTCACCAGACAATCTAATTGTTTCCTATACGTTTTTAAGGAACAGGCTCAGAGACAGGTTTGTTCTATCCCCATAGTGGATTTCATATGGGAGGAAGGCCTGAAGGTAATGCGGACACTGGCTTCCATTCCAGCAGTCTCACCTAAGCTGGAAAAGAAATACAAGTCACCTGACAACTCACCTGCTTGCTTCATAGAGCAGCCAAAGCCTGATTCGGTGATATCCCAGGCGGCTAAACATCGTGCCAGAAATCCTGCTTCACCCCTTTCCACCCCTCCTGACAGGGACGGGAGACGTCTTAACACTATTGGCAAGAAATTCTCTACTACGGCAGCAACCACGGTTAGGGCAGCAAACTCACTCGCTATTTTAGGTAGATATGACCACCAAATGTGGTCGGACATTTTGCCGTTCATTGATCTGCTGCCTGAGGACTCAAGGGCAGAAGCAAGGAAGATTCTTCAGGAGGGGTAATGGATCTCGGGGGAGATTATGGATTGTGCTGTATACATTTTGTCGACAGGTTTCCGTCAGTTGGCTGGGACAGGGATGGTTGAGAGCTACTTCTTTACGCCAGGAAGTCCAAACTAAAGTCATCGATATGCCTTATGATGGCGAACCCCTGTTTGGCCAACACGTTGATGAAGCACAACAAGCGATTAAGAAGTATACGGATGCAGCGCAGGCGTTAGGCACTCTAAATTTAAAAGACAGCCTTTTCGTGGAGCTAGAGGCCGCGGTTCGTCTTCCTTTTTGGGAGGTTATAGCCAATACAAACAGTTCCAACCGTATCAGGGACAATCCAGATACTCAACAGCAGAACAGCATCAGCATCCATACAAGCAACCCCCTGTCGCCTCCTATAAGCACTATAGAAGAAAAACAGCCTTCAGAGGCAGAGACACCTCAAAGTAGCAGTGATGAACCCCTGGTGTTGGCCGCAAATCACACCACTTCCTTCGAAGTAGGTGGAACAATTTCCTGTTTCCTTCCCAAATGGTCTGTGATAACAATGACAGATGGGTCCTAGATATAGTTTCCCTTGGTCACACATTGGAATTTCAACAGATTCCTCCAAATTGCCCACCCCAGGGTCCTCCGCCTTCTCATCTAACAGAACTACTCTCTCAGATAAACATCATTTTGTACAAGGGAGCGGTCAAAGTGGTACCAAGTGCACAGGGAGGGACAGGATTTTATTCAGGATTTTTCCTCATAAGGAAGAAATCAGGAGAATGGCGCCCCATCTTAGACCTACGTCACCTCAACAAATTCCTGAAAAAACAGAACTTTCGTATGTTGTCTCTTCAGGAGGTGCTTGAATTTGTGAATTAAGGAGATCCCATGACTACCTTAGATCTTCAGGACGCCTATTTCCACATCCCCATTTACCCCAAACACAGGACATTTTTACGCTTCAGAGTTGCCGACACGGACTATCAGTTCCGGGTTCTGCCCTTTGGCCTCCGTTCAACACCTCAAGTGTTCACCAAGGTTCTAGCACCGATGGCTCATCTACGACAAGTAGGGATTCAAATTTTCCCTTACCTGGACTATTGCCTTATAAAGGCAAAATCCTTTACAGTGGCAAGCAGTCCTACTCAGGAGTGCCTGTCTCTTTTCCAGTCTCTGGGGCTGCCCATCAACGTTCCAAAGTCTCAACTAATTCCCTCAAGGGTCAGAATGTTTTTAGGAGCAAATATAGGCACTCTACGGGCAAAGACCTTCGCCTCACAGGAAAGGCAAGAAAAGATACGCAGGCTGGCAGTACTACTCCTCGTAAAAAGGTCCATTTCAGTACAGAAGTACAAATTGCTACTGGGAATGCTGTCCTCCTGCATTTCCCTCATTCCCAACTGCCGCTTGCGCATGAGACCCTTGCAGGATGAACTAGACAGTCAATGGTTACAGATCTCAGGGTCCTTAAGGGATATCATCCAGATAACACCACAGATGAAGGATGCGCTTCAATGGTGGACTCACATTCCAAATATAGCCACAGGCCACTCTTTCTTGCTAGACACTCTGCAATACGTAATTACAACAGACGCCTTCCTCGAAGGTTGGGGAGCACATCTGCAAGGTTTAACAGTCAAGGGCAAATGGGACAGCCAACAACGGTCCCCACATATCAATCTCTTGGAACTCAAAGCTGTTTTCCTGGCTCTGAAGTCCTTTCTTTCAAAAATCTCAGGAGCATCAGTGTTAATCCGGACCGACAATACTACAAGTATGCACTATCTAAACAAACAGGGCGGAACAAGATCGACTCCGCTGTCTCTGCAAGCTCAACAAATATGGGAATGCGCAATCAACACCAGATAATCTTAACAGCAGAACATGTTCCAGGAGTGGCCAATATTCTTGCAGATTCCCGAAGCAGGGCAAGCTCTGTCGGCCACGAGGGGGAACTGCACCAACCAACTTTGCATCACTTCTTTCAGTTGTGGGGCAAAGCAAATCTTGACTTATTTGCGACCAGCCAGAACCGCAAATGCCAGTACTTCACCAGCTGGCTACCGCAACGAGGATTGTGGGGGAAGGCATTTTGGATCAATTGGTCAAAGATATATGCTTATACTTTTTCTCCAATTCCTTTAATTCCAAGGGTGCCCTGGAAAATGAAGAAGGAACCTTTCCGGATACTGCTCATAGCACCCAGGTGGCCTCGCCAGTTCTGGTTCACGGAGCTCCTCCTTCTCTCGGAGTGCAAACCAATTCAGTTACGACCAATACCGAGCCTGTTGACGATGAATCACGGCCAGGTCCATCATCCAGACCCAACATCTCTTCAATTGTCGGCTTGGCTCCTGATCACTCTGGGTTTGCAAGTCTAGCCATCCCGGCTGATTGTAGGGAAGTCCTTGATAATGCTAGAGCACAGTCCACTATCAAGACATACAAACTCAAATGGAAAAGATTCTCCACTATCAAGACATACAAACTCAAATGGTGTCCAAATTCTGAGGTGCATCCTATCCAGTCACCACCAGAGCAGTTACTACCTTTTTTCCTCCAGTTGACAAAGTCCGGTCTTTCTCATTCGTCCATAAAGGTCTTCCTTGCTGCAATATCCAGATTTCGACGACATAATGGGTCACAGTCTCTTTGCTCTTCAAGAATCATGAAACAATATCTAAAAGGATTGTTTAGGTTGTTCCCACCAATAAAGTGGCCATCTCTGCCTTGGCATCTCAACATTGTGCTTGCTCAACTCATGAAAGGACCGTTTGAGCCCATTCATAGAGCGGAGCTAAAATTTATCACATGGAAAACGTCCCTTCTGCTGGCTCTTACATCAGCTAGACGAGTAAGCAACCTAATAGTTTTCACTATTCGTCACCCTTTCCTTCAATTTACAAGAGACTCTGTTATACTTCGCACCAATTCTACTTTCATCCCTAAGGTCCAGTCTGATTTTCATTTACATGAACCAGTCATCTTAAAAACCTTTTTCCCAAATCCACAAACATCAGCAAAAAGATCATTACACTCCTTGGATCTCCAGAGATGTATAAAATTCTATTTGCAGAAGATCGCCAGCACCTGCAAAACAGGCCAACTGTTTGTGGCATATGGGGATGTCAGAAAAGGTTATCCTGTTACTAAATAGACTATACCGCGATGGATGTCAGCAGCTATACAGTTATGCCATCAACAAGCAGGCAAACCACTGTCTTCTACAGCAAAAGCCCACTTCCTCTTTGACAGCCCTATTTGCCAGTGTGCCTCTACAACAGATTTGCAGAGCAGCAACCTGGTCCAAGAGGGACACACAGCATTACTGTTTGGAAGCGCAAGCAATGCTGACACAGCTGTAGGAGAAGCAGTTCTCCGTAATCTTTTTCAATAAGGTGAGCCTTTTTCCTACCCACCTTCCCATATGGTCTGACTATACTTATTATGTTGTTTACAACAGAGTTAAGATTTTGTGTAAGCATTGATATATATATATATATATATATATATATATATATATATATATATATATATATATATATATATTGTTAGAAATGGGGGTCTCTAGTTGGCAGAGGTAGGTACCTTTGACAAAATAGGCACCCTTGCTTCTAGTCAGGGTAAGGGGGCAACACACTAGATAACCCCTGCTCACCCCCTTGGTAGCTTGGCCCGAGCAGACAGGCTTATCCCCAAGGCAATGAGTAAAGTATTTGCACCAACACCTACACTAACCCAGTGAAACACCACAAATGGACACCACACAGGTTGTTATAAAAATATAGATATCTTTATCTAAATTAGGCAAGACCAAAACGGCAAAAATCCAACATACATAATTAAGCTTTTTCTCTTGACTGTTCTTTGGTAAGGTTCTTGGTAAGAAAACGAAAATAAACTTGTAGAGTCAGTATGGATGCAAACTCTGCTCCAAACGTATGGAAAGTCACTTTAAAACGTGTTCTTATCAATATTGGGCACTTGTCCCTGGTGCGCGGGGCCCCTCTCACCCTTCGATCGGGTTTAGGCCAATTACGGCGTTTACAGCCGAAATGCTGCCTCAAAGGTTGGGCTTTAGTGACAATATGCCCCCGCTGTACTTACAGCCGAAATGCTGCACCCGGAATGGTGGAGAAGCGACAAGCTCCACGGAGCGGGCCCCGTTACCACAGCACGTCAGCTGTGCCGGTACGGGCCGTCGGGGAAGTACCGGTCGTGGAGGCTTCACTTCGGTGGTGCCGATCGGGGCACTCTCTCACTTCCACCCCGCCCAGGTAGTGACACACAGCAGCGCTGGACCGGGGTCCGAGCGTTTGCCTGGGGGGTTGCCTCGATGTCCTCTGTCCTCATGTCGGACGTCCCACGGAGCGGCTCCGGCACCACCAGCTGTTCCTTTGCCGAGGGGAGACTCCGGTTGCCAGGCAACGCGCTGAAGCCGATCGGGTCATGGCTCCCTCTCTCCCTCGGCACGTAACTCGGGCCGGCGGCGGTGATATTTCCTCACTGGTGATCACGGTCAGTTCCCCACCATGCAACTCGGGCCAGCGGCGGTGACGCTTCTTCACTGGTGATCACCATCAGTTTCCCCAGCACGATAACACGGGCCAGCGGCGGTGAAAGCAGGCACGCAGCGCTCTTGTAGGTCACTGGTCGGCGGCGGTGAAAGCAGGCACGCAGTACTTTCCGGATTCCTCACGGCCACAAGTTGGATGCGGGAGCACGCACTAAGCAACGCAGAGATGATCACGAGGAGAGCCCCTCTCTCAGCAACACGGGCTCCACGCAGGATACAAGCTGGGTGCAAGCACGCGCACACAGCAGTGACAAGACATTCTTTGGAAACTTTTGTATTCCTGAGTTTCTATAACAGGAGGCCAGCTCTTCTCAGGCCCTTGGAAACGTTTTCTTTTTTTTTTTTAAATATGTTTATTGATTTTTTAAACAGAAAAAACAAATAATAATCAGCACATTGACATATAGGCAGTGACATGTTCCAAGTTGCATAGCTCCTCAACCATAGTCTGATGATCTTACAGTGTAACATCGTACCAATAAGTGATAACAGAAGCAAATAGAGGGGAGGGTGGCACATCAAACATCCTGACAGGTTGGGCCCCGATAAAAACAGAGAGTCCCTCTTCAGCATAACCTCTGTCTCGTCGGGCATAATCATGAATGGTGAAGAAATCCGAATCTCAACTAGCGGTTCCGTCACTCAGTGAAGTCAGTTATGTCGTGACCGGTCGGCACCTGGGGTGTACTGTCGTCGTGTTCAGCATTCGTCAGGGCAGCTCTACTGGTCATGTATATGTAATCTGGGTCTGTTGCGGGGGGGTAATAATTCACTATAGTTTTCCGTTTGGGTACAACAGTACAGCATTTCTCTGGACCACTGCGCCAATGTAGGAGTCGGGCCGCGCAACCAGCAGTGAGCAACGCATCTCTTTGCTAGGAGGAGTGCCATGTCTATGAGGCGTCTGTGAGACTTGGGCAGAGGTTTAGAATATCCCAGCAAGGCTAGGGCCGGGTCTGGGGATAGCATCATGTCCGTGATACGGTTAATTTCCGCGAATACATCTCTCCAAAAGTGTGCGACCCCCGGGCAGACCCAGGCAATGTGCATGAAATCCGCCACCTGTTCCACGCATCTTTCGCACTGGGGAGTTTCGCGGAGGCCATAGCGGTGTAATCGCTCCGGCGTGAAGTAAACCCTATTGAGATATTTGAAGTGGATTAATCTATGTCGTCCGTTGAGTGAAATTCTTTTGGTGTTTAAGCAGCAATATCTCCATTTGTCGTCTGTCAGGTCTATCTGTAAGTCCCTCTGCCATGCCAGTCGCGGTTTAGTGTAGTCTCCTTCTCTGTTGGATAGTGTTGTGTGGTAGATTCTAGATACTAACTTCGCTGGAGACTTTGCTTTAATTACAGCAGTCAGAGCCAGGACTTCTGGCGGTTCCGCCATGTCCTCCCCAAGCAAGTCCCTGAGAGCATGTCTAGTTCTGTGGAATTGGAATTGTGCGAGCGGTGTATGGGTCGCATCCTTCACTGTGACATTCTCCCAGGTACGGGCAGTGCCGTCCTCAAAAAGGTCTCCAATAGTGAACACATTTAGCGTCTGTAGCGCGGTAATGACTCCCCTGTCTTTACTTGGAGCTAGCCAACGGCACCAATCTAGCCGGGCTAGAGGGGCGTATAGTATATTACCTGCTTGTGCGTCCATGATATGATGCCAGGCATGCGTCACTGAATTTATAGAGTCCATTATACCTGTGCTCCTATCCCGAGGTGCGAATAGCAGGGCTGGGAGAGGCCTGGGGGAAGCGACTATAGTTTCAATCCGTATGTGCGGGATGTCCGAGGGTCCATGTATCCAATAATAGGCGTGCAAGCCCTGGGCAGCCCTATAGTATAGTTCCAAATCAGGGGCACCGAGACCTCCCATCTCATATGGTAATGTCAGTATCTTCCAAGCAACACGCGGTTGTTTGCCTGCCCATGCCAGACGTACCATTAGGGAGTGTAAACGTTGGAAGAATGTTCTGGACAGAACCATGGGTATGTTCATAAATAGGAAGAGGTAGCGAGGTAGAACTATCATTTTCATAATGGATACTCTGCCCATCAGTGATAGGGGAGACCAATCCATCTGTCAACATCCTGCTCCAGCTTGGAGATGGCCACGCCATAATTTTCCCTGAGGACAACCTCTGAGTCGGTATGGAGGCGGATACCCAAGTATCGCACCGCCTCAGTGGTCCATTGTAGGGGGTATTCCGGCTCAAATCGTACCGTGGCTGGGGTAAGGGGGAACATAATGGACTTGTTCTAATTGACTTTTATACCTGATAGGGAGCCAAAAAGGACCACCTCGCGAAGCACCGGTGCGAGATTGGTCTCGGGGTTCCTAACATAGATAAGCGTATCATCAGCATACGTAGATACAATTAAACGGTAGTTGGGGAAACGTATGCCCCTTTGCCCGTGATATTCCCGCAGTGCACAAGCTAGCGGTTCTGCCGTCAAGGCATATAATATTGGCGATAGGTGGCAACCCTGTCTCGTACCCCTGCGAACCCGTATGGGATCAGTGACTAGAGACCCAACACGGATGCGTGCCATGGGTGAAGAATAGAGCATCGCGAGGAGCTGTAGGGAGACCTCTCCCACTCCCATGCGTTCCAGGACCTGCCTCATAAAGGACCACTCGACACAGTCGAAGGCCTTTTCCATGTCCAGAAAGACTGCAATAGCTGGGATCTCCGGGCGTGTGTGTTGTAGGGCAGCAAAGACGGTTCGCAAATTATATGTTAAGTTCCTGCTGGGTACAAATCCCGCCTGCTCTGGTGCCACCAAAGTAGTGACAAGCGGGGCAAGACGGTTGGCGAGCAGCTTCGCAAACTTTTTTACATCCACGTTCATAAGAGACAGGGGGTCTATATGAAGCGCACTCCTCCGGAGGTTTCCCCGGTTTGAGTATGGCAACTAAAATCGCTTCCTGCATAGTCGGGGGCATCGTTCCTGAAGTACATAGATCCTCAAACAGTGTGAGCAAATGTGGGATAAGGAGATCCTGGAATGCCTTATAGAAGGCAACAGTGAGACCGTCACTCCCCGGTGCGCTCCCCGCTCTCATACCCGAGAGGGCTAGGACTACTTCCTCTCGTTCAATCGGGCGCATCAAGAATTCCCGGTGCGTGTTGGAGAGCCGCGGGAGTTCAATATGTGTCGGGTAGTCTAATATGCGCTCGTCGGAGCAGCGGCCGCGGGAGGAATAGAGTTCCGCATAATACGTTCGGAATTGCTCCGCCACTTGGGTCTCTGTGAGCGGGGGGTCTCCCATCTGTTGTCTAATGTCTGGTATAGTGGTTCTGTCCCTGCGTTGCTTTAGAATTTGCGCTAGGACCGACCCCGGTCGCTCGCCCTCGCCATATGTTCGGGCTGTGGCATATTTCCCAAGATGTTTTATTTCTGCGTCCGCCTCCTCGTGGTATTCTCGAAGTGTCTGTGCTATTTCTAGGGTGAGTTCCTCACTCAAGTCCGTCATGCGAGTGGACTCGAGGTCCTTCAGTTTACTCTCTAAAGTCTTCAATCTGTTGCGTATCGACTTGAGGACCCCCGCATGTTTTGAGATTGTTACCCCCCTAATATACACCTTAAACGCCTCCCAGACAGTTTGGAAGGAGTCCACCGACCCCACGTTTACCTCAAAGAATGTCTCTATGGATCTGGCTAGATCCTCCCTAAAAACAGTATCTAGCAGGGAGTATGGCGGGAAGCGCCACAAGAACGGTGGTATTTGTTTCTTTGGGGAGGTCAGTGTTAGCAGCAGTGGCGAATGATCAGAGTAGGTACGTGGAAGGACCGTACATGCCCGTATTTGCTGGTATAGTTGCAATGATGCAAACCAGTAATCTATTCTGGTGTGAACATTGTAATGTGCTGAGTAATGCGTATATCCACCTTGGGTGGTGTGTCTGTGTCTCCATACATCGCACATGTTCAACCGCATCAGGGACGTCTCCACCATTCTGGCGGACGCCGAGGGGCGTCTGTCCGGGCCATCCGACCTGTCCAAGGCTGGGTTTCTGACAAAGTTAAAATCACCTCCCCACAATATATGTTCCTGGTTGTATGGTTGGGTCAGAGTCATCAAGTCCGTATAGAAGTCTGGATAGTCAAAGTTCGGCCCATAGACATTTAAAAGGTAAAGCTCCAGCCCCCTCCCACAGCATTTGGATAGGACAAATCTCCCCTCTCTGTCTGTTTCTAAAGGGGTCAGTTTGATTGATGTCTTCGGGTTTACCCATGTCAATACCCCCTAGCATGTGAAGTAAAGCCCGCGGCGTGTGTGTTGCCCATCAGCCCTTTGGTATGTAGAATGGGGCTGTCCGGGTGTAGATGAGTCTCCTGTAAAAGGGCCACGTCGACCCTGTGTCTGTAAAGATAGCTCAGGATTTTACGGACCTTCCGGTGGTCATTAACGTACATTCCAAGTGATCAGGGTTAACGAGTCTGGTATGTGGTCGTGTTCAGTCGTCGGTGTCCCTGCCATAGTGAGTCTCGTAGACAAGAAGTATCAAGGATAATCTCATCAGAAATATGTCATCCCACATCCATTCATCACGAACCGGTGCAACAAGAATCATGTCTAAAAACATTTGCAACATGTGCCCCCCCTCCACCCACTTCCGCCCAAAGTTGTTGTGTCCCATCCCAAGTGACTTCAATTGCACAACTGTGTAGCGCACGAAATAAAACAGCATAAACAAACCTTGCAGCAAACATTCCCCCACCCCCTCCCACGCCTGCCCGTCCCCAACTTGGCCGCGAGCCCTTCCCACCCTCCCTAACAGAAAACCCACCCATTCCCCAACATCAAAACACATTCCAGGTGTGATACACACAGGGGTGGATGTAGCTCGTACACTGATAAGAGAACAAAACCTGTGGAGGCCGCACTCCGCACCCCGCCCCTAGATATATTTGCAGCTGTAGCAAAGGTTAGAATCACCCCACACACCGGGGTCCTAGTATGTTGCGGCACCGTAGTGAGTTTCGCCTCCAAGATGACTCATAGGGAATGAAAGCCAAAGCGGGCATAAGTAATCAATCATTTCACCCCGCCTCCCGACATAATAAGGTAGGGGCAAATCAGTAAATCAGAAAACCTCTTGTATCAACACTTCCCTTATAAGTTATCATAACCCACTACTCCAGCCTTGCGGGGATGATAGGTATGTCGGTCAGTTGTTAAGTAAGGCATCGGCAGTTCCCAATACTAGCAACGTTAGGCCGCTATATCAGTCACTATACCCTGGAAAAGAAGATATCCCCTCCCCCTTCCCCTTCCCATGGCATAAACCCCTACTCAGCAATCAACGTCACCATTGCTTGGTCAGTCTTGATCGACCATTTGGCCTCCCGTCGCCTCATCAAGAAGATGTTGTTCTGAGTTTGGCCGCTTCTCCTTCAGCCAGTCTTTCAGCACTTTCTGCAGTGCCTTTGGGTCGGTGAAGATATGCGAACGGCCCTGCCGGTTTACCCTCAACTTCGCAGGGTACAACATGGCGTAGTCTGCTCCAAGTTCACGAAGTTGTCTCTTCATGGGTGCAAACAGTCGTCTTGCTTCTTGAACCTTAACTGTGAAGTCTGGGAACAGTGAGATCGTCGTCCCCTCGTAGCGGAGCGGTTGTTTCTCACGGGCTAGCTTAAGCGCGGCATCCCGATCCCTGTAGTTTAGTAATTTCGCTATTATCGGTCTGGGGGGTGCCCCCGGCGTTGGTCTCGGGCCGAGGGATCGGTGCGCTCTCTCCACCACAAACATATCAGAGAACGCGGAGTCTCCCAGTAGAGTCTTCAGCAGTCGTTCTATGAATAGTTCCATGTTTCCCGTTGACGTAGACTCTGGAAGGCCCGTGATGCGCAGATTACAGCGCCGGGAACGGGCCTCTAGTTCCTCTGTTTTATCCTGTAGGACCTGTAGCACCCTCCCCAGCTGCTTGTGCTCAGTATCTAGCACCGTTTGTGCTTCCTCCGTCTCTGTCAGTCTACGCTCCGACATGTCGAGCCGTTCCGCATGCTTATCCAGTCTCTCGGCCATGCGGTCCATTCTGTAGGTGAGCGCATCCATCTTAGTACCCAAAGAGGATATTCCGCCTTGAAGGTTCTTTTCCATGGATATTAAGAGACCACGGATGTCCTGTTGTGAGCCTTCTGTGCTTCGTTCCAGGTCCCCAGCACCCTCCTCAGTGGTGGTCTCATCGGACTTGGACCGCTTCTGGTCAAACGACAGTTTTGGTTGTGTTCTGTCAACCCGACCCATCTTGTCTGCTCGCGCGTGCCTCTCCTTGTTTAGTTTGCCACTCCGTCGGTAAAGTGTCGGTGACTCAGGTGTGCCACCGCCGCCCCGTAGCAGCCCCGGGGGGGGTCTCCCCGAACCAGCTAGGTCAATTCTGCAGTCTTGTTATGCAGAGGCCTGTAGGTGGTAATCCTCAACCACTGTCTCACCTCCGTGCCTGTGGAAGGTTTCTTATAGTTGTAGGGGGTCTGCAGCACCCCCACCGGGTAGCGCCACCGTCGTAGAGAGCAATCCTCTAGTGCTCAGCCCATCTCAACCCGTAATAATCCGGGGAAATGTATGGACTTGCCTTTCCCCTGCCGGTATACACCAAGCGGGTCACCGTTTATATTCTGGTGAGCAGGGGGGGGGCACATACCCAGGAGCAGTCCCCCGCCGGAGGCCAGCCGCCGACTTCAGATCGCGGTAGGAGGATGGCGCCCTCCCCCGCTAGTTCACCGTCGCTGGAGGTCCGCAACCCCCCCCAGCAGGCCGCACTGAATTCCGGTTTGCACTCACCAGGCCCAAGTCGAGTGTTCCGGGTGCAGTTGTCACTGTGCAGGATCTGTGTCCCAAGGCCTCTCCGGCTCTCCGATCTCAGCCGGGCTGCTCCGCAGCTCTATCCAGCCCGTTGGCTCCGCCTCACGCGGCCTCCGGGGACGCGGCAACTCAGCTACAGTCAGGAGTAGTAGCGGCGGCTCCGAGGCGTCGGGTCCGTCCTCCCGCCTCCTCGCCGCGAGCACACCGCAGCAGGTGGCCTCGCAAGAGTCAGACTCCTCTTCCCGGTCTGAGGAGGGAGATCGCCGCACCGCAGCAGGCCTCTCTCAGCGCCCCCGCCCGGAGCTCCAGCAATCCAGCAGCGATGTCCGGCCGTATCTGCGCTCCGGAGCCAGGTAGGCGAGCCGTTCTTACGCCGATCGTCGTCGCAGCACCTCAGGAGTTCCCAAGGCACACCTACTCGCTAATAGGAGTGCACAGCTGCAGGATATTTTGCGGATTGCGTGGCGGAATAGCGGAGCTCTCGGCTCAAGCGGCCATCTTGGTCGCGAGCTAGCTCCGCCCCCCCCCCCCTTGGAGATGTTTTCACTTCAGGACACAGCACACACGAAAGTCCTTTGTTGCAAGCAGGGGACACAGCACACAGCAAAGTCCCTTGTCCTCTCCTCAGTAGAAACAGCAAACTGCAGGCCAGCCCTAGACACACTTGGGCAGTACTTCTCCTCAGTCTTTTCAGCTGATCTTCGTTGGCAGGGATTCCTCTTGATCAGGAAGTAGTCTTGGAAACTTTTATATCCCTGTGTTTCCACAACAGGAGGCCAGCTCTTCTCAGGCCCTTGGAGACTTTCTTTTCAGGACACAGCACGCAGCAAAGTCCTTTCTTCAAGCAGGGGGGACACAGCACACAGCAAAGTCCTTCTCCTTCCTTTGGTAGAAATTGCAACTGCAGGCCAACCCAAGACACACTGGGGCAGTACTTCTCCTTCAGCTCTTCAACTTTTCTCCTCAGCAAAGGTTTCTCCTTGATTACAAAGTAGTCTAACTTTCAGGGGTTTCAGCTCTAGTATTTATACCCCAAAAGTCTTTGTTCTCTATGTGTGAGGGGTCCTGGACCCAGTTCAAACCAGTTCTGGGGGCATTCTGCCAGTGCACATCTTCTTCCTTTGTGAGTGTGGGCCAGGGCCATTAGACACACCGCAGGAGGTGGAGCCAGCGTTGTGGAAGGCAGGCACAGCCCTATTCAGGCCCAGGTGCTACTCCTCCCACCACTCCAAATGCAGATAGGTCTATTCAGCCTAGTGCTGACGCACCCAAACTCCTGGAGCCGCCCTAGCCCCTGTCACTCTCAAACCAGACAGTCAATCCAAAAACAGGCAGAGGCACGCAGAAAGGTTGAATAAGAAAATAGCCACTTTCTAAAAGTGCTATTTTGAAACACAGAATTTAAAAACCATCCTTCCTAAAAGATGTGTTATTAAATTCTGAGTTCAGGGATACCAGACTTCAATTTTCTACCTTGCTCCTATGGGAAGCTATGCAGGTAAACATGTTACACAGCATTCCCCATTCTGTCCTATGCGCAAGATAGCCTTTCAATAGTGAAAAACGATTTGGCAGTATTTCACTATCAGGACATGTTACCCACACTAGTACATGTCCTACCTTTCACATACACTGCACCCTGCCCAGGGGGGTACCTTGGGCCTCCCATAGGGGTGTCTAATGTGTAAGAAAAGGGAAGGGTCAGGTCTGGCAAGTGTGTACACTGGCCAGGTCAACATGGCAGTTAACAAACTGCGCACAGGCACTGCAGTGGCAGGCCTGAGACATCATTTTAGGGCTACTCATGTGGGTGGCACAATCAGTGCTGCAGGCCCACTAGTAGCATTTGAATTACCAGCCCTGGCACACTCAGTGCATTTTACTAGGGACCTATCAGTAAATCAAATAGTCCAATCATGGATAACCAATCACAATACCAATTTACACAGAGAGCATATGCACTTTAGCACTGATCAGCAGTGGTAAAATGCCCAGAGTTCTATAGCCAACAACCACAGGTCAGGAAAAACAAAGGAGGAAGAAGCAAAAAGTTTAGGGATAACCCTGCAAAAGGGCCATTTCCAACACAACCCCCTTCCAGCCTAAAGCCAGGGTAGACCAATCGATACCTCAATGGGATTCCCTGCTTGGGGCGATAGAACACGGAACCTGGCCCAAACAGCAGGGGTCTATTCCTGTTCTAAGCCTTCCTGAACCCAGTTGGATCCCTCTATCTATACTCTCAGGGCCCACTAGGCTAACCCATGGGGGACCCTTCTCCTCACCTGGGGACCCCATCTGTGCAGCGCCTAAACTTACTTTGCTCACAGATGTGTCCGTACTGGTAGACAGTACCCACCTGGCCAACACAGCGGTGTGGCCCAGTCCACCCCAGGGTGTGACTCCAGCCCCCTCCCAGGGGCAACTCTGTCCACCAGGACAACCAGCCACAGTGGCCACTGACAGCTGTCAGTGATGAGGGCCAGGCCTCATTCCTGTTAGGCCTCTCTAACCTCTGTGGCATCAGAAAGTGGGGGCAGTGCACCTTTTCTCCCCTTTCCATCCTGCCAAGTCAGGTATGGCACCCTGGCACTGGCCCACCAACGCAGGGTCCGCACCCTCAGGACACAACTCTCCCACCAGTTCAGGACCTCTCTCCTGCAACTGGTCTCCCAACCTAGGATCTAAACCCTCAGGTTAAATCAGGGTCAGAGGCGAGGACTCCCTCCCTCTGCCCCCTCTTCCAGAGTTCTGCACCCTCCCACCTGGAGTGGTACCCCTGGAAGCCAAACCGGTCAGGACACTGCTTACAGTCATGCTTCCCTCCAGGTCAGGCGAAACCTGAACCTGCCCCCAACCTTGGAGCTGAACCCCGCGGCTGAGCACTTGCCTGGCACACCAGGACTTCTGGGGACTCACACAGTATCCCCTCCGAGGGTAACACATGGCTCATGTGTCGTGTGACATTCTGCCTGGCGCAGATCTCCAGACCCCTGTCCATCTGACAGTGTGCGAAGATCCCCCAGGACACAAGTGTTGTCACCATGGTCACTTCTAGGAGGCTCAGCCCTTCTGGCTGGCCCCTGCCCCACTGGTTCTCCCACTGGGGAACACATCCCCCTCTCACCCCTCAATCTGGACTTCTGCACCCTCCACTTAGGAGCGGCACCGCCAGACACCAGAACCACTGAAGCTCCGTTTACAGACGTTCCAGGTTCTCCTGACACTAGGAGATCCCCCTCAAATGGCCTACTAGTACAGCCTAGGCCCTCAACCTGGTGTTCCCTTAGGGAACCCTCCAGGCCCTGAGACTGGGTTTTGGGCACTTTGGGACACAGCCCACACTCACTCCTTCTCCACTGAGACAGGACGTGAGCCCCTACACCCCTCCCACTACATCGGGACCTAGCTGGGCTACTCTGAACCTCTCCCACCACACAGGTTTGGAAGATACCTGAGCCACTCCTTTTGGATCACTCCCAAATGCCTCTTTAGACCCGCTGGAATCCACCAAAAGGTCTACCTGTAGCGCAAGCTCCCTGGAGTCAGAGAACTCACACTCCACCGGGTGTTGGCATAGCTCTGGAAAACAGGGACTTAAAATATGCTCTCCAACAAATGAATCATACAGACCCCCACAGTTGTTAACCAAGCATCCCTTTGCCTCACCCTCCAGTGCCTCACACAAGTACTCCACACCACTCTCCTGAGATTGGCAACACAGTGTGTCTGTCACTCAACCCACACTCTTCTGGGCAGTCTCCACATTCACACACCAGGACTTCTACCATGGGGGAACCCCTCTCCCTGCACCTCTCATCTAGAGTCAGTAAAGTGTCCCTCCCACCACTAGGAATATGATCCCCTGTGTCAGTTCCCCAATCTATTTCAGGGACACTGCACACCACTGGAGCTACCTCATAAACCTGAACCCCCTGGTGTATGTTAACCCCCTCCCTCAAGTCAGGCGCCACATCTCTGGGTGTGTGTATTTCTCCCTCAGCACTAGATAACACAATCTTGCTGCCACCATCTGAGCTGGACTCCACCTCCAACTCAGCAAAGCTCACTTCCTGAGCTAAACACTTTTCTTCTTGCGGGACTGAGACACTCATGGCCTCAAGCCTCTCACGCTCCAAATCAAGCTCCCTCATTCTTAATTCATGTGCCAAGGTCAATTTCAGTTCTTCCAAGGCATAATTCTTCTTTCTCTCTATTTCCAATATCTCCATCTCGAGCCTCAAGACTTCTAACTCATGATCTCTAATCCTTTGGTTTTCCTCCAGCTCCTCTGGGGGAAAAACTTCCAGCGGAATGGTTGCTGCCAGCCCCGGAGGCTGCTCTGGACACAGGCAGATCCTGTGACCTGAAACCATCCCCTTGTGCACCCTCATCCACCTCTGCACCATCTGTCTCCCCAGCCTCTTTGGCCTCCCACCAGGCACTTAAGGCCTTCTGTAGCTCCTCCTTCCTGGAGCTGCTCTTCATGGGACATCCAAAGCTCCTGCAGAACTGCTGAGTTGACCTATTTTGTAACCACTTAACATTTCAATATCAAACTCCAGTTCTGCAACATCACTTGCTGGTTTACCCTTCTGAGACATGACGCGTGGATGACTCAAGGATCAGATCAAAAATAGAACCAAAAAAGACAGTATGTGGTTGCGTAGTGGTCTGCGCTAAACTAGTGATGTACACCAATCACTGTGGGTCAAGTACAAATACAAGTTCAAATCCTCACCGCTGACCACCAATGTTAGAAATGGGGGTCTCTAGTTGGCAGAGGTAGGTACCTTTGACCAAATAGGGACCCTTGCTTCTAGTCAGGGTAAGGGGGCAACACACTAGATAACCCCTGCTCACCCCCTTGGTAGCTTGGCACGAGCAGACAGGCTTATTCCCAAGGCAATGTGTAAAGTATTTGCACCAACACCTACAGTAACCCAGTGAAACACCACAAATGGACATCACACAGGTTGTTATAAAAATATAGATATCTTTATCTAAATTAGGCAAGACCAAAACGGCAAAAATCCAACATACATAATTAAGCTTTTTCTCTTGACTGTTCTTTGGTAAGGTTCTTGGTAAGAAAATGAAAATAAACTTGTAGAGTCAGTATGGATGAAAACTCTGCACCAAACGTATGGAAAGTCACTTTAAAACGTGTTCTTATCAATATTGGGCACTTGTCCCTGGTGCGTGGGGCCCCTCTCACCCTTCGATCGGGTTTAGGCCAATTACGGCGTTTACATCCGAAATGCTGCCTCAAAGGTTGGGCTTTAGTGACAATATGCCCCCGCTGTACTTACAGCCGAAATGCTGCCCCCGGAATGGTGGAGAAGCGACAAGCTCCTCGGAGCGGGCCCCGGTACCGCAGCACGTCAGCTGTGCCGGTACGGGCCGTCGGGGAAGTACCGGTCGTGAAGGCTTCACTTCGGTGGTGCCGATCGGGGCACTCTCTCACTCCCACCCTGCCCAGGTAGTGACACACAGCAGCGCTGGACCGGGATCCCAGCGTTTACCTGGGGGGTTGCCTCGCTGTCCTCTGTCCTCACGTCGGACGTCCCATGGAGCGGCTCCGGCGCCAGCAGCTGTTCCTTTGCCGAGGGGAGACTCCGGTTGCCAGGCAACACGCTGAAGCTGATCGGGTCACGGCTCCCTCTCTCCCTCGGCACGTAACTCGGGCTGGCGGCGGTGATATTTCCTCTCTGGTGATCATGGTCAGTTCCCCAGCACGCAACTCGGGCCAGCGGCGGTGACGCTTCTTCACTGGTGATCACGATCAGTTTCCCCAGCACGATCACACGGGCCAGCGGCGGTGAAAGCAGGCACGCAGTACTCTTGTAGGTCACGGGTCGGTGGCGGTGAAAGCAGGCACGCAGTATTTCCCGGATTCCTCACGGCCACAAGTTGGATGTGGGAACACGCACTCAGCAACGCAGAGATGATCACGAGGAGAGCCCCTCTCTCAGCAACACGGGCTCCATGCAGGATACAAGCTGGGTGCAAGCACGCGCACACAGCAGTGACAAGACGTTCTTTGGAAACTTTTGTATCCCTGAGTTTCTATAACAGGAGGCCAGCTCTTCCCAGGCCCTTGGAGACGTTTTCACTGCAGGACACAGCACACAGCAAAGTCCTTTGTTGCAAGCAGGGGACACAGCACACAGCAAAGTCCCTGGTCCTCTCCTCAGTAGAAACAGCAAACTGCATGCCAGCCCTAGACACACTTGGGAAGTACTTCTCCTCAGTCTTTTCAGCTGATCTTCGTTGGCAGGGATTCCTCTTGATCAGGAAGTAGTCTTGGAAACTTTTATATCCCTGTGTTTCCACAACAGTAGGCCAGCTCTTCTCAGGCCCTTGGAGACTTTCTTTTCAGGACACAGCACACAGCAAAGTCCTTTCTTCAAGCAGGGGGACACAGCAAAGTCCTTTTCCTTCCTTTGGTAGAAATAGCAACTGCAGGCCAACCCCAGACACACTGGGGCAGTACTTCTCCTTCAGCTCTTCAACTTTTCTCCTCAGCAAAGGTTCCTCCTTGATTCCAAAGTAGACTAACTTTCAGGGGTTTCAGCTCTAGTATTTATACCCCAAACGTATTTGTTCTCTATGTGTGAGGGGTCCTGGACCCAGTTCAAACCAGTTCTGGGGGCATTCTGCCAGTGCACATCTTCTTCCTTTGTGAGTGTGGGCCAGGGCCATCAGACACACCGCAGGAGGTGGAGCCAGCATTGTGGAAGGCAGGCACAGCCCTATTCAGGCCCAGCTGCTACTCCTCCCACCACTCCAAATGCAGATAGGTCTATTCAGCCTAGTGCTGACGCACCCAAACTCCTGGAGCCGCCCTAGCCCCTGTCACTCTCAAACCAGACAGTCAATCCAAAAACAGGCAGAGGCACGCAGAAAGGTTGAATAAGAAAATAGCCACTTTCTAAAAGTGCTATTTTGAAACACAGAATTTAAAACCATCCTTCCTAAAAGATGTGTTATTAAATTCTGAGTTCAGAGATACCAGACTTCAATTTTCTACCTTGCTCCTATGGGAAGCTATGCAGGTAAACATGTTACACAGCATTCCCCATTCTGTCCTATGCGCAAGATAGCCTTTCAATAGTGAAAAACGATTTGGCAGTATTTCACTATCAGGACATGTTACCCACACTAGTACATGTCCTACCTTTCACATACACTGCACCCTGCCCAGGGGGTACCTTGGGCCTCCCATAGGGGTGTCTAATGTGTAAGAAAAGGGAAGGGTCAGGTCTGGCAAGTGTGTACACTGGCCAGGTCAACATGGCAGTTAACAAACTGCGCACAGGCACTGCAGTGGCAGGCCTGAGACATCATTTTAGGGCTACTCATGTGGGTGGCACAATCAGTGCTGCAGGCCCACTAGTAGCATTTGAATTACCAGCCCTGGCACACTCAGTGCATTTTACTAGGGACCTATCAGTAAATCAAATAGACCAATCATGGATAACCAATCACAATACCAATTTACACAGAGAGCATATGCACTTTAGCACTGATCAGCAGTGGTAAAATGCCCAGAGTTCTATAGCCAACAACCACAGGTCAGGAAAAACAAAGGAGGAAGAAGCAAAAAGTTTAGGGATAACCCTGCAAAAAGGGCCATTTCCAACACAACCCCCTTCCAGCCTAAAGCCAGGGTAGACCAATCGATACCTCAATGGGATTCCCTGCTTGGGGCGATAGAACACGGAACCTGGCCCGAACAGCAGGGGTCTATTCCTGTTCTAAGCCTTCCTGAACCCAGTTGGATCCCTCTATCTATACTCTCAGGGCCCACTAGGCTAACCCATGGGGGACCCTTCTCCTCACCTGGGGACCCCATCTGTGCAGCGCCTAAACTTACTTTGCTCACAGATGTGTCCGTACTGGTAGACAGTACCCACCTGGCCAACACAGCGGTGTGGCCCAGTCCACCCCAGGGTGTGACTCCAGCCCCCTCCCAGGGGCAACTCTGTCCACCAGGACAACCAGCCACAGTGGCCACTGACAGCTGTCAGTGATGAGGGCCAGGCCTCATTCCTGTTAGGCCTCTCTAACCTCTGTGGCATCAGAAAGTGGGGGCAGTGCACCTTTTCTCCCCTTTCCATCCTGCCAAGTCAGGTATGGCACCCTGGCACTGGCCCACCAACGCAGGGTCCGCACCCTCAGGACACAACTCTCCCACCAGTTCAGGACCTCTCTCCTGCAACTGGTCTCCCAACCTAGGATCTAAACCCTCAGGTTAAATCAGGGTCAGAGGCGAGGACTCCCTCCCTCTGCCCCCTCTTCCAGAGTTCTGCACCCTCCCACCTGGAGTGGTACCCCTGGAAGCCAAACCGGTCAGGACACTGCTTACAGTCATGCTTCCCTCCAGGTCAGGCGAAACCTGAACCTGCCCCCCCAACCTTGGAGCTGAACCCCGCGGCTGAGCACTTGCCTGGCACACCAGGACTTCTGGGGACTCACACAGTATCCCCTCCGAGGGTAACACATGGCTCATGTGTCGTGTGACATTCTGCCTGGCGCAGATCTCCAGACCCCTGTCCATCTGACAGTGTGCGAAGATCCCCCAGGACACAAGTGGTGTCACCATGGTCACTTCTAGGAGGCTCAGCCCTTCTGGCTGGCCCCTGCCCCACTGGTTCTCCCACTGGGGAACACATCCCCCTCTCACCCCTCAATCTGGACTTCTGCACCCTCCACTTAGGAGCGGCACCGCCAGACACCAGAACCACTGAAGCTCCGTTTACAGACGTTCCAGGTTCTCCTGACACTAGGAGATCCCCATCAAATGGCCTACTAGTACAGCCTAGGCCCTCAACCTGGTGTTCCCTTAGGGAACCCTCCAGGCCCTGAGACTGGGTTTTGGGCACTTTGGGACACAGCCCACACTCACTCCTTCTCCACTGAGACAGGACGTGAGCCCCTACACCCCTCCCACTACACCGGGACCTAGCTGGGCTACTCTGAACCTCTCCCACCACACAGGTTTGGAAGATACCTGAGCCACTCCTTTTGGATCACTCCCAAATGCCTCTTTAGACCCGCTGGAATCCACCAAAGGTCTACCTGTAGCGCAAGCTCCCTGGAGTCAGAGAACTCACACTCCACCGGGTGTTGGCATAGCTCTGGAAAACAGGGACTTAAAATATGCTCTCCAACAAATGAATCATACAGACCCCCACAGTTGTTAACCAAGCATCCCTTTGCCTCACCCTCCAGTGCCTCACACAAGTACTCCACACCACTCTCCTGAGATTGGCAACACAGTGTGTCTGTCACTCAACCCACACTCTTCTGGGCAGTCTCCACATTCACACACCAGGACTTCTACCATGGGGGAACCCCTCTCCCTGCACCTCTCATCTAGAGTCAGTAAAGTGTCCCTCCCACCACTAGGAATATGATCCCCTGTGTCAGTTCCCCAATCTACTTCAGGGACACTGCACACCACTGGAGCTACCTCATAAACCTGAACCCCCTGGTGTATGTTAACCCCCTCCCTCAAGTCAGGCGCCACATCTCTGGGTGTGTGTATTTCTCCCTCAGCACTAGATAACACAATCTTGCTGCCACCATCTGAGCTGGACTCCACCTCCAACTCAGCAAAGCTCACTTCCTGAGCTAAACACTTTTCTTCTTGCGGGACTGAGACACTCATGGCCTCAAGCCTCTCACGCTCCAAATCAAGCTCCCTCATTCTTAATTCATGTGCCAAGGTCAATTTCAGTTCTTCCAAGGCATAATTCTTCTTCCTCTCTATTTCCAATATCTCCATCTCGAGCCTCAAGACTTCTAACTCATGATCTCTAATCCTTTGGTTTTCCTCCAGCTCCTCTGGGGGAAAAACTTCCAGCGGAATGGTTGCTGCCAGCCCCGGAGGCTGCTCTGGACACAGGCAGATCCTGTGACCTGAAACCATCCCCTTGTGCACCCTCATCCACCTCTGCACCATCTGTCTCCCCAGCCTCTTTGGCCTCCCACCAGGCACTTAAGGCCTTCTGTAGCTCCTCCTTCCTGGAGCTGCTCTTCATGGGACATCCAAAGCTCCTGCAGAACTGCTGAGTTGACCTATTTTGTAACCACTTAACATTTCAATATCAAACTCCAGTTCTGCAACATCACTTGCTGGTTTACCCTTCTGAGACATGACGCATGGATGACTCAAGGATCAGATCAAAAATAGAACCAAAAAAGACAGTATGTGGTTGCGTAGTGGTCTGCGCTAAACTAGTGATGTACACCAATCACTGTGGGTCAAGTACAAATACAAGTTCAAATCCTCACCGCTGACCACCAATGTTAGAAATGGGGGTCTCTAGTTGGCAGAGGTAGGTACCTTTGACCAAATAGGGACCCTTGCTTCTAGTCAGGGTAAGGGGGCAACACACTAGATAACCCCTGCTCACCCCTTGGTAGCTTGGCACGAGCAGACAGGCTTATTCCCAAGGCAATGTGTAAAGTATTTGCACCAACACCTACAGTAACCCAGTGAAACACCACAAATGGACACCACAAAGGTTGTTATAAAAATATAGATATCTTTATCTAAATTAGGCAAGACCAAAACGGCAAAAATCCAACATACATAATTAAGCTTTTTCTCTTGGCTGTTCTTTGGTAAGGTTCTTGGTAAGAAAATGAAAATAAACTTGTAGAGTCAGTATGGATGAAAACTCTGCACCAAACGTATGGAAAGTCACTTTAAAACGTGTTCTTATCAATATTGGGCACTTGTCCCTGGTGCGTGGGGCCCCTCTCACCCTTCGATCGGGTTTAGGCCAATTACGGCGTTTACATCCGAAATGCTGCCTCAAAGGTTGGGCTTTAGTGACAATATGCCCCCGCTGTACTTACAGCCGAAATGCTGCCCCGGAATGGTGGAGAAGCGACAAGCTCCTCGGAGCGGGCCCCGGTACCGCAGCACGTCAGCTGTGCCGGTACGGGCCGTCGGGGAAGTACCGGTCGTGAAGGCTTCACTTCGGTGGTGCCGATCGGGGCACTCTCTCACTCCCACCCTGCCCAGGTAGTGACACACAGCAGCGCTGGACCGGGATCCCAGCGTTTACCTGGGGGGTTGCCTCGCTGTCCTCTGTCCTCACGTCGGACGTCCCATGGAGCGGCTCCGGCGCCAGCAGCTGTTCCTTTGCCGAGGGGAGACTCCGGTTGCCAGGCAACACGCTGAAGCTGATCGGGTCACGGCTCCCTCTCTCCCTCGGCACGTAACTCGGGCTGGCGGCGGTGATATTTCCTCTCTGGTGATCATGGTCAGTTCCCCAGCACGCAACTCGGGCCAGCGGCGGTGACGCTTCTTCACTGGTGATCACGATCAGTTTCCCCAGCACGATCACACGGGCCAGCGGCGGTGAAAGCAGGCACGCAGTACTCTTGTAGGTCACGGGTCGGTGGCGGTGAAAGCAGGCACGCAGTACTCTTGTAGGTCACGGGTCGGTGGCGGTGAAAGCAGGCACGCAGTACTTCCCGGATTCCTCACGGCCACAAGTTGGATGCGGGAACACGCACTCAGCAACGCAGAGATGATCACGAGGAGAGCCCCTCTCTCAGCAACACGGGCTCCATGCAGGATACAAGCTGGGTGCAAGCACGCGCACACAGCAGTGACAAGACGTTCTTTGGAAACTTTTGTATCCCTGAGTTTCTATAACAGGAGGCCAGCTCTTCCCAGGCCCTTGGAGACGTTTTCACTGCAGGACACAGCACACAGCAAAGTCCTTTGTTGCAAGCAGGGGACACAGCACACAGCAAAGTCCCTGGTCCTTTCCTCAGTAGAAACAGCAAACTGCATGCCAGCCCTAGACACACTTGGGAAGTACTTCTCCTCAGTCTTTTCAGCTGATCTTCGTTGGCAGGGATTCCTCTTGATCAGGAAGTAGTCTTGGAAACTTTTATATCCCTGTGTTTCCACAACAGTAGGCCAGCTCTTCTCAGGCCCTTGGAGACTTTCTTTTCAGGACACAGCACACAGCAAAGTCCTTTCTTCAAGCAGGGGGACACAGCAAAGTCCTTTTCCTTCCTTTGGTAGAAATAGCAACTGCAGGCCAACCCCAGACACACTGGGGCAGTACTTCTCCTTCAGCTCTTCAACTTTTCTCCTCAGCAAAGGTTCCTCCTTGATTCCAAAGTAGACTAACTTTCAGGGGTTTCAGCTCTAGTATTTATACCCCAAAAGTATTTGTTCTCTATGTGTGAGGGGTCCTGGACCCAGTTCAAACCAGTTCTGGGGGCATTCTGCCAGTGCACATCTTCTTCCTTTGTGAGTGTGGGCCAGGGCCATCAGACACACCGCAGGAGGTGGAGCCAGCATTGTGGAAGGCAGGCACAGCCCTATTCAGGCCCAGCTGCTACTCCTCCCACCACTCCAAATGCAGATAGGTCTATTCAGCCTAGTGCTGACTCACCCAGACTCCTGGAGCCACCCTAGCCCCTGTCACTCTCAAACCAGACAGTCAATCCACAAACAGGCAGAGGCACACAGAAAGGTTGAACAAGAAAATAGCCACTTTCTAAAAGTGCTATTTTGAAACACAGCATTTAAAAACCATCCTTCTTAAAAGATGTGTTATTAAATTCTGAGTTCAGGGATACCAGACTCCAATTTTCTACCTTGCTCCTATGGGAAGCTATGCAGGTAAACATGTTACACAGCATTCCCCATTCTGTCCTATGCGCAAGATAGCCTTTCAATAGTGAAAAACGATTTGGCAGTATTTCACTATCAGGACATGTTACCCACACTAGTACATGTCCTACCTTTCACATACACTGCACCCTGCCCAGGGGGTACCTTGGGCCTCCCATAGGGGTGTCTAATGTATAAGAAAAGGGAAGGGTCAGGCCTGGCAAGTGTGTACACTGGCCAGGTCAACATGGCAGTTAACAAACTGCGCACAGGCACTGCAGTGGCAGGCCTGAGACATCATTTTAGGGCTACTCATGTGGGTGGCACAATCAGTGCTGCAGGCCCACTAGTAGCATTTGAATTACCAGCCCTGGCACGCTCAGTGCACTTTACTAGGGACCTATCAGTAAATCAAATAGACCAATCATGGATAACCAATCACAATAACAATTTACACAGAGAGCATATGCACTTTAGCACTGATCAGCAGTGGTAAAATGCCCAGAGTTCTATAGCCAACAACCACAGGTCAGGAAAAACAAAGGAGGAAGAAGCAAAAAGTTTAGGGATAACCCTGCAAAAAGGGCCATTTCCAACACAACCCCCTTCCAGCCTAAAGCCAGGGTAGACCAATCGATACCTCAATGGGATTCCCTGCTTGGGGCGATAGAACACGGAACCTGGCCCGAACAGCAGGGGTCTATTCCTGTTCTAAGCCTTCCTGAACCCAGTTGGATCCCTCTATCTATACTCTCAGGGCCCACTAGGCTAACCCATGGGGGACCCTTCTCCTCACCTGGGGACCCCATCTGTGCAGCGCCTAAACTTACTTTGCTCACAGATGTGTCCGTACTGGTAGACAGTACCCACCTGGCCAACACAGCGGTGTGGCTCAGTCCACCCCAGGGTGTGACTCCAGCCCCCTCCCAGGGGCAACTCTGTCCACCAGGACAACCAGCCACAGTGGCCACTGACAGCTGTCAGTGATGAGGGCCAGGCCTCATTCCTGTCAGGCCTCTCTAACCTCTGTGGCATCAGAAAGTGGGGGGCAGTGCACCTTTTCTCCCCTTTCCATCCTGCCAAGTCCGATATGGCACCCTGGCACTGGCCCACCAACCCAGGGTCCGCACCCTCAGGACACAACTCTCCCACCAGTTCAGGACCTCTCTCCTGCAACTGGTCTCCCAACCTAGGATCTAAACCCTCAGGTTAAATCGGGGTCAGAGGCGAGGACTCCCTCCCTCTGCCCCCTCTTCCAGAGTTCTGCACCCTCCCACCTGGAGTGGTACCCCTAGAAGCCAAACCGGTCAGGACACTGCTTACAGTCATCCTTCCCTCCAGGTCAGGCGAAACCTGAACCTGCACCCCCAACCTTGGAGCTGAACCCCGCGGCTGAGCACTTGCCTGGCACACCAGGACTTCTGGGGACTCACACAGTATCCCCCCCGAGGGTAACACATGGCTCATGTGTCATGTGACATTCTGCCTGGCGCAGATCTCCAGACCCCTGTCCATCTGACAGTGCGCGAAGATCCCCCAGGACACAAGTGGTGTCACCATGGTCACTCCTAGGAGGCTCAGCCCTTCTGGCTGGCCCCTGCCCCACTGGTTCTCCCACTGGGGAACACATCCCCCTCTCACCCCTCAATCTGGACTTCTGCACCCTCCACTTAGGAGCGGCACCGCCAGACACCAGAACCACTGAAGCTTCGTTTACAGACGTTCCAGGTTCTCCTGACACTAGGAGATCCCCCTCAAATGGCCTACTAGTACAGCCTAGGCCCTCAACCTGGTGTTCCCTTAGGGAACCCTCCAGGCCCTGAGACTGGGTTTTGGGCACTTTGGGACACAGCCCACACTCACTCCTTCTCCACTGAGACAGGACGTGAGCCCCTACACCCCTCCCACTACACCGGGACCTAGCTGGGCTACTCTGAACCTCTCCCACCACACAGGTTTGGAAGATACCTGAGCCACTCCTTTTGGATCACTCCCAAATGCCTCTTTAGACCCGCTGGAATCCACCAAAAGGTCTACCTGTAGCGCAAGCTCCCTGGAGTCAGAGAACTCACACTCCACCGGGTGTTGGCATAGCTCTGGAAAACAGGGACTTAAAATATGCTCTCCAACAAATGAATCATACAGCCCCCCACAGTTATTAACCAAGCATCCCTTTGCCTCACCCTCCAGTGCCTCACACAAGTACTCCACACCACTCTCCTGAGATTGGCAGCACAGTGTGTCTGTCACTCAACCCACACTCTTCTGGGCAGTCTCCACATTCACACACCAGGACTTCTACCATGGGGGAACCCCTCTCTCTGCACCTCTCATCTAGAGTCAGTAAAGTGTCCCTCCCACCACTAGGAATATGATCCCCTGTGTCAGTTCCCCAATCTACTTCAGGGACACTGCACACCACTGGAGCTACCTCATAAACCTGAACCCCCTGGTGTATGTTAACCCCCTCCCTCAAGTCAGGCGCCACATCTCTGGGTGTGTGTATTTCTCCCTCAGCACTAGATAACACAATCTTGCTGCCACCATCTGAGCTGGACTCCACCTCCAACTCAGCAAAGCTCACTTCCTGAGCTAAACACTTTTCTTCTTGCGGGACTGAGACACTCATGGCCTCAAGCCTCTCACGCTCCAAATCAAGCTCCCTCATTCTTAATTCATGTGCCAAGGTCAATTTCAGTTCTTCCAAGGCATAATTCTTCTTCCTCTCTATTTCCAATATCTCCATCTCGAGCCTCAAGACTTCTAACCTCATGATCTCTAATCCTTTGGTTTTCCTCCAGCTCCTCTGGGGGGAAAACTTCCAGCGGAATGGTTGCTGCCAGCCCCGGAGGCTGCTCTGGACACAGGCAGATCCTGCGACCTGAAACCATCCCCTTGTGCACCCTCATCCACCTCTGCACCATCTGTCTCCCCAGCCTCTTTGGCCTCCCACCAGGCACTTAAGGCCTTCTGTAGCTCCTCCTTCCTGGAGCTGCTCTTCATGGGACATCCAAAGCTCCTGCAGAACTGCTGAGTTGACCTATTTTGTAACCACTTAACATTTCAATATCAAACTCCAGTTCTGCAACATCACTTGCTGGTTTACCCTTCTGAGACATGACGCGTGGATGACTCAAGGATCAGATCAAAAATAGAACCAAAAAAGACAGTATGTGGTTGCGTAGTGGTCTGCGCTAAACTAGTGATGTACACCAATCACTGTGGGTCAAGTACAAATACAAGTTCAAATCCTCACCGCTGACCACCAATGTTAGAAATAGGGGTCTCTAGTTGGCAGAGGTAGGTACCTTTGACCAAATAGGGACCCTTGCTTCTAGTCAGGGTAAGGGGGCAACACACTAGATAACCCCTGCTCACCCCCTTGGTAGCTTGGCACGAGCAGACAGGCTTATTCCCAAGGCAATGTGTAAAGTATTTGCACCAACACCTACAGTAACCCAGTGAAACACCACAAATGGACACCACACAGGTTGTTATAAAAATATAGATATCTTTATCTAAATTAGGCAAGACCAAAACGGCAAAAATCCAACATACATAATTAAGCTTTTTCTCTTGACTGTTCTTTGGTAAGGTTCTTGGTAAGAAAATGAAAATAAACTTGTAGAGTCAGTATGGATGAAAACTCTGCTCCAAGCGTATGGAAAGTCACTTTAAAACGTGTTCTTATCAATATTGGGCACTTGTCCCTGGTGCGTGGGGCCCCTCTCACCCTTCGATCGGGTTTAGGCCAATTACGGCGTTTACAGCCGAAATGCTGCCTCAAAGGTTGGGCTTTAGTGACAATATGCCCCCGCTGTACTTACAGCCGAAATGCTGCCCCCAGAATGGTGGAGAAGCGACAAGCTCCTCGGAGCGGGCCCCGGTACCGCAGCACGTCAGCTGTGCCGGTACGGGCCGTCGGGGAAGTACCGGTCATGGAGGCTTCACTTCGGTGGTGCCGATCGGGGCACTCTCTCAGTCCCACCCTGCCCAGGTAGTGACACACAGCAGCGCTGGACCGGGATCCGAGCATTTACCTGGGGGGGGGGGTTGCCTCGCTGTCCTCTGTCCTCACGTTGGATGTCCCACGGAGCGGCTCCGGCGCCAGCAGCTGTTCCTTTGCCGAGGGGAGACTCCGGTTGCCAGGCAACACGCTGAAGCTGATCGGGTCACGGCTCCCTCTCTCCCTCGGCACGTAACTCGGGCTGGCGGCGGTGATATTTCCTCTCTGGTGATCATGGTCAGTTCCCCAGCACGCAACTCGGGCCAGCGGCGGTGACGCTTCTTCACTGGTGATCACGATCAGTTTCCCCAGCACGATCACACGGGCCAGCGGCGGTGAAAGCAGGCACGCAGTACTCTTGTAGGTCACGGGTCGGTGGCGGTGAAAGCAGGCACGCAGTACTTCCCGGATTCCTCACGGCCACAAGTTGGATGCGGGAACACGCACTCAGCAACGCAGAGATGATCACGAGGAGAGCCCCTCTCTCAGCAACACGGGCTCCATGCAGGATACAAGCTGGGTGCAAGCACGCGCACACAGCAGTGACAAGACGTTCTTTGGAAACTTTTGTATCCCTGAGTTTCTATAACAGGAGGCCAGCTCTTCCCAGGCCCTTGGAGACGTTTTCACTGCAGGACACAGCACACTGCAAAGTCCTTTGTTGCAAGCAGGGGGACACAGCACACAGCAAAGTCCCTGGTCCTCTCCTCAGTAGAAACAGCAAACTGCATGCCAGCCCTAGACACACTTGGGAAGTACTTCTCCTCAGTCTTTTCAGCTGATCTTCGTTGGCAGGGATTCCTCTTGATCAGGAAGTAGTCTTGGAAACTTTTATATCCCTGTGTTTCCACAACAGGAGGCCAGCTCTTCTCAGGCCCTTGGAGACTTTCTTTTCAGGACACAGCACACAGCAAAGTCCTTTCTTCAAGCAGGGGGGACACAGCAAAGTCCTTTTCCTTCCTTTGGTAGAAATAGCAAATGCAGGCCAACCCCAGACACACTGGGGCAGCACTTCTCCTTCAGCTCTTCAACTTTTCTCCTCAGCAAAGGTTCCTCCTTGATTCCAAAGTAGACTAACTTTCAGGGGTTTCAGCTCTAGTATTTATACCCCAAAAGTATTTGTTCTCTATGTGTGAGGGGTCCTGGACCCAGTTCAAACCAGTTCTGGGGGCATTCTGCCAGTGCACATCTTCTTCCTTTGTGAGTTTGGGCCAGGGCCATCAGACACACCGAAGGAGGTGGAGCCAGCATTGTGGAAGGCAGGCACAGCCCTATTCAGGCCCAGCTGCTACTCCTCCCACCACTCCAAATGCAGATAGATCTATTCAGCCTAGTGCTGACTCACCCAGACTCCTGGAGCCACCCTAGCCCCTGTCACTCTCAAACCAGACAGTCAATCCACAAACAGGCAGAGGCACACAGAAAGGTTGAACAAGAAAATAGCCACTTTCTAAAAGTGCTATTTTGAAACACAGAATTTAAAAACCATCCTTCTTAAAAGATGTGTTATTAAATTCTGAGTTCAGGGATACCAGACTCCAATTTTCTACCTTGCTCCTATGGGAAGCTACGCAGGTAAACATGTTTCACAGCATTCCCCATTCTGTCCTAAGCGCAAGATAGCCTTTCAATAGTGAAAAACGATTTGGCAGTATTTCACTATCAGGACATGTTACCCACACTAGTACATGTCCTACCTTTCACATACACTGCACCCTGCCCAGGGGGGTACCTTGGGCCTCCCATAGGGGTGTCTAATGTATAAGAAAAGGGAAGGGTCAGGCCTGGCAAGTGTGTACACTGGCCAGGTCAACATGGCAGTTAACAAACTGCGCACAGGCACTGCAGTGGCAGGCCTGAGACATCATTTTAGGGCTACTCATGTGGGTGGCACAATCAGTGCTGCAGGCCCACTAGTAGCATTTGAATTACCAGCCCTGGCACGCTCAGTGCACTTTACTAGGGACCTATCAGTAAATCAAATAGACCAATCATGGATAACCAATCACAATAACAATTTACACAGAGAGCATATGCACTTTAGCACTGATCAGCAGTGGTAAAATGCCCAGAGTTCTATAGCCAACAACCACAGGTCAGGAAAAACAAAGGAGGAAGAAGCAAAAAGTTTAGGGATAACCCTGCAAAAAGGGCCATTTCCAACACAACCCCCTTCCAGCCTAAAGCCAGGGTAGACCAATCGATACCTCAATGGGATTCCCTGCTTGGGGCGATAGAACACGGAACCTGGCCCGAACAGCAGGGGTCTATTCCTGTTCTAAGCCTTCCTGAACCCAGTTGGATCCCTCTATCTATACTCTCAGGGCCCACTAGGCTAACCCATGGGGGACCCTTCTCCTCACCTGGTGACCCCATCTGTGCAGTGCCTAAACTTACTTTGCTCACAGATGTGTCCGTACTGGTAGACAGTACCCACCTGGCCAACACAGCGGTGTGGCTCAGTCCACCCCCAGGGTGTGACTCCAGCCCCCCTCCCAGGGGCAACTCTGTCCACCAGGACAACCAGCCACAGTGGCCACTGACAGCTGTCAGTGATGAGGGCCAGGCCTCATTCCTGTTAGGCCTCTCTAACCTCTGTGGCATCAGAAAGTGGGGGGCAGTGCACCTTTTCTCCCCTTTCCATCCTGCCAAGTCAGGTATGGCACCCTGGCACTGGCCCACCAACCCAGGGTCCGCACCCTCAGGACACAACTCTCCCACCAGTTCAGGACCTCTCTCCTGCAACTGGTCTCCCAACCTAGGATCTAAACGCTCAGGTTAAATCGGGGTCAGAGGCGAGGACTCCCTCCCTCTGCCCCCTCTTCCAGAGTTCTGCACCCTCCCACCTGGAGTGGTACCCCTAGAAGCCAAACCGGTCAGGACACTGCTTACAGTCATCCTTCCCTCCAGGTCAGGCGAAACCTGAACCTGCCCCCCCAACCTTGGAGCTGAACCCCGTGGCTGAGCACTTGCCTGGCACACCAGGACTTCTGGGGACTCACACAGTATCCCCCCCCGAGGGTAACACATGGCTCATGTGTCGTGTGACATTCTGCCTGGTGCAGATCTCCAGACCCCTGTCCATCTGACAGTGCGCGAAGATCCCCCAGGACACAAGTGGTGTCACCATGGTCACTCCTAGGAGGCTCAGCCCTTCTGGCTGGCCCCTGCCCCACTGGTTCTCCCACTGGGGAACACATCCCCCTCTCACCCCTCAATCTGGACTTCTGCACCCTCCACTTAGGAGCGGCACCGCCAGACACCAGAACCACTGAAGCTCCGTTTACAGACGTTCCAGGTTCTCCTGACACTAGGAGATCCCCCTCAAATGGCCTACTAGTACAGCCTAGGCCCTCAACCTGGTGTTCCCTTAGGGAACCCTCCAGGCCCTGAGACTGGGTTTTGGGCACTTTGGGACACAGCCCACACTCACTCCTTCTCCACTGAGACAGGACGTGAGCCCCTACACCCCTCCCACTACACCGGGACCTAGCTGGGCTACTCTGAACCTCTCCCACCACACAGGTTTGGAAGATACCTGAGCCACTCCTTTTGGATCACTCCCAAATGCCTCTTTAGACCCGCTGGAATCCACCAAAGGTCTACCTGTAGCGCAAGCTCCCTGGAGTCAGAGAACTCACACTCCACCGGGTGTTGGCATAGCTCTGGAAAACAGGGACTTAAAATATGCTCTCCAACAAATGAATCATACAGCCCCCCACAGTTGTTAACCAAGCATCCCTTTGCCTCACCCTCCAGTGCCTCACACAAGTACTCCACACCACTCTCCTGAGATTGGCAACACAGTGTGTCTGTCACTCAACCCACACTCTTCTGGGCAGTCTCCACATTCACACACCAGGACTTCTACCATGGGGGAACCCCTCTCCCTGCACCTCTCATCTAGAGTCAGTAAAGTGTCCCTCCCACCACTAGGAATATGATCCCCTGTGTCAGTTCCCCAATCTACTTCAGGGACACTGCACACCACTGGAGCTACCTTATAAACCTGAACCCCCTGGTGTATGTTAACCCCCTCCCTCAAGTCAGGCGCCACATCTCTGGGTGTGTGTATTTCTCCCTCAGCACTAGATAACACAATCTTGCTGCCACCATCTGAGCTGGACTCCACCTCCAACTCAGCAAAGCTCACTTCCTGAGCTAAACACTTTTCTTCTTGCGGGACTGAGACACTCATGGCTTCAAGCCTCTCACGCTCCAAATCAAGCTCCCTCATTCTTAATTCATGTGCCAAGGTCAATTTCAGTTCTTCCAAGGCATAATTCTTCTTCCTCTCTATTTCCAATATCTCCATCTCGAGCCTCAAGACTTCTAACTCATGATCTCTAATCCTTTGGTTTTCCTCCAGCTCCTCTGGGGGAAAAACTTCCAGCGGAATGGTTGCTGCCAGCCCCGGAGGCTGCTCTGGACACAGGCAGATCCTGTGACCTGAAACCATCCCCTTGTGCACCCTCATCCACCTCTGCACCATCTGTCTACCCAGCCTCTTTGGCCTCCCACCAGGCACTTAAGGCCTTCTGTAGCTCCTCCTTCCTGGAGCTGCTCTTCATGGGACATCCAAAGCTCCTGCAGAACTGCTGAGTTGACCTATTTTGTAACCACTTAACATTTCAATATCAAACTCCAGTTCTGCAACATCACTTGCTGGTTTACCCTTCTGAGACATGACGCGTGGATGACTCAAGGATCAGATCAAAAATAGAACCAAAAAACACAGTATTTGGTTGCGTAGTGGTCTGCGCTAAACTAGTGATGTACACCAATCACTGTGGGTCAAGTACAAATACAAGTTCAAATCCTCACCGCTGACCACCAATGTTAGAAATGGGGGTCTCTAGTTGGCAGAGGTAGGTACCTTTGACCAAATAGGGACCCTTGCTTCTAGTCAGGGTAAGGGGGCAACACACTGTAGATAACCCCTGCTCACCCCCTTGGTAGCTTGGCACGAGCAGACAGGCTTATTCCCAAGGCAATGTGTAAAGTATTTGCACCAACACCTACAGTAACCCAGTGAAACACCACAAATGGACACCACACAGGTTGTTATAAAAATATAGATATCTTTATCTAAATTAGGCAAGACCAAAACGGCAAAAATCCAACATACATAATTAAGCTTTTTCTCTTGACTGTTCTTTGGTAAGGTTCTTGGTAAGAAAATGAAAATAAACTTGTAGAGTCAGTATGGATGAAAACTCTGCTCCACACGTATGGAAAGTCACTTTAAAACGTGTTCTTATCAATATTGGGCACTTGTCCCTGGTGCGTGGGGCCCCTCTCACCCTTCGATCGGGTTTAGGCCAATTACGGCGTTTACAGCCGAAATGCTGCCTCAAAGGTTGGGCTTTAGTGACAATATGCCCCCGCTGTACTTACAGCCGAAATGCTGCCCCCGGAATGGTGGAGAAGCGACAAGCTCCTCGGAGCACGTCAGCTGTGCTGGTACGGGCCGTCGGGGAAGTACCGGTCGTGGAGGCTTCACTTCGGTGGTGCCGATCGGGGCACTCTCTCACTCCCACCCTGCCCAGGTAGTGACACACAGCAGCGCTGGACCGGGATCCGAGCGTTTACCTGGGGGGGTTGCCTCGCTGTCCTCTGTCCTCACTTCGGACGTCCCACGGAGCGGCTCCGGCGCCAGCAGCTGTTCCTTTTCCGAGGGGAGACTCCGGTTGCCAGGCAACGCTCTGAAGCTGATCGCGTCACGGCTCCCTCTCTCCCTCGGCACGTAACTCGGGCTGGCGGCGGTGATATTTCCTCTCTGGTGATCATGGTCAGTTCCCCAGCACGCAACTCGGGCCAGCGGCGGTGACGCTTCTTCACTGGTGATCACGATCAGTTTCCCGAGCACGATCACACGGGCCAGCGGCGGTGAAAGCAGGCACGCAGTACTCTTGTAGGTCACGGGTCGGTGGCGGTGAAAGCAGGCACGCAGTACTTCCCAGATTCCTCACGGCCACAAGTTGGATGCGGGAACACGCACTCACAACGCAGAGATGATCACGAGGAGAGCCCCTCTCTCAGCAACACGGGCTCCATGCAGGATACAAGCTGGGTGCAAGCACGCGCACACAGCAGTGACAAGACGTTCTTTGGAAACTTTTGTATCCCTGAGTTTCTATAACAGGAGGCCAGCTCTTCTCAGGCCCTTGGAGACGTTTTCACTGCAGGACACAGCACACAGCAAAGTCCTTTGTTGCAAGCAGGGGGTCACAGCACACAGCAAAGTCCCTGGTCCTCTCCTCAGTAGAAACAGCAAACTGCATGCCAGCCCTAGACACACTTGGGAAGTACTTCTCCTCAGTCTTTTCAGCTGATCTTCGTTGGCAGGGATTCCTCTTGATCAGGAAGTAGCCTTGGAAACTTTTATATCCCTGTGTTTCCACAACAGGAGGCCAGCTCTTCTCAGGCCCTTGGAGACTTTCTTTTCAGGACACAGCACACAGCAAAGTCCTTTCTTCAAGCAGGGGGGACACAGCAAAGTCCTTTTCCTTCCTTTGGTAGAAATAGCAACTGCAGGCCAACCCCAGACACACTGGGGCAGTACTTTTCCTTCAGCTCTTCAACTTTTCTCCTCAGCAAAGGTTCCTCCTTGATTCCAAAGTAGACTAACTTTCAGGGGTTTCAGCTCTAGTATTTATACCCCAAACGTATTTGTTCTCTATGTGTGAGGGGTCTTGGACCCAGTTCAAACCAGTTCTGGGGGCATTCTGCCAGTGCACATCTTCTTCCTTTGTGAGTGTGGGCCAGGGCCATCAGACACACCGCAGGAGGTGGAGCCAGCATTGTGGAAGGCAGGCACAGCCCTATTCAGGCCCAGCTGCTACTCCTCCCACCACTCCAAATGCAGATAGATCTATTCAGCCTAGTGCTGACTCACCCAGACTCCTGGAACCACCCTAGCCCCTGTCACTCTCAAACCAGACAGTCAATCCACAAACAGGCAGAGGCACACAGAAAGGTTGAACAAGAAAATAGCCACTTTCTAAAAGTGCTATTTTGAAACACAGAATTTAAAAACCATCCTTCTTAAAAGATGTGTTATTAAATTCTGAGTTCAGGGATACCAGACTCCAATTTTCTACCTTGCTCCTATGGGAAGCTATGCAGGTAAACATGTTACACAGCATTCCCCATTCTGTCCTATGGGCAAGATAGCCTTTCAATAGTGAAAAACGAATTTGGCAGTATTTCACTATCAGGACATGTTACCCACACTAGTACATGTCCTACCTTTCACATACACTGCACCCTGCCCAGGTGGGTACCCTGGGCCTCCCATAGGGGTGTCTAATGTGTAAGAAAAGGGAAGGGTCAGGCCTGGCAAGTGGGTACACTGGCCAGGTCAACATGGCAGTTAACAAACTGCGCACAGGCACTGCAGTGGCAGGCCTGAGACATCATTTTAGGGCTACTCATGTGGGTGGCACAATCAGTGCTGCAGGCCCACTAGTAGCATTTGAATTACCAGCCCTGGCACACTCAGTGCACTTTACTAGGAACCTACCAGTAAATCAAATAGACCAATCATGGATAACCAATCACAATTTACACAAAGAGCATATGCACTTTAGCACTGATCAGCAGTGGTAAAATGCCCAGAGTTCTATAGCCAACAACCACAGGTCAGGAAAAACAAGGGAGGAAGAAGCAAAATGTTTAGGGATAACCCTGCAAAAAGGGCCATTTATATATATATATATATATATATATATATATATATATATATATATATATATATATATATATATATATAGATATATATAGATATATTATATATATAGATATATATATATATATATATATCCAACTCCAAAACGCTCCTAGACAAGATCCGGACCCGTGGAAGGTGGTCCCCGGGGGAGCACCCGGAAGTAAATCCAACAAAGTTCCACATACAGCGAAGTAAGTGCACTCTCAGGACACGTTCCACTTGAGATTTCAAAAGAAGTTTAATTCAGCTCTAACGCAACGCGTTTCGGCAGTTACGCCTTGCTCACACGTATAGAGGTTACCAAAACACTGTGCATTATATCCGGTGGGTGCAAACGTAAACGATGCATTCACATGAACATAAACAAAGGACTGTGTACTACGACGTTTCTCAAAGTATGGCGGCCATTACAGAACATGCAAAGTTAAATAACATACAAATATAACTTGTTGCCATGGAATACATTTGTTACAAGGTTGACTATATTACTACGTTAAAGTAAATACATGAAGTATGCACCATAAAATAATATCGCAACATGAAGGATGAGTTAAGATCAAGATTGCATGAATACCTGAACAGCAGGGTAATCGGCCAAAACGTAAAGAGAATTACTTTCATAAGTATTTCAGGTCTAATAAATGCAGCCTTTGTCCTGAGTTAAAAAACTCAAATGAAAATCCACCCATAATAAAAAGCTTGTGACAAATTAAATCAAAAAGTGCCAATGAAATAGTGTTATGTCCCATAGGTTAATAGTACCGAGGCAGACTCAATATAATGTATAGTCGGAACATTTCCCACGGGGGAACCACACCCCTTGAGTTGTATACTAAATATCTCTTGATAGACATGACCTGTATTGGGCAAGTGCCCCAATCTGATGCTACACGGCATCATGTTGCCAAAAGAAGGCAAGTGCCTTTTTCACTTTGTGACATTGTCACAGTTATCCAAAACTAGCCACCTCATACTAGAAATTGTCAATACTATCGCTATGCTCGAGAATACATGGCAAGTGCCCTTATCATATTGAGAGCAATAGATCCAGATATTAAAGGTTGGCCATGACGAACTACTGAGGGTATGGATTACCAAAAAACTGCCTAACGGGAAGTACACAACGATGTAAGATACAAAATGCATCTAGAACCATATCAGGAGACAAAAATAACATAATATAAACATAGAAAAAATTGTCAAACCACAGATGTGTGCTCTTGACTTAATTGAAGTGGCATCGCCATGTGTCTCTGGAAAAAAGGTTAGGGGACCCGTGAAGGTGAACTACTGAGGTAGAGTGGGCCCCTTCCTTTCCTCCTGTAGTAAAAAGGGAAAAGGAAAAGTAAAGATTAAAATATGAGAAAAAACTCATACTGTACAAAAGAATATAACATTTACAGTAATAATTACCATAAACAACCCTAAGAGACAAGTGAAGACAACAGAGGGGAGAAACAAAAGAACATAACGGTTTATGTCATATACAAATGTATCCGTAGCTCTTCATCAAGGTTTAACCCCCCAGGGCTTTTGGTCTGGAGATCAATAATGTACTTAGATTCACACTGTCTCAGTTTCAAAGCTCTATCCCCTCCCCTAGGTGGTCTGGGAATATGTTCAAGTATGAAGAAACTGAGCAAATTGCAATTCGAAAAATGATGCTCTTGAAAATGGCGTGCAACAGGGTATTGCTGATCTTGTTTAGTGATAGCTCGCATATGCTCAAGTACATATTTTTTAGCTGGATGTATCGTACTGCCAATGTACCTGAGCCTACACGGGCACTCCAAACAATAAATCACAAATGGTGTACCACATGTGAGAAATTGGGTTATCTGTTTCTTTTTGTCACCCACAATGGTAAATTCCTTGTGCATATAGCTGGTTTTACAGGCCTTACAATGCCCGCAAGGGAAAAACCCACACAACCCTTGGTTTTTTATGGTATTGTGTAATGTGATGTCACTGTGTACAAGTTTGTCCCTTAAGCTCACCCCCTTCCTATAGGTGATGCTAGGTCTCTCACTAATCAAAGGACCGATATTGGGGTCACTCTTGAGAATATCCCAGTGTCTGGACAACATGTTCCTGATGTTATTGGAACTCCTGTTGTAAGTGAGAATGATCCTAGTACTGCTCTCTTTGTCATTCTCAATCGCAGAACTCGCTGGAGTCGAAAGAAGTGTGTCCGTACGTTGTACTTGGTCTACTTTTTTGATGGCTTTATTGAGAACCCATTGTGGGTACCCAGACATCACATTACACAATACCATAAAAAACCAAGGGTTGTGTGGGTTTTTCCCTTGCGGGCATTGTAAGGCCTGTAAAAACAGCTATATGCACAAGGAATTTACCATTGTGGGTGACAAAAAGAAACAGATAACCCAATTTCTCACATGTGGTGCACCATTTGTGATTTATTGTTTGGAGTGCCCATGTAGGCTCAGGTACATTGGCAGTACGATACATCCAGCTAAAAAACGTGTACTTGAGCATATGCGAGCTATCACTAAACAAGATCAGCAATACCCTGTTGCACGCCATTTTCAAGAGCATCATTTTTCGAATTGCAATTTGCTCAGTTTCTTCATACTTGAACATATTCCCAGACCACCTAGGGGAGGGGATAGAGCTTTGAAACTGAGACAGTGTGAATCTAAGTACATTATTGATCTCCAGACCAAAAGCCCTGGGGGGTTAAACCTTGATGAAGAGCTACGGATACATTTGTATATGACATAAACCGTTATGTTCTTTTGTTTCTCCCCACTGTTGTCTTCACTTGTCTCTTAGGGTTGTTTATGGTAATTATTACTGTAAATGTTATATTCTTTTGTACAGTATGAGTTTTTTTCTCATATTTTAATCTTTACTTTTCTTTTTCCCTTTTCACTACAGGAGGAAAGGAAGGGGCCCACTCTACCTCAGTAGTTCACCTTCACGGGTCCCTAACCTTTTTCCAGAGACACATGGCGATGCCACTTCAATTTAGTCAAGAGCACACATCTGTGGTTTGACAATTTTTCTATGTTTATATTATGTTATTTTTGTCTCCTGATATGGTTCTAGATGCATTTTGTATCTTACATCATTGTGTACTTCCCGTTAGGCAGTTTTTGGTAATCCATACCCTCAGTAGTTCGTCATGGCCAACCTTTAATATCTGGATCTATTGCTCTCAATATGATAAGGGCACTTGCCATGTATTCTCGAGCATAGCGATAGTATTTACAATTTCTAGTATGAGGTGGCTAGTTTTGGATAACTGTGACAATGTCACATAGTGAAAAAGGCACTTGCCGTCTTTTGGCAACATGATGCCGTGTAGCATCAGATTGGGGCACTTGCCCAATACAGGTCATGTCTATCAAGAGATATTTAGTATACAACTCAAGGGGTGTGGTTCCCCCGTGGGAAATGTTCCGACTATACATTATATTGAGTCTGCCTCGGTACTATTAACCTAGGGGACATAACACTATTTCATTGGCACTTTTTGATTTAATTTGTCACAAGCTTTTTATTATGGGTGGATTTTCATTTGAGTTTTTTTAACTCAGGACAAAGGCTGCATTTATTAGACCTGAAATACTTATGAAAGTAATTCTCTTTTACGTTTTGGCCGATTACCCTGCTGTTCAGGTATTCATGCAATCTTGATCTTAACTCATCCTTCATGTTGCGATGTTATTTTATGGTGCATACTTCATGTATTTACTTTAACGTAGTAATATAGTCAACCTTGTAACAAATGTATTCCATGGCAACAAGTTATATTTGTATGTTATTTAACTTTGCATGTTCTGTAATGGCCGCCATACTTTGGGAAACGTCGTAGTACACAGTCCTTTGTTTATGTTCATGTGAATGCATCGTTTACGTTTCCACCCACCGGATATAATGCACAGTGTGTTGGTAACCTCTATACGTTGTGAGCAAGGCGTAACTGCTGAAACGCGTTGCGTTAGAGCTGAATTAAACTTCTTTTGAAATCTCAAGTGGAACGTGTCCTGAGAGTGCACTTACTTCGCTGTATGTGGAACTTTTATATATATATATATATATATATATATATATATATATATATATATATTGATATATATATATTGATATATAGCTATATATATATCTATATATATGTCTATATATATATATATAGATATATGTGTGTATTCGTTTTTTTCATTTTACAATATGCATGAGTTAATATGTTTTTCATGCATGTCTTATATAAGCATACATGCCTACAGTAATACTGCTATCTATTTGGATTCAAGCATGTGAATCTATGGAAGATTCAATGCTGGAGAAGAAAATAAGTTACTTACCTGTAACTGTGGTTCTCCAGTATTGGTATCTTTCATAGACTCACATGCGACCCACCCTCCTCCCCATAGAGGCTCCCCTGGCTTCATTTACACGCTTAACTTTCACTTGTGCTCGAAAATCTGAGAGCCTGGAGCCTCTGTGGAAAGGGTTCTAGAGTGTGCTGTCACCTGATTGACTGGACTTTGGACCATTCCTAATGACTAGGACGAGATATTAAAGTCAATATTGTTTCTACATTAACTTCAATGTTAAGGTCATTACTTACTGCTTTTAATGTGCCGTGGGACTCCCACTTCGAAGAAGGGGAATGATTTAAGTATGTGAATCTATGAAAGAAACCAATACTGGAGTACCACAGTTACAGGTAAGTAACTTATTTTCACCTCTACATTAGACAGTGCAACCAATTTGACTACACAATGAGGACCAGGAATTGGTAGCCAAGTTTAAAAAGGTTTATTACAAATTAGTAATCAGATTCAAATAGATCACTTTGAATACCATGCTACAAAGGTATAGGATAACAACAGTGAGACCAAGTCTCCTAAAGAGATTTAGGCAGACTAATATAAAGCATAGAAGTAACTCAGTCAGGGCAATGCACGCCAGGAGCAGCAATATCTAATGCTGAGAAAACAATCTTAAGTTCTCTTGTCTATACATTAGTAATCTAAATCTCCCAAGCACAGTCCATAGAGGAAGAACGGTTCAGTTAGAGTATAGAGTTTCAGATATCAAAGAGTTCCATCATAGAAACAGGCACATGGCAAAGTGGATTAAGTAGAACAAATATCAGCATCTCAGGAGCTCGGTCAAGAGTCTCCCATAGGTCTGGAATAATTGTTAGTCTGAACCACACTTCAGAAAGACTCACAAACGGGAATGTTGAGGTAAAACCTCTCAAGGTCCATTTAAAAATAATGGGGAATCATGGAAAGGATATGCAAGTGGTCAAAGAAGAATTCTGCAATGGATCTCACGAAAGAAATTCAGCAAATAAGTCAGCCAAGAGTTCAGCAAGGAGGTCTGCTGTAAAGAAGGTTCCGTAGAGTTCTCAAAAGAAGTTCTGAAGACATGGGAACGACATCTTCTCACACACATAACAGGGAAGAATAGTCCTTTTGTAAGCATTCTGGTTCTTGTGTGCTTTCATCAAGGTCTACTTATCAGGCTATAGATCTATCTCGAATACAAGAATGTATCTATTCTAAACTAACAATGTGTGTTAAAGCCTGTAGGAAGAAGCCACATTAGCAAGAACTAAATTACAGTGATTTTATGAAATGCAGCATGGTAGAATACAGCAGTCGCGGTCGGTGTAGGTGTGCCGGCCGGGCGGTGACGTGGGGCGGGAGAGGGGCAGGGTGGGGGGTAGCAAAGTATGGATTACGGACCTATACAGGTAAGTAAACATTTAAATCAATAAAACGAATTTCGTTGGGCGCACTGCATCGCCAAATGCGATGCAGTGCGCGCAACGAAATTCGTTTTAAGGATTTAAATGTTTACTTACCTGTATAGGTCCGTAATCCATACTTTGCTACCCCCCACCCTGCCCCTCCCCCGCCCCACATCACCGCCCCACATCACCGCCCGGCCGGCACACCTACACCGACCGCGACTGGAATACAGGTCTACAGAATCATGTCAATTTAAGGTATTAATTCACTAGCCCACATTTAATATGTGTGCACACAATTACACACATAAATGAATAAAATTATTTAGTACTTTAGTTCATAATGTATTAGCATAAAGTAAATACTCAAATTACTCAATAGTAAGTTTGACTTAGAACTATGTTTCAAAGTACATATGTGTTACATTAATGCATACACTGCACAAATCATATAATTTTAATTGCAACCACATTCTACACATTTAAGGATGGTGAAAAACTAATATTTATGGCATTGAAAGTTACACAGACAATTCAGCACATGTTTAGGAGTCATAAGTCACATATCAGTAACGAAGCACAACAACATGAACAGGGTGGTTCTTTTCATTTAATCAAATGGTTATTTCTAGATCATTTATTAAACGCATGTCTATTGACTAAGAACGGTCACTAAATTAAGCATCAGAAACATTTCTGTTAACATTGTCAAACCACACTATGTAAGTAAATCCCTAAATTCTACAGTGAAAGCATTCTTCAATACAGAGGTCTAGTGTAATCATTGTCTCACATAAAAAACATGTGAAAAGTGCACGTTCATTATATTCTTCAGTGAACATTTTATTAAACTTCTGCGGCATGTAAAGAGTGAACAACTTTGCGCTGCACCACTTTCTTGATGTCAGGTGATCTGTCCAGGTGTATCTTCCATGCACAGCTTCCTTCTGTGACTCACATTCCTTTTTGTGTGACTGTAGGTATTGGACATAAATAGGAGGAAACACCTTCTACCTTAAGTAGATTTTCACCTAGTCATGGCTACATGCTGCAAAACGACACAAGTTGATTTTCTGCCTGTCATCCCGAGCCCTTCCATCAGAGGCATTGCTGCTCAGGTATAGAGGGGTTCATGGCACAGCTTGTATCTGACACTTTATTCTCACACTGCAAGGTTAATGTTGAAACTTTTCAGTCTACTTTGTGGCAGCTGTGCTCAGCACATCAACTCTGTAGGTGATTGGCTTCCATAAAATAACAATACACAGGATTAACATTATGTTTTGCACTGCTCAGTTTATGACTAAAGTGTTGTGTCGTGATTGATATATCTGTAGTAAAGTGAGAAATGTAGTTGTTTTGTATTTACAGATACATGAGTAGACTGGAACAGCTGCTGGTGCAGAAAGAGGAGGAACACCAAATGTCCAAGGAAGTTCTCTAGCCTCCACCATGCTTCCATGCGAATGCAATACACAACACTTTATTAAACAGTAGAATATTAAGGTAGACTACATATCCCCACTCACAAAAGGAGCAAAAAATTAAATAACAAGAGTACAAGATCTAACTTGGAAAAGAAAATGAAAGAACCACTCGTATACAATATTTAGGAAACTTATAATGAATCTTACATATTTTGACTTCCATTGCCAATGCATCTGCATCCAATTGTCAGTTTCTTACCAGTGGAACAATGAGTCTGAAAATACCATCTAGGGCCAAACATTGCCATACTTTATTTTGACATTCAGTTGCCACCATCTGTGCTGGACTTAGCTTCAAAGCCATCTCAGAGCCCATACATGCACCGCCTCCCATCAATTTATGGATCTGCACATTCAAACCTGGCCACCAGTAGAAGGTAACTGATCTTTTTATACTACTCATGCCTATGTATGTTAATATTTTATCCTTCCTCACATATATGAGTAGAATCAATTGCTGTTTCCCTGAACAGCAAGTGTCCATTAAAGTTCAGTTCCTGCTCTGCATTCGCAAATGGACATGACTATGGATCCACCATCATAACCCTTTGCCAACCATGCAAGACACATTGTTTCATTCTGTCCAACACTTTATCCTGTCCTTGACTGGTAACTAAGGAAAACTGTCATGACACTGTTGTGCCCCGGCACACACTGCACTTCTAGATGGTTTTCTTATAATTTGCCACTCAGGGGGACTACAAGAAAGGCTGAATTATTGCTTCTGCTCAGTGTCAGTATGCCCATCAGTATTTTGTGATCTGTTAATACTTTAAAATATATGCCCCATAAATAATGCCAGAGATGCTAAACCACTCACAAAATGGCCGGTAGCTCTAGTCAATCACAGAGCATCTCATCTCAGCTAGTGATAATACCCTAGATCCAAACACCATATTGCACATCCTTTTTAGGTCGAGCCTAGAGTCAGCACGCATGCGCTGCTCTGCGAGGCATGTTGTATTCTGTCTGTGGGCTTTGGCCACGCCCACCACTTGTCATTGGTTCCTCTCTGTGCCTTTCAGAGTGCCTTTCTTTTGTGTGGTGAATTGGTGTCATTTGTCCCTCCTTTTGGTGTGTTTTTCACACCCATGGCAACTGGCCCTGTTACACAGGTCATTTCACTTCAGGTCATTTTACAAAATTGCGGCACACTCTTTTTTAACATTTGTTTTTGGCTGGAACACTAGCGCTTGTGTTTTGAGTTGCTGTGCGCTTGTGCTTTGTTTAACATTTGTTTTTGGCAGGAACAATAGCACTTGTGCGTACCTTCCCACCCTGTAATCCTTTACATGCCCTCCCCGGTCTGTCTGCGCGCTGGTTAACATTTGTTTTTGGCTGGAAAACTAGCACTCATGTTTTGTTTAACAGTTGTTTTCGGCCCGATCACTAGCACTCGTGTGTACCTCCCCCACCCTGTAATCCTTGACATGCTCTCTCCAGTCTGTCTATGCGTTGGAGGAGACTAATACATGCAAGTTATAGAACATTAATTTCTCTGTGGAAAAATGGCCATTACGCGGTCATTCTTGTTAAACTCTGTTGGGACAGGACCACCACTAGACCGTATCTATTAGTATCCACTCATAACACACTTTTCCTTGTTACACCAAAACATTTTAACGTGGAAGCCTTCACAACTTCTACATGTTTTCTTATTATCCTCAAAATATGGAACCCATTTTGCATAATACACACATATTCCGGAAAAAGACAACCACTGTTCCTTCTTGTTAGGTGCTGATGTCCATTCAGTAACTTTGATCGAACAATCTCTGGGCTTCACCCATTCCCCGGAAATTCAGTGGCCCAACTTGCACTTATTTCATCTGGAAATGAAACTATTCACTCTAAACATTGTGCACAGTAGTGATAAATCTTCAATGTGGGTTTTTTCACTGAACTTAAAAGGACAGATATTGTCCAGAAAGCAACAGATTGCCACAAGGACCTTAAGTCTTCTGTACTCCAGATGAATGTCCCCCATTACCCAAAACTTTTTTTGTAGCGTTTCACTCCTTATTTGAGCATTAGCCTTGTCATATGACACCTCTTGATATAGAGGCAGATCTACACAAAGCTGCACAAACTTGTGTATTGACTCTCCATCTGCACTGGTCTCTCATAGAGAAATGTAACGTTCTAATACCACATTCAGTTTAGATATGAAATAAAGGCCTATGTGGCTGGTAGCTCCCTTAAATTTATTGTTACAATGAAGGAGGTTGCAACCAGGGCAAGTCTTTGGCCACTGTATTCATCTAAGGCCCTCATTACGATGAGGGTCAGAAAGCCTCTGACACCAGGTCGGAGGCTTACCGAGCCTCATCGCGGTTTCAGTTTCGACCGCCGCATTACAATGCAGGCGGTCGAAACTGAAACCAGCTGGTCATTCCGGCTGGATTCCAACGGGCTGAAGGAGCCTGTCGGCCAGTCGAAGACCGGTCCGTAATCCCTATGGATGACATTTCCGCCATAGGGATTACAATGTCGGTTTCCGACATGGAAAGCCTGTGGGAAACCGACATTGGGGGCCCCTAGCAGGGCCACCTTCATCCTGCGGCCTCCTTGTTGGGGGATGAGGGGGCACCTATGGTGCACCTCACTGTTAATCCCTGCACCACGCAGCAGGCACCTAAGTTGCCTACCACACAGTGCAGGGATGAACAGATTCTCCCATTTGTTTACCGCCTCAGCACAAACTCCCAAATACAAATGGGAGTATGCGACCGCACCATGTGGGGGTAGGGTAATGATGACAAGCAGTGTAGGACTGGCCTACTTGGCAATTTAGCAGTACCAGAAGGGCAGGTCTGACAGGTCAGTGTGTGTGGGTCTGCTTTTTGGCTGGTTGTGGGCCTGTTTTGTGGCCTGGTGGGCCAGTTTTTACTGGTGATTTCCCTTATTTGTCACAAAAATTGCATGCACCAAGCACAAATACCTTGACACTTGCTGTAGAGCTGACTGACCGGAAGAGGGCGGAGCCAGAGCCAGTGCCGGAGAAGGAGCTTGTCCCGGAGTTGGGGCCGTCTCCCTACTGTCTCCCCTCGCCGAAAAGAGGACAATTACTAGGTGCACTTGAGGCAACCGCCGGTAACTGCCAACCATCGGCCGCAAGCGAGCACAGCAGAAAGCGAGTTCAGCACCATCAGACGGCTGCTGAGGAGAGCGTGCCCAGAGCTGCGCAGAGGTGGCCCGGTTAGATCTGGGTGCAGCCTGCGCTAGCTCCGAGCCACACTGGCCCCACCCACCGGCAGAAGCGACCTCGAGCGACCTCGAGATTTTCTAGCAGATCAGTGGGTCAGAAGTCCGGAAAATAGGGCAGCAGGTCGATAAGGCGCAGTCTGGCTAAGTGTGGCTCAGTGCGGACCTTTACGACCTTCGCTTCTTCACCGTTTTATCGGGGCCACTAGAGTCATCAGAATCGGAGACGACAGAGCCGATCCATCACTTTTGACCCCTGACCCCTCCGGTTGCTAAGGTGCTCGCAAGAAGGTAAGATAAGGATGCAATAAGGTAAGATAAGGGGCTTGGTGGTCTGGGGGCTGGGCGGGGTTGGGCTTGTGGGGTTGGCTGGGCCACCTCACGGGGAGGCTAGTTCAATCTCTATCCACCCCATCTACTCCACCCAGCCCATCCAGTACGCTGGCCTAAGCCCTGCCCTGCTCTCCCTAAAGCCTCAGCCTCAAAACAGGAAAGACGCGCCTGGGGGAGCAGTAAGAGACTTTTTGGATTTGAGAGCAACCTCTCGACCACAGACAATGAGATCGGGGAAGCCCAGAGGTGGAGAAGGAAAATCCCAGGGGAATACAAAAAAAGGAAGAGGGGGCCCTCGTAATACAGAGGCAGACGCAGATACGGCCACGGGCAGGGGGATGGGTTCCCGCAGGCTGATATCTGAGAGAGAGTCCGACAATGAGCCCGGTCTACACACAGACATAGCATCTTCAAACAACATAAAACAAGGGTCGTTGAGTTCCGCCCCCAGTGCTGCCGAGGACGCCTTTGCTGACGATACAGAAAGCAGCAAAGTAAAAAGTAAAAAGGGAAAAAAAGATGACGACGCAATAGCTAACCCCGCCCATGGGGCATACGGCCCGGACTTTAAAGCCAGCAAGCGGGCGTTGATATCTGACTTTCTGAAAGTATGCCACAGGCTTTCAACAGGAAGCAGTAAGGATCACACAGAAAATAAAGACTGCGTCGACGTCGAGGACCTTAAGGACCCCATGCTCAGCGGCAATAAATTAAATACATCAAGCAATAACACAGCGTGTGGTAGTAATAACAGCAACGTTCATAATACCAAAAAAGTAGGAAATCCAGAGGGAACTGACACCTGTCTTCTTGGGCAAGAAGGCCAAAGTAGGTCACAAACACCCAAAGTATTAGACCCATCTTTACGACCATCATTCCCCCAGGCCCAACAAGACAATCATCTTCAGCTGGCTTGTGCCCTTGTCCATGAGGATCCCGATATAATCTGTGTCCTTGATTTTAACCAGCAAAGTCATTGGACATCCCAGCACTTGATAACCAAAGAAATTGAAGGGGGTACTCCGCAACCAAAAACACAATCAAGATCAACGGGAGCAAACCCCAAACTCATTTACTATGGTTCACTTCCCCCCTCTAACGACAGAGCAACATCTACTGGAACAGGATAACATGGTGGAAAAATATAGAAACTCTATCCCGTCGTTAGACATCATAAACCCCAAAATCTTCAACTTACAAGATGCAAACGACATAGCTTACATTAAACAACGCAGGTGCTTGTCACTAGAAATGAATGAGCCAAGTCCGGTACAGGAAGGGGTCATTGCAACCAACACCCCCTAAAGGAGCGAACAGTCGTGCGAAAATAATGTTCATACGGAGTATTCTGAGTATCTTGATTACTCACCTCAATTAACTCAAACACATGTGGAAGTATTGTAGAGCCCCCCAATGGCTTCCATATGGCCCCAATTCCTAAACACCTTGGAAACGATCGGTAAAGCAATGACATATCATGCAGACAAACTTGACACGCAAGTCGAACTGTTAAACATCTTGGCCATCCACGGACAGGGGATAGAAGCTAACATACAAGACCTTAACACAATGAAAAGGAAGGTTCAACTTGTTAAGGACACCACATATCATACTTGCCACTGCCCCGAAATAATCAATAAATTGGCAACGGTTCCAACTTTGATGTCACAGATATTAGGGGCCGTCAAGGAACCCCCCCAAAGAGATTATCAAAACCACCAGGCAGGCAAGAGACGATCAAGTTGTACAAGACGGCCAGGAGTGATGTGGCAAGGTAGTGGCCCTTCGAGCAATGAAGAGAGACCAGCAACCCTAGAGCAGCCAAGCATTTCCACTACAGACGACGCTAGGACAGTAGTCAATTCAATTGAACAAGCCCACCCTGGAGTAGACGAGGCGGCACCACTAAACCTAGCTTTACAAACAGCAGACCATATAAGCCCCAAACAACTTAATTTGTCAACTTCCCTAACGAAGAGGGAAAGAAAACGTCTGAGAAAGGCAAGAAAAAGTAAATTAAAGAACCGGGGGCCGCCGGCAATACATCCTCAAAAAATCGAGCATAACCCCAATGATACTAACGATAAGGAAATGATAGAGGATGATGCCTCCGAAAATAACAGAAGGCAAGAAGTTGGGACATTGCCATCTCATAATCTCACATTAAAGGAGGCAATAATTCCAGACGGCCCGAACCAACGAAGCAGTACAAGTCAACAAACAAGGAAAATGTACAGCATATTTAACCCTCCGGCAGGGAAAGAAGAACTGAAATTACCTAGCTCGGGCACACACAAAAAAAAAACACAGCCATACCGCAAGGATATATAGAAAGTATAAACTCTCCTACAACAGATGAGATCTCTACTAGCAGTCAAGCGGTTTTAGAGAAGCGCAGGAAATCTAAAGGTGGAAAAAAATGGGAACAGTGGCCGGGAACAACTGAGACCACATCAGCCGCGAAGTCTAGCAGTCCCGAAAGTAACAAAAATCAATCTAACTTTGCCCTCCCGGAACATGACTCAATCCGGGCAGTAACAGCCAAATCAAGCAATGGGGGGAAAAAATGTTACACAAATTCTACACGGTTCACCATAAGTAACAAAGTAGAACTAATCCCGCAATATAGCTCGAGGGGGCCACACGATATCTTGAACAGAGGGTCAATACTAAAACTTCTAGAAGAACTACCATCCCTGCGTCATATAAAATCTCATATAAAATCTATTGACTTAGAAAGAATTGAATTCAAACAGAATCCCTACCAAACAGGTCCAGACGCCACAATTACAACATGGATCGAACACAGTTTCACAGACCAGATTCTGCAGCACAGGGAGGAATTTTCCAACTGGGGTATAGAGTTAAAAAAGGTGGAGCCCCTGCGGTACCCCAGCCCGTTACAGAAACAAGGACAGAAACAGAACTTCCTAAAAGGTGCAAAAGGTCCGGACCATAATAACATCAAGGTAGAAGAGAGTCACCTGCTCAGGCAAATTATAGTCACTATCGCACAACGAGAAGAAGCCAAACCTGAGGGGAACCCCCAAGTGACATCGGTATTAAGGCAGCGGGGGGAAGAATAAATTAAACTAAGCCAATCGCCAGGAAAAGTGCAGGGTTGTAGGATCTGCTCCTGGAACATTAATGGCCTAAGCTCAAAGTTAGAAGAAGAAGATTTTGTGGAGTTCATAAAACAACATAACATACTTCTCTTTCAGGAAACCTGGCAGATAAAAAACTCGCCATTAGTGGGTTATAAAGAACACTTTGTCCCAGCACAAAAGGAGGCACACTATGGCAGGGCAAAAGGAGGGCTATCTACCTTTATATCCACCGATTTCCTTTGGAAAGACGTCAGCATCGATCTTGAATCCACATGGATGCAATGCACCAAAGTCGACCTTCTACCTTCCATGGGCCTTTTAATTTTAAATCTTTATATGCACCCGGCTGGAAAATATAAGGAGAAAAAAATCAAGCAACTAATCGCGACAATCAAAATGCTGAAAAATACCTATCCAAGTGACAACATAATAATAACAGGTGATTTTAATACGAATCTAATCCAAGGTCGGGAAAGAAACTTAGCAAGTTTTATACAGCCAAGATATGGCAACCGAAGCAGTCAAGACACTATGGGTAAGAAATGTGCAGCTAAACTGGATGACCTCTTTCTGCACACGTTAAATGGCAGGGGCCCCCTGGATAGACCAGCAGCATTTACGAGGGTCACAAGGAAAACGGGTTCAACAATCGATTTCACGCTAGCAGACCCCGATCTATTTCCGTATTTAATGGATTTTCACATCCAGGATCGGGTTGAAAGCGACCATTATCCACAGACCTTCACATTGGCCATCACCCCAAAAGGGTCGGAACAGGCGAATGCCTTAACACTCAATACGCAACTTTTCAACCTACAACGACTAACTTGGAACGAAAAAAATATCACCAATATAATGGAGACATGCCGCTTATTGCTACCACTCCCAGCCGAGGATCAAGACATCCTAAAGGCTTGGGAGTCTTTCGTATTAAACATTAACAATAAATTCCAAATCAATCACAGAAGTCACCAAAAAACAAGAAACAGAGGGGGGCAGTGGTATACGCCAAAAATACGGGCACTAAAACGCGCCTTAACACATACCTAAGGTCATTTCGAACAAAGGACCCCCAGCTGTCACAAAAAACACTCATAAATATAGAAAATTTAAAAAAGGAGCTAAAATACGAAATTAGGGTGGCTAAGCGTGCATATAAGGAAAAACATGAGTTCACCATGCTCCACGCAAGCAAGCTGAGAAATTCTCAAAAGTTTTGGGCAAAATTAAATTTCATGCTTAATGGTAAACATCGGCAGTTCAATTCGGATATGACAGACCAAACTTGGAGTGATCATATTGATGCAACATATAATTTCACACTGGTAAATAGTTCGGACAGTATAATCGACAACTCAAATGAGAACAAATTGATTTCCAGTTCGAGCATAAAAACAGAAGTCTGGAGCCTTAGTACGCAAAAGGGACTAGATCCTATTTTCGATCTGCCATGAGTAGAAGCTCCAGCTAATGATCCAAACAAGTCAATCATAGCTAAATTTCAAACCATAAGAAGCGAAATTCAAAAAGAAAGTAGCGAGTCCGCCATCCAGGGGCAAAGAGAAGAATCAGTCCAGATAACACCAAAGCAGGATATGACCATAATAAATCATATGAGATCGGATGGTGCCCCTGGGCCCAACGGCCTTCCGAACGCCTTGTTTAGGCAAGATCCCACGTTTTGGTCCCGCGTTTTATCCCCCATGTTTAACATCAGCTTAAAGACCGGGAGCATTCCTGAATCCTGGAGGGGTAGCATTCTCCAACCGATTTACAAATCAGGGGCACGCTCAGACCCAAATAATTACAGGCTAATAGCCCTTATAGACGTTGAGGCTAAGATCTACGCATCCAACTTACTGGTAGATCTGGAGACTTGGGTCAGTAGAAAAAACCTGATTCCAAAAACAGAGACTGGATTCCGGGCCGGCGCAGGCACCTTAACAAATATATCAGCATTAACTCTTCTAGCTAACAAAGCAATTGATAATTCAAACATCCTCTACGCATGATTTCTAGATCTTAAAGCAGCTTTTGATAAAGTGCCAAGAGCTAAACTATGGGCCAAAATGAAAGCCTGGGGAGCTCCCCTAACCTATTAAGAGCAATTATAAACTTATACTCGAATACCTGGGTTCAAATAAAACAAGCATTGGCATAGCCAATAGGTCTCGCCTTTGGGACCTTATAAGTGTTTAGCAATGCAGAACATTATCCTTCACTGGCATGCCCACACATTGCGAGCCTTAAATAATATAGCGCCACATACCCCAGAAGAGCGCCAAGAAGTATGTTTTTTGCCTCCCTCTGCTCCAATTATACAACTGCCAACATCGGAGGACTCAAGATGCAAAATAAGTAACTATGAAATGTATGTAGAAAGAAAAGCACGTGTTCCGCAGAGAAGCGCCTAGAAGCGAGTCGATAACCCTATATTTCTACCCCCCACTTTATGCTTTTTGTAATGATGTTTGTAACTTTGTATCTCTTGTAATGAAACGTGTTCTATTCTATAGCCTGTAACACCTTTGGGTAATGTCCGCAGTGTATAAAAATGCAAAATAAATCCAACTTAGTGATCTGTGTAGATATTTGGAGATATGGGGTGCTGTGGACATATGCAGGAACTGAATACACACATCTGCGCTCTGAAGCTATAGTTGCACTCTTCCAATATATAAAGAGAAAAACGTTGCATTTCACAGAGGACTCCTGTCAGTGTCATAAACAATACCCGAGTGAGCAAACATTGTGTGAACCTACTGTTTCCTCTAATGGCGACGTAGCTCTGCTATCTGAGAGCAGGATAGCTCAGTCTTGTGTCCTCCTGAAGTGACCACAAGGGAGCTGATGTTATTTGCGTGCCCAGTGCCCACAGAGTTGCTCGTTAGTTAGCCTTTGATGAAATTCGGAAGTGGCGAGGAGACCTTGTCAAGCTGCTCTGTAAAGGAACCTCAGCTACCACAGGACTGTTTACATGATGAAATGCCATCCCTTCTCCAAAGATGTGAGGAGAGTTGTAATCTGTATTAAATGACTTCTCTGACATTGGAAAGGAAGATACCCGCGTGACTCTTTGAAATGACAAAATGCTGCGTCTTCTCTGATTTCCGCAGAGGGGATATGACAGTGTTTGCTAGAAAGGCTGTTTAGCTGGATCACCCTCAAGAAAGCTCAATGATAGTTTGAAATGCCAGCCTTTTCTCGGATGATATGCGGAGAAAAGAGATTGCGGCTCTGTTAGAGCAAGCTTAGATTCCTGTGCCACTGTTTAAAACTATGAAAGGACTGCCTTTTCTCTGGTGAGATGCACAGAGGAGAGCTCAACGTTTCAAGTTATACAGCTGTTCTGCTAGAGGTAGCTCCGTTTCTTTCATGATGGTGTGAAATGATGACATGCTACCCCTTTTCAAATGATTTGCGAGACGAGAGTAAGCAGTGCATATTAATTAGCTGCTGTTTTAAGAGAAGTCCGGTTTCCTCAGTGGTTGTTTGAAACGATTACAGACCAGCCCTTCTAAAATAACAAGCGTGAGGGAGCGTGGCGCGGCCCTGCGGCCGCGAAAGAGCAGGCAAATGCACTCGTGCAAGCTCAATGATAGTTTGAAATGCCAGCCTTTTCTCGGATGATATGCGGAGAAAAGAGATCGCGGCTCTGTTAGAGCAAGCTTAGATTCCTGTGCCACTGTTTGAAACTATGAAAGGACAGCCTATTCTCTGGTGAGATGCACTGAGAAGAGCTCAACGTTTCAAGTTACATGGCTGTTCTGCTAGAGGTATCTCCGTTTCTTTCATGATGGTGTGAAATGATGACATGCTAACCCCCTTTCAAATGATTTGCGAGACAAGAGTAAGCAGTGCATATTAATTAGCTGCCGTTTTAAGAGAAGTCCGGTTTCCTCAGTGGTTCTTTGAAACGATTACAGATCAGCCCTTCTAAAATAACAAGCGTGAGGGAGCGTGGCGCGGCCCCGCGGCCGCGAAAGAGCAGGCAAATGCACTCGTGCTTGTGCTGGCATCCGCCTTGAGGGAGCGAGCAGCGGCGGCGCGAGAGCCATATGTTTTCAATTACCACGCGCGCTGCTGCTCGCTCCCGCAAGGTGGATGCCAGCACAAGCACGAGTGTGCTTGAAAAGGAGCAGACCGATGGCTAAAGGTCCTCCTAGAGCAGCGCATGTGCGCTGCCTAGGCGAGACCTAAAACGGGGATGGCCGGAGCCTAACTAAGAAATTTTTGACAACAATCGGGCTAAAGCAAGGATGCGTGCTGGCGCCCAGCCTATTCAACATCTACACCGCCGACCTAGAGAGCAACCATTGCATCATCCAGGGCGATCCCCCGAAACTGGGAACAACACCAATAGTGAGTCTGCAATATGCGGACAATATTGTGCTACTTTCTCAAACTCCACTTGGCTTGCAACGGCTGATTTCACAACTTGCGCTGTACATCTCGAATGCGCAATTAACAATAAATCTCAAAAAATGTAATGTACTATGCTTTTCCAGCATCCGGAAAAAACGACCAAAATTTGTTTGGAGGATAAATTCCAGCACTTTAAAACAGGTGGATGAATATAAATATCTGGGTGTCTTACTAGATCGCCAATTAGATCGCCAATTAAGCTACAAACATCACTTAAACCTGGGTCAAACCAAAATAAAACAACTATTATTTGCTTTCAAAACCCTACAGAAAAATGTAAGCGGAAGTTCAACAAGTCATCTTTTAAAGGTAGTAGCAGCTAAATTTCTGCCCTCTGTTACATATGGCTCGGAAATGCTGAATACCAAGGACTCCAAAATATTAAATCTAGCTCAGTCTAGATTATTCAAAAAACTGTTTTTAATCCCGCGTCACATTTCCCAGGCGCAGATACGTCTGGAATATGGATTTACAAATCAGACACAGGCTAGATGAGGCGTTATGGCCAAATATTACTGGCGAATGAGGGCAGCCGAAGACAACACGCTAGCCCACCATTGCTGGAAGGAGGTCTAAAAACAGTCAAGGCAGAAGAATTCCATATGTCAGATATTAAAACAAGCACTTTTATCGCTAAACCTGGAAGAAGCTTGGCATACACCAATGGCATACCTCGCTTTTAAACAAATTACTAACAAAGCAACTAAACAAGGGTCGCTGCTAACTGACAAAGCTTTATTGGCAGGTAAAAGTCATGCTTGGTCGGTGATGCAAACATACAAACAATTGAAACAACAACCCTACTTACAAGAATGCTTCAGAGATCATTACAAGAGGAAACTAACCCTACTGAGACTGGGGTCTTTTTCGACCAAAGACCTTACCCCAAAATGGTTACGGACTTGGTCATCTCTGGACTGTCGTCTCTGTGGTAACGGAGAATAGTCGTTATTACACATATTATGCATCTGCCCGGCTTTACACAATTTAAGGAAGATCCTCCTGAGGCCAATCTTAAGAGAAACACAAATCAGGACCTGCAGAACGGCTGTGATATATTGCCTCAGCGGGTCTTTGGTCCAACTTTCCTGCAAAACAATCAAATTCCTGACATTTGCAGCTCAAGAGCTTGAAAAGAAGGATGCAGTGAAACAGGTACTGGGAAAGATGGGCATATATTAGCCGGACATAGACTTTTCTTGATGGTCTTTGCACTCTCCCTTCCTACCTTTTCCTTTTTTCCTTTTACAGCAAGTACTTTTGTCTGGGAAAGTATAAGACCCACATGTGTTGCATTCTCATTTTTCTTTTCTATCTCTCTGAAACATTCCAAACTGAAAGAAGGCCCAGATACGTTTATATCTTGTGAAAAATATAAAAAGATCAACAAAAAAAAGAGGAATGTTTTGCACTTTTACCCTCATTTCCTCTTCTGTTTAGCACAAGCACTTTTAGCGAAAAGAGAGCATACCAATGTTTACATTATACCTAAAAAGTAGTGTAGTCAAAGTATTTTGCTACAATAGCTGTTCATAGATACTACGAGGGCCATTCTTCCCTTTTTAATACTGTTTTATTGTTCTTATTCTTTTATTACGTACATTTGTGTTTTGTTACTTACCTTATGGTGGCATGTTTCACCCTGTATGATGTGGTTTATTTCATGGTGGTATGTTTCACCCTTTTATGATTTTAACAAATCAAATAAAAGTACTTTATCCCATTGTCTTTATAAGTTCAAAATGCCCCAATTTGCAAATGTGGGCCACTTTTTTAACAATTTGATTTGCTAATGGGGGGCACTTTAATTTTGGTGCCCGGGCCTATTTTCTGTCCTAGCCCGACTCTGATAACAAGGTTAGCCACACTGGTAGCAAGACTGCAAAACTACCAACTTGTAATTGATCATGTGTCGGTGAAGATGGATCAGCAAACTGACTGCATGTCCTGTCTCCCTTTATCATTTCAAGGAGGGTGTGAGGTGGATCATGACAGCGAGGTTGTTTTAAGTAATAGTGATATTTCTATTGCGAACGAGTACAATGTAAATACAATCTATACAGTAACAAATGGACGGAAGCCTCAAGGAATGACCTTTGCTCTTCGCCAGTGTTATGGAAACAGAACAAGTCTTTGGTAAGTTTATTAATGTAAGTTTCTTTATAGGATAACAGAAAAACAAGTACGCAGCGGGGACAATGAAGCACTTCCACCTTCCGTCTTTTTTTAGGTCATGCCTAGGCAGTGCAAATGCGCTGTCTGGAAGACCTGCTGTAATCACTATATGGAGTGTAATCCCACCTGCTGCTTGGCATTGGTTCACTTCTGCGTCGCTCTTGTTTGCTGGCTCCTTATTGAGTGGCGCTCCCGATACATCACTTCCGTTTTACGGTCAGGAGCACAATGCCCAGCTACAGTTTCCTTACACTGTAAGTGTTTATATGTTCCTCTGGGGATTACTTGTTTATAATTGTTGCAGCGCAACATGCCGAGCTGTATCTTCAAGTATGGTGGCCGCGCCTTTCTTTTGTTCTTCACGGCGTGGCTTGCCCACCTCCATGTTTGTAATCACTTTCAACATACTTAAACTCTCAGTGCGGCACCCATTTTACAGGCGTTGCGCTTTATATTAGAGTTGCAACTTCAGAGCTGCATCTCCCTGTGCCTTTCCATCGCCAGCAGCACTTCACAGCAGTCTGCGAGCCCCACGGTAACCATGTTGTTCCTGCTTACATTTCACATGCTTTACTTGATCTTGCATTCACTATCACTGTTTGCTTTTTCCAGGATGTTGTTGACTTTCAACATAGTTAAACTCTCAACGCATTGCCCATTTTAAAGGAGCCGCACTTTATATTTTATTTGCAGCTTCGGAGCTGAATCTCCATGTGCCTTTCCATCGCCAGCGGCACGTCACAGCAGTCTGCGAGCCCCACGGTAACCTTGTTGTTCCTGCTTACATTTCACATGCTTTACTTGATCTTGCATTACCTATAACTGTTTGGTTTTTTCAAGAAGTTACTCTTTTTTTCAGGCAGCATATTACTCTCATCTCCCCTCCCTCATAACCTATTTCCCATAGGCTCGTTCTCCAGCGCCGCAAGGTCATACCAATGGCAATAGCGCTATGCAAATATGATCACTCCACTGCAAATTTAAAAAAAGCAAAAGTAAAAAACAATGTAATTTTCAAAACCAACAGCTCTAACTTTAACAAATACGAGACCTATTGCATTACAAATTATTGTAAAAGCACAGCCTCCCCTCAAGTTCCAATGCGTTAGATCGTTTTTTCATCATGATGTCCCCTACATTCCACATCAAAGCACCACACACTCATTTTCCTCCGTTAGAGCTCCCCTAAACACTGGCAAGTGTTTAAATATTTCTTCAATTTCCAATCTAGGCTGGGCAATTGCCTTACCCCTTTTGGAGGAATCTCCTCTGCATCTCTGTCAATAGATACATATTAAAATGTTCCCTCCAATATATCAGTGGCAGCCTTTATGTTGTAGAAACTTGCCTGGTGGATCTATTTGCTGCGTGTTAACTATTAAACTCCACCAGTATGTTTGCACAAAATGTACTCTGTCACCACTGTCTAACATCCAGAAGACAACACAATTAGGTAAGTTATCAAAGCAAGAAATATTGGATGAAAGGAGCCCACAATGCCTCCGTCCTCAGATGCTAACTTCTCCAGCCAACTAACAAAGTCAAAGCTTAGAACTTTGGCAGTGGTCCCAATAACATCAACCATTACAAGAGAACATAATGAGAACATACCAAAAGAGGGTATAAGTGGCTAAGCACAAAACAAATAAATATACTACATACTGCCTAGTAGCATTCAGAAGTACAGTGCCTAGTGGCATCCATAAGTGTGATGCGTGTTAATGTTCTTCTTCCACTATCCTCCTCTGCATTTCCTGCAATTTGTAGTACAGGCTGGCTGCATTGTTAATGCATGCACTGCTCTTTCTCCGGTGCACTCCTATGTTAATAAACAGACCTTGCACACTCCTCCTTCTGGACTATGGCTTCCTTCACTTTCTCGTAGTCCTACCTCTATGTTTAGGCCACTCCAGATCACTGTCTTTCCTCTGTCTCTTTCTTCCTATTGCCACCCCCACAGCACTTTCAGTATTTTTATTGTTTCCAACCCCTCACACAGCTGTTGCAGTGCTCGGCCTCACTGTAGATAATGAGGCCGCAAGCAGTGGAGCAGTCCACTCCACCGGCACTCGCCAGCTGTTTCCCAGAGTGTGTGTGACTAATCTTCAGCCACTACAGTCACAACACATTGTAACTGGTGGGTGCTTGATGCCAATCCTGTTGCAGGGATTCTGCTCAAACACAGAACTATGCGTAGGATTATAGGAACGTGGTAGGTAGGGACTGGGTCATCCCACCACCTTAGCACCCATAAGCCCAGGACCGGCTACCTATAGTGCCTCACTTGCCCTACTACTCACCCATGAAGACACAAGTGATTAGGCACCCCAGAACACAACACTCCCGACTCTCTCAGGAATCGCGGTTGCAAGACACTCCCTTTCGATCCCCCTCTTGTACTCGTCCACAACAAGATCTGACAGAGACACGAACAAGTTTAAAATATTTATTTTAACTAACATGCTCAACAACAAGCAGAAAAATGCATAACACAAATACGGTCAGCATAGCAATTAGTCCGTAAATCATAAAAGGTGCTGTCATTATATACGACAGGGTAGCCTAACCTCCCTCCCCTAGTATAAAAGTAAGATGATTATATATTAGAAGATATCTGGGCGTTATCTGCAGACTCCGTACCTCAGTCTATAGGTGGTAAATCTACATCACAGGTGCTGTCATGCTCTTACCCCTGGAAAGGTCCCTCTCCAAGTGTTAGCTACCTATCCGTGTATTCCAATAAGACCAAAGTAAGTATTCCCAAACACCAGCTGCATTTGCATGTTTTGTCTAGGTGCTAGGGCCTGACCAGAACAAAATAACAAGGGGCATTGTTATTCGACCTTGCACACAATGTTCAGACTAAATCCCAGGAACTCGCGATGCATAAAAAATAACTGTATGTTCTTGCGTGAAAGTTGCAAGAGAGGCGTTTGAAAAACAAGCTTGTGTAGTAACGTGTGCAAAGCAGCGAACAGTCTGCAGCGTGCTCATGCTAACTTAGGGAAGACGACAATGTCCCCTCGGTCCATGTGGCAATCCCACAGATGAGTGCAGCCCAGAGCAAACGGCCCTACTCCCTCGGGCCACACCCTTAATCACGAGCACAAACTTGAGGCCACACACACTAGCTTCTTCTGACACTTGCTCATGCAAATGATATTGCCCCCCCAAACAGTGGTTCCTGCATGCCCACCCACACGCCTATCACCACTGTACTCACGTAGCCCACACTAATAGGTCACATAGAGGCAATACCTATCCCCAGACAGCTACACACGTACGCCCTTCAGAACATTACTTCTAACCACTGAAAAAGTCAAATCCTTAAAAAGACACAGAATACCACCACACACTTCTTATAAATTGTGCGTGTGACTCCTTCTCCAGTCACCCTGCGAAGATGATGAGGGCCAGTTATGGCAGCTAGTAGGAGTTCATGTCTGCTGAGGTTACTCCTGTACACAACCCTACCCATGGATACAACTTGAGCTTAAGAGAAAACATACCAGCCCAGCTCCCGTGTAGAAAGGTGTGCTGGGCCAAGGAAGAAAGTGTCTCCCCCACAGATGTTCAGCCCAGAACCAGATCTATAGGGTCACCGGTCAGGCACCAGAGACGTCCCTCCCTCTCTATCATGGATGGTGATCTCTATCGACCTCTGCTGTAGACAGCCACTCTGATCATTGCCAAGTAAAGCACTGAAATCACTCTGACAAACCTTTCTTAATACACTCACCCGCTTGGAAGGGAGGTCAGCTGTCAGCCAGCCCAATGTCACATAGGTTACTATCACACAGTCCTGTTTTTAAGCGAATCGTACTGAATATGCTGGGAGTAGGAGTTGTAGTTTAATTTTAAGTATGGACCTACAAGTCCCAGTACGTTTAGCGCGGATAGGATTTAAACCAGGACTGGTCCTAACTCGTCGTGATGACGTGGTTCCTGCTGGCAGCGATGAAGCTAAAGGAGGGTTCTCATCTCAGAAAGAGACACTCTTGCAAAAACTTGTGAATTAACATATTTAAGTAGAGGTGTCCATCCTCCGAATGGATGAAGAACGCCCGCTGCTGCTTAATAGCATCCCAAGTAAGGCGAACCAGACATCAAATGTGACATTAACATTGCCGAACTCAGCATCGCATAATATCACATAGCAATGTATTTGTATTTAATTATATAGCACTTACTACCCCTGACGAGACGTCGAACATAACATAAAGCATATCTGGGTTCTTCCTCATCTCATTTTAAACAAAGCATTTAATTAGGGCCGGAATACCCATCCCGCCCCGCTAGCATCCCCATAGCAGGCCGTAGGTTAGCCTAGGGGCTGCTTTCCAAACAGGGTGGTATAGAAAAATAATGGTCCTGGACTTATATTGAATTAAAGCTTGGTTGCATGGAACATTCATAAACAGCATACAGTACATGTATAGTTTATATCAATAATGTACCATTAGTTTATTTATATAGCATTCAAATATATATATCCTCAGAATACAAAAAGGCACACACTATTGCTTTATAGGTGACTCTTATTTTATTCGGTCACTTTTCATAACATATTATCATATTCAATGTTCAGGATAGAGAGGGGGTTGCTCCAAGGGGGAGTGTGAAGAAAGAAGGTGCTCGTGAGGTAGGATAGAGTATACAGGTAGGGAATCCAATCAGGTAAATCAATGGTTCATCATTTTATACATTGTAATCTCATTAGTAAAACTGGTAGTGATTCATGGTGGCACCAGTTCTACATTGGAGCCTGTCCCTTAGGTAATTCATGGTTTCACACATGGTTAGGAAATTCATGGTTTTCCTATACCAATCATTACCCAGGTCCATTGACTTCTATGGGTTACCCCATTATATCTTAATGGTTCTAAACAGGGTGGGCTGCTACGACTTGAGCAATCCCCAATGACTCCATTCCTGTCTCAGGTTCCTGCAGCGTGGGGCTGGCTTGAAGTTGGAACATTTTTGCCAGGGAAGATTTTGGTTTCCGGCTCGGCCTGAGCATCTTCAATTTGTTATGGTAATAAAAAAACACCCTTTGGTCTCCCCGGCCGGCGTCTGTAGCTCTGATATTGTGGCTTATTGTTCAGTCATAGGACTGGCGCTTGAAGCCCTCATGTGACCCGCTCCGAACGCACCAGTGCTCATGACCATTGGGGAAAAGAAAGACAAGCATTTACAATGCAATAGGTCTCGCATCTATTGCATTGTAAATGGTTGGCATCTACAGACAACGGGATGGAGGGCGGGCGGGGGAGGCGAGAGAAGGCACAGACAACGGGAGGGAGGGAGGTTGGATTTTGAAGGCACAGACAAAGGGAGGGAGGGAGGTTGGATTTTGAAGGCACGGACTACGGGAGGGAGGGCGGAGGTGTGGGGGAGAAGGCACGGACAACAGGAGGGAGGGTGGGGGGGGTTAAAGAAGGTACCAAAGCATGTTGTGCCTGAGGAGGAGAACCTTATTAAAGAAAATAGTGCTCACAGTCTAAAATATCACGTACCGTGTAACAACCGAAGTAAAGGGGACAGTCGCCACGGGAGGAGGCGGTACTAAGGAGGGACTAACAAGCCTATTTATGAATCAGAAGCCAGCATTTAGGACAGACAATCACACAAGCCAATGGCAAATATGGGAGGAGAGTGGGCGGGGTTTCTATTCGCTACTCCACCACAACAAGTCTCGCAGAGCAACGCATGCGCGCTGGCTCTAGGCTCGACCTAAAAACATGGCTGTTAAGGAAACCAACTGAGGATTCTGCTATTTTTAGCAACTACAGGCCAGTTTCAATAATACTGCTAGAATTTAAGATTTGGAACAAGCACATAAGTAAGCAAATTTTTTTTTATAGCAAAATTCAGTGCTTGACCGGCACAATCGAGCTTTAGTTCCTAACACAGTGTGGACTCCGCATTGGTAGCGGTACCCATGATCTTCACTGGATATTGGACGGTGGAGGAAGGGCAGAGCTGATTTTATTAGGCCTGTCCACAGCATTGGATACCATCTCCGGCAAAACAGTGTTCATAGAGCGCTGCATAAGATTGGCATCAGAGGTGATGCTTTGAAGTGGATAGCCTATCTGCAAGGCAGAAGCCAAGCTGTGAAAAGTTCAGCCTACTAATCAAAATCTGAGGCAGTAATGAAGGGAGTTCCACAGGGCTCTCCACTGAGGCCCACTTTATTTGACATCTATGTGGCTGCTATTGGAAAGCCTGATTATAGCTTTTGGCTTTCTTCTTTTATGGCATATGCAGATGAAAGACAATCTTCAAAACTGATAGCAGTGGCATCTTTGATGGAAGACAGTGTGTTTAATATGAGATAACATACCCTCTGCCGACATTATAATGTTATTCCAAATCACTGAGGATTTCCATGACCACATAGAGGAACGAGTGCGAAGGCCAACTTCCTTTATACGGTCATGGAACTCCGAGGTGACTTGCACTATCCTTTTAATGTATGGCAGAGTGTATTTTATTCTTTAGTATACATGGTCACGCCATCATCCTCCCCATAAACTTCATAAATCCTTGGTGTCTTGCTCCTTCATATGAACGAGATAGAATATATGCAGGCATGAAGAATAAAAACAGAAGCAGTGGTGCAAAATTAAGCACACCCAAAAACATTTAGTAATATTGTGGCAAAAAAATAGAATCAGTTTAATGTAAGTCAGTTTTAAAAAATGATCCATCTCTTAATGTGTAGAAACATGCAGAGGCATCCCATCTTTCCTATAATTATGTACAGGCTACATAAGCATGTCTCCATAAATATCTCCCTTCTGCTCATCACTGTTATGTTATGTTATGTTATGTTAAATGAATTTATAAAGTGCAACAGTTACCCAAAGGTGTCCTGGCGCTAGCTCAAACAACAATGGACGGAGAAAGGGACATGACAATGCTGGGCCTAAATGTTAAACAGCCATATTTTCAGAGCCTTCCTAAATGTAATCAGGTTGGGGGAGAAATGGATGTAGAAAGGAAGTTGATTCCAGGCATTGGCTGTGCAGGCTTCTACCGCCCCAATTAATTCGCTTAAATTTGGGAACCACCGGGGTCTTGGTTCCCAGAGAATGAAGGGTTCTGTTGGGAATGTACCATTTGAATCTCCGCTTGAGATGAAGTGGGCCACTATCCTGTAAAGCCTTAAAAGCCATACAGAGGGCCTTGAATTTAATCCGATGCCTTATGGGAGCCAATGTAGCTTTCTGATTTCATTTTTTACCAACTTAAATTTAGGTATGCCTGAGAAAAGTCTGGCTGCATCATTTTGCAGCAATTGCAGTTTGTGGACTTTTAGAAAGTAGATAAAAAGAACAAAAAGCCAGTTTCGTTGTTTAAACTGCAACTGTAATTACAGTTGGTTACCTGCCTTTCACCTTGGCAACTGGCTCAGGCAGAAGGTATTATGACGTTACACTCAAAATGTATTACCTTTATAGTATAGCAGCAATTTCAGTCTGTTATTGCAGGTGACTAGAGACTAACCCTGGGCGTAGTTTGCGTAGTAGCACTACGCGTAGCTACGCGAAGTACAGTTTGAACTACGCTCAGCTACACAAATTACGCTAATTGCGTAGGGCATCTTGCACAGTGCAAGTTATGGTAAAATACTCCATCAATTAACTGGAGTCACCAGGTTGAAAAATCAAAATTACAACTTATCCACCAGTCTGCACAAATAAGCAAAATCCATAAGAGGACAGTCTCTAGGCAGATTGCTCCCGCCCTTGAGAACTATAACATCAAAGTCCTGGGTGGGGTACTCTATGGTGCAGAGTTGTGGGGATCCTCCTCCCAAGCCACTCTATCAATAGTAGAAAATCGGTTTCTCAGATCATTGGTTGGCCTTCCGGCTAGCACACCCCTGGTCCCTTTTTACTTAGATCTGGCTCAAAAACAAGTAAAACATAAAGTTAATTTTAAATTGTTATCATTCTGGTATAGGATCTGGACGGTAACTGAGCTGGAGCCCTATCGTGAGGCTTTAAAGGATCTATTAAGATTCCCTCAGGCAGAATCCTTAAAGTGGTTTACTTATCTACGTGATCTATTAGGGAGAGTAGGGTTGGAAAGCTTTTGGTCGAGCCCAGAAACAATGATTGGTACCTCGAGGGCGGAATTGAAAAAAATGTATTGGGAAATAATACTAAACCTGGATCGAGCAGAACAGTCCTCAGGATTGACAAAAGTTTTTTTATCTCATAAATGTACCCCATTGTTTGAAGTAACAATTGAGGAAATTATACCACCATTGGCCCGAAAACTGTTCCTACAGTTTAGATATAAGACCTTACCTACCAAACTCTTTTGTTCAAGGTGGTGCACGAGTATATCAGCTGATGATCTGTGTCCTGCGTGTAAATCTTCCCAGGAATCAATTGTTCATTTACTCTTTTTCTGTCCTTATTATGTATTATTGAGAAAAAGATGGATTGTACCCCTATGCAAAGCTATTGGCCCGGGACATTACCTAGCAATTCTGAGGCAATTGTCAATCGATACTAGCAGACTAATAGTCTTTGGCATCTCCAGATTTCTCCATGCTGTGTGGATAAGGCGGGGGAAGCTAATGAAGTGATCTACTTTTTAGCTAATATGCCGAAAGGCGGAAATGAAATGAAATACTGTATAATGTCCAGCCCATAATTTATGATGGATTCTTTCTTTTAAATGTTTTAGTCTTTTAAACATGGTTAATTTTAACTGGTGTTTTTAAATATATTGTATTGTGATGTACTTTTTTGGATCTCTGAGATCGTAAATAAAGTTAATGATTGATTGATAAAATAAGTAACTCTGTCTTTATATTGTTTCAAAAACCTTTATTAGTTTGATAAAGGCACACTTACATAGTTACAATGAAACAATGGTCATAAGAAGTACAAGGATACAAAAAGCATGTGAAAAAGCATGGTCGTAATCATCATGGTGCATTATCCATCCCTCCCAAAAAATGTACTAAGAAGTTTTATTGATGGCCTATATAAATGCCAATCCTGGTAGCCTGGTGGCAAAGGCAGAAAAAAAAAAAAACGTTTTTAAGTTACCCAACCTTTCCAATTTGTAATCTGCCACAACGTATTAGCGTCTTCTAGGCCTAAGGTGGCACGGTCTATATGAACATAAGTCATAAGTTTATCTAGAAAAAGATTGCGACAGGCTTTGGTGTCCATATCTTTGTGGAGATAGAGAAGTAAATTACGTGCATCCCAGAGAGCCTCTTTAGCAGAGTTTAAAAGCCGCCAACCCGTGGGAGGACACTGAGCAGAAAGACCTTGTCCATAGAGCAGGGCGTGGAAAGATAAAGTAGAAATACCTGCAATATGCAACAGGAAAGGCTGTAATAAGGTCCAAAACACCTTGGCATAGAGGCAACCCCACAGCAAATGATAAACAGTCTCTTCATTGCCACATCTGGTGCGTGGGCAACATGCTGTGGGGGCCAATCCTCGCCGATGCTGAAAGGTTTTCACCGGAAGACAGCCATGCACAGCCATCCAGGCCAGATCACGCTGACTGTGAGTAACGTCCTTGTGTCCTACCATTTTCCACACTCGCAAGGATTGCGGTTCGGACAGGGTATTCAACACAACAGGGTGCTCTTGCTTCCGGAGTTCCTACTTCAGTCTAGTGGGGTGAATACATATATCCTGGTCAAAAAGTTCAGTGTCCAAAGTCTGCAAAAAGGAGCGAAACCCCTTGTAGTAAGGTGGGACAATGGTTGCCAAGGGGTACAGGTTAGAAGGTGCAAAGAGTCCAAAACGTCGCAACATGGCTCCTAAAAAATAACGGGTGAATAAAGCAGGCACTGAAACAAGATCTTCATCAGTACGGGATACTACATAACATAATAACTTAGAGAACAAAAAGGTTTTAAGATCAGGTAAACTTTTTCCCCCATTCTTCCATGTTTTACAAACTTTAGCACGACTGAGCTTTTCCATCTTAGAACTCCAGAGGAAAGTAAAAATCATTTTTGAATTTTCTGCAAGGTACGGTGGTGTGGAGGGAAAACCATAGCAAGATACAACAACAGAGGAAACAAAACTGCTTTAATAACTAAATCTTTTCCTTCCAGCGTAAGTTTACGCAAGGACCAGAGAGAGAGCTTTTTTTAAATCTTAGCGTGGACTTCGTCCCAATTCCTCTCCACATGCCCTTGCGCCCCAAAATAGACCCCCAAAATCTTAGTAGGTTCGGTGGTAACAGTGAGTGGAAGGTGCGCCAGCCGATCCCAAGGACCAGTGGTCAGACAAACACTCTTCCTATGTTCAGACTCAACCCTGATACCTCCTGAAAGAGAGAGGCCTGTAAAAGGGTCCTGCGCACAGAGGCGGTGGCAGGACATAATACAGTGACATCATCCATGTAGGCGGTAACCTTGGTGGGGACCCCAGAGCCGCCAGGAACAAAAACACCTTTGATCAGTTTGTCCTTTCTGAGTTTACACAAAAAGGCTCGAGCACACAAACAAACAGAATGGGAGACATGGGGCATCCTTGACGGACTCCAGTGTGTATAGGAAATGCAGTGGTATGGAATCCATTGATACTCACTTGGCTGTAAGCACCATGATACAAGGTGCGGATCATGTGAACAAAAGCAGGGGAACATTCATTTTTGTTAAGATCAAAAACAAAAAATCATGCCAAACTTTATCAAAAGCCTTATGGAAATCCAGGCTCAAAAGACCCAGAGGAAGGCCCTCTCCTGATTGTACCATAAAGCATCACGCAAGGTCACCAGGCTGTCTACAATAGTGCGCCTGCTGATGGCGCAAGATTGGTCTTGGTGAATGCAAGAATGCATAACTCCTCGAAGGCGGCGTGCCAGCACCTTAGCTATAAGCTTGTAATCAACGTTCAGGAGAGATATAGGCCTCCAATTTTGCAATGAGGTCTCGTCCCCCTTTTTATACAACAGAGTGATGATACCGGCTGAGAAGTCTGCAGAAAAGGTATTATTAGTAAAGCCTTCATGCACAACTGCCATATAGTCAAGACACAACAAGGCCCAAAATTTACAATAAAATTCCCATGTAAGCCCATCAATGCCAGGGCTAGAACCTCTGGGGAAGACTGCAAGGCTGACAGAAATTCTTCCCCATCAAAGGGTTGCCCCAAGAGAGTGATTTGATCTGTAGTGAGACCTCCTTCCAGTCCAGAACAATATTCTTCCATATCCTGAAAAGAAGAAGTATTAGAGGGTGCAGCATACATACAAGAATAAAAATCAAAAGCGATCTGTTTACAAGGCTCAGTGCCGTGCAAAATGGTACCATGTTGATCACGGAGTGTTGTGAGTAATTTATGGGAAGATTTTGCCTGCTTAAAAAAGAAAGATGTACATTTTTCATTCTCCTGGTAGTATTGGACCCTAGAATGAAATATTGTGGCTTTATTTCTTTTTGCCAACCAAGTATTCATGTCCAGCGTAACTAAACGAGTTTCCTCTTTCACATCTTTCTCCGCCGCACCCAATTGCTGGAGAAGGATGAGGCGGCGATGTAGCTTCTGGTAGGCATCCCATTCAATGCGGCGTTTAAGCCGGCCTTGTTCCTGAAAAAACAGTTTCGTTTTATGTTTGACCCAACACCACCATTTATTTTTAGTTGAGAAACGATTTTGCTGTGCAGCCCATGTATGGTATCGCTTGACATACCGAGCACAAATGAGTACGTCTTGGAGCAGGTCATTATTAAGTCTCCAAAAGCCAGGGCCCCTTTGAGGCCGGCCTGGTGGTGTGAGCCAGACAGCCAGAACCTGGTGATCCGAGAAGGGGACTGGTGTGAGACTGCATTTGTCAGCGCTTAAAGTTTTGGATGCAAATACAAAGTCTAGACGGGAGCGGGCATTCCCATGATCCGCCTCCCACGTGAAGCCAAAACCAGGAGGATGGTGCTTCCTATAAGTATCATAAAAGTCGAAATCATGAACAAGGGATAACAGCAGTTTGGAAGTCACATCCAAAGTATAGGTTGCCTGTGCACCCTGTCGGTCCTTGGAATGCAGAATACAATTAAAATCCACCACCAGAAGGGTTGGCGTGGCACCTGCAAGAAATGGTTTAATAAGATTAAACAACTGCTCCCTTTCTGGTTTAAGGGCAGGAGCATATACAGCACATATTTTGAGCGGCAAACCATCCATCAAAACAGACAATAATATAGCCCGTCCGGGCCATAAGATTTTTTCCTCCGTGATTTGCCAATGCTTATGCCGGAAAAGAACAACGACCCCATCATTCTTGTTGGCACCTCCAGACCACGCCGAGGGTCCATAGGGCCAATGTTGCTGCAAGGAAAAATATTTCGGTTGATAAGGAAGACAACATTCTTGCAAGCAAATGACATCAAAACGTGTGTGTGCAAAATAATCAAGGACTGTGTTCCTACGCAAAGCTGTCCCCAAACCTCTCACATTACAAGAGGCTAGGGATATGGCCATTATGATTAGGAGAGAACAACCAGTCATACTGTTTAAAGTGGAACATGGGCCCCAGAATCATCATCTTCTACCCTGGCAACTTCTGCTGAACTCTGGAGAGTGGACGCCGAAAAAAGGGCCTCCAAGTCCGGCGTGCACTCCAGATCCAGCTCTGGACTATCAGAAATTTCTAGAACCTGGGTTATGTCCTGAATAACCTCCTCTGAGTCAGAGAGGTGTAGAAGAGCGTCAAACCGTCCCCCTCCAGAAAAGCGATCCAGAGAGGAGGTACGACGCTTAGCACCTGTAGAACAGGAGGAATCCACTACATTTTGAGATGTACGGGTTTTCCGCTTATTTGACGTATATGTAGACCAGCCACTATGGTCCATTTCTTTCTCCTTTTGCTGGACTACCGCAGGCTGGGCTTTTTTAACACTGAGGTTTTGCCTGCTGATTTTACCACTTTCACCGAACGTTGTGGCTTCGGAGCAGACTGCACTGTGGGAGAAATGACCGAAGGGATTGTCTCAGGCACAACTGTAAGTGAAGCCTCAGGAGTGGAGGGTGCCTGGCTTACACCTGGAGTGGGAACCACACCCGAGGCAGACTGTGAAGCATTGTTTGCGCGCTGCGCCTTTCTAGCTAAGGCCTCTTGTTTAAAGCGCAGTGTTTCCACACGTTCTGCCTCATCCACCTCTTCCACCTGTGGAGACTGCAGAGCAGGGTGAAACTCTGGGTCCGAGGGGTCTGCGCCATATGCCTCAGCATTGTCCTCATCAGTCCCCTGAGACACCCCACATCGCCGGATCTCAAGACCATCAATAAACCCCAAAATCTCAGAGTCCGTGACATCCTGGCGTGCATCAGATGGGCCTGCTATAGTGCGCGGGGCAGATGGAGGAGGTGGAGGTCCCTGCGCACTGGCAGCAGAGGCATAGGAGAACTTTCCCTTAGGACAGGTCTTAGACAAATGGTCAGTACCACCACATAAATTGCATTTTTTGGGAACCACACAATCTAGCGCTTTATGGTCAGCACCCCCACAATTCCTGCAGACCATGTCAGAGCACTGTTCTTTAGCATGGCCGAATTGCTGACAAAGTCTGCAGAAGAGGGGCTGGCCTGAATATACCAAAAAACCTTTATTAGCCCCCAGGGAAAAAGTCTGCAGAGGGTGCGCCAGGCCCCTGACACCTGTGGGGTCTTCTTTAAACGTAACAGTATATCTCCGTTTACCATTCCAGATACCACAGATATTTTTTATCCTTTGCCCACCCCTGATGGTGCTGCAATAACGAACCAAAAATACCTCAATCAACCGAGGATCAGTGTAAGGATTATACATGTGAACTACTAGAATGACTTCCTTCGGGGCAGATATGGAAGTAACAGTGAGGCCACGTAAAGGCGGGCTATCTGTATGGGCCGCCACATGTTGCAACAAACTCTGACAAATGGAATCACTGGAAAATGTGACATCAAAAATACCTCTGCTGGAAAAGTCCTGAATACATTCAATAGCACGGTCGAAATATTGCATTCCTTTTTGATAATTTTCTCAACAAGAAATAGCACATTCTTCTCCTTACGGTGCATCTCATTCACTTCTACACGTACTGTATTAGGGACAAAATCATGAATGCGGGAGGCACCCGCCATGCGGGAAGATGAGGCCATGAGGAAAGTCTCGTGGAGAGAGTCACCACACCCTCATAAGAGTCAAAATGGAAAGGCACAAGGTGGTAGGCGTGAAACGGAAGAAAAGACGGCCGCCGCCACTCAAATGCACAGCGCTGGGAAGTGAGAAAAGAGACGACACGTAAGTTGTATGCAAAGCTTACCTCCCGAGGGAAGTGTAAAGGGCAGTAGATGGCGCTGTTGCGCAAGAAAGCTGCAGGCAAGTGAGCCCTCAGCGCGCTACCACAGCGTCCGTGGCAACACGAAGCACAACAGCCGGGGGAGGCCGGGAGCAGCCACAAGGGCCTCCCCCCTTCTGGACAAGTGGCAGCTCCGCTCGCAGAGGCACCAACGTGAAGGCACGAGGAAAGGATGTCAATGCGGCGGAAGATGGGCTCCGCCAATCCTGCAACAGTGTAGCAAAGATGTCTGGAACCGAAGCAGTCTGTTCTCTGCCAAGGCTGGACAAACGCAGGGTCACCCACCAGCTTCCAAGAGTGCAGCCAGGTCCCGGGCAGGCCAGGAGTCGCAGGCCCGTCCCTTCAGCTGTAGGGAAACGCAGAAGTCTCCAGGCGAGAAGGCCCCCACCCGTCTACCACACCCAGAGGAATCAGCCTTGCCCCGGGCAAGACAGGGTACGAAGGCCCAGCCCCTTAGGATAGGCAAAACGGCAGGAAACACTCCTCAAGGCACCCTTCACCCCTAAAGACGCAGCCTGGCTCCGGACACGCCAGAGAGACTCAGGACCAGCCCGTCGGGGATCAGGAGTCACCTCTTGCCCTTCAGCACCAACCAAGCTGACACTTGATATTAGCCAAAAGGCCGAGAAGCGAATGCTCAAATGCATATAGTCATTTCACAAAAGTGAAAACGATAAATTAACAAGCAGTGAGAGAGGTGATGATTTTGGGATCCTCCCTAACCTAGGGAGAGAACCAAGCAGATGCCTTGAAAACAAAAAGCACATCTTGTTGAACGATTCGGTGGTGGTCCCATCCTCTTAGGACCACCCCAAGCACAGTTATTGGCAAAAATACAATCCCAACCAAAGGCCCTGCAAAGCATTATGGGACGAGATTAGCAGTGGGCAGTGAATATTATAGTATCCAATATCAAAATAATTCTACAAAGAGCTGCAGTTCAACTAGTCGTTACTAGATGTCCCTCACGAGTCAAATGCAAAAGCATTGAAATTATTAGTACATCAAGCTGCAGTTCCACTAGTCGTTACTAGATGTCCCTCACGAGTCAAATGCAAAAGCTTCATGAAAGGGTTTCAATGCTTTTGCATTTGACATGTTGTGAAACAGTTACTATAAACGGAAAGCCTGCCCATAAGCCGCAGCAGTCGTGGTTATTTAGAAGAAGAAAACTGCTGTTAGAAAGCAAAGTCAATGCGGGAATAATAGCTGGAACAGGGGTACCTTTTAAAGAACAAGCCAGATTAGGGGCCGAAACGTTACAGGCTCCATGAAGCTTAACTTGTTTACAGACTACGGAATGTCCTACTGTGGAATCGCAATCCTCCCCTGTAAGGAAAACTTCCTTATCTGCGCGCTGACATCTGTAGGTGAAAGGTAACGACCACAATTCATGAATATAGGTACTACCCAAGGGCTCATATCTACCAACGGGATGATGTTTCATGCATGCTTTGAACTGAAAGAGTGAGATAGGCAATGAAATAACCCCATGTATTAACCACGGTACTTTTCCACTTTTGAGCGTTTGCAAAGTTCAGGCAAATTGCATTACAGATCGTAACTGATTTTGACCATGGTACAAAACAGACACTTCATGTTGAACAATGTCAATAACTGATGATACAATATTATCTAAAGTATATATACGTGAAGACAGTGTATTAATGCTGTTATCGACTATTGCAAGAACTTTTTCTAAATTAGCTTGGTCAATTTGGCGCAGACGCGCGGCAGGTTCCATCTGCAACAGTTTCCAAAATTCATTATATGCTGTATAAATGAAACGTTTGATCTCGGGGACTTTGGACCCAAAAGAAAATCAGCCAGATCGATGTCACCTGATAGAAGAGAAAGATGCTGTTTGACAGAGGACAATGTGGAATGTCCCAACCATTGTTGGCACAATTTACCCACTGAATATGTGGTAACCGTATGTGAATGTGGGAAACGAGGATCAGGTCTAGATTGTGTAAACCTGTTCGTGTTATTTAAAAAGCGTAATTGGCATGCATTGGAGCTTGTTGGCCATGGCAACCATCCCAATATTAGAAGAGTTAAGTGTGCTGTTTTGAAACATGACAGCCAAGTCCTCAATGGTATAATTGGTATATGTATCCCATGTGTCATTAGTAGCCTATTATGGAATAGAGGGAGTATTTAGATTTTTGGATGTTGCTAAACCAAAACAAGTAGTCTGTTGTACCGTGTCATTTAAAAAAATGAGCTGAGACGGTATAAGACATGAGCGATACAATGATTCAGTGCCCTGCACGTGCCAATCTTTGGTACCCCAAATAGATTTCAGATCAATAGTGTCCTTCCAGTGTTCATAACCTTTCACGGACTAATCATTTATGAAGGACATAGAATAAATTAATTTAGTTTGGGTCAACATAAATTTATTGCGGGATGGCATTTTTAATTTATAAAAATATGAATGAGGGTCTGAAAGATTGTAACCTGTAAAATACATAAATTTACTCCGTTGGGTCTTTAAGCTCCCCTTTAAAGGTGTGGGGCAATGTTCCCACTGGGTATAATTAAAAAAGGGTCTCTAGGTATTAGTCTTGTGTAAAAAATGATGGCCATAATGTTGATAACAGAATAAATCTGCGTAATTTGCCAAATTCAAATACAAATCTTCAGTATCAAAAGCAGTATAATATTTTAAATCAGAGAACAATGAATGAACTGCATGAACATCCCAATCATCAGAGTGTATGCCAGGCAACACCACATCACCTAAGGAAACATGAAAAACGTATGGAATGTTCAAAGTTTCCATCGGGCCGTGGATATCGTATGATACTTTATCCCAAACAATGCCATCAGCAACTGGAAACGCTGAAATATTGACAAGGGCCTGGTCTCTTTTCATTTTATGAGGTTTAACACCATTGGCATTAGCCCAAAATAAATTTGTTAGAACATTATTAGGCCTTCCGAAATCTACCCCACTTATGCCTCTTTATCTTGATCTGGGTTGCTATAGTATTGAGGACTTGGCACGCTTCAGACCTATAGCATTCTGGAGAAGGCTCTGGAACACCTGAGCTTTCTCTGTATGCTAAAGCTCTCCTTGAAGTTCGGGGGTTGGGCCGTCTATACAAGATCCCCTGGTTTAATAACATCAAGACCACCCTGGTTAATATGGGGATGAGCACCCTGTGGGAGGACCCAGCTGCTGCTCTATTTCCATCTAAAAAGAATTTCAAGGCAGCTTACTGGAGTATGGTCAAAACCAAGCGGTTCTCATCTATTATGAGGCCTACCCTGACTAGAGAATTCTTGGAGATCAAGCACGAGACCAAGTTTGAAACATATTGGGACGTTATTACCAGGCCAATAGACAGGAAACTGTATCACCAGTTCAGGGTAGGTTCACTTCCAATTAGAGCTTTTACTAGTAGTTGGCACTTGCCAACGGATGACAAATGTATTTCGTGCCCGGCCCAAATTGAGACACTAGCGCACATTATGTTCGTATGCCCAGCCTATGATCTACCTAGGACCAAATGGCTCAAACCTATTTGTATGAATTTGGGTACAAGATTGGCCATAGATGCCTTAAGGATCCTAAGGACAAACACCCAAGATTCCATAGTGGTAGCTGTGGCAAAATTTTTGAGCTGGATGTGGGTTATCCGTGCTAACAAGATGAGGGTACACTAATTTTTGACATTTTTATTCCCGAGGGTTGAGATAGTATGGAATGGGCCTGTTGAAAAATAAATTTCTGTCTAAGACCCCGAAATAAGGGCTTTTTAAAGGTGTTTTTATTTTTATAATTCTGTTATTTTAAACAATGTTTTTAACTTATTTGTAAATACATGTGGTTTTTACAAGCTTGGACGATTGTAGATTGTATATTATATTCCAAATTCTTTTTTAATTACCGATGTATTCTGTCTTTTATGATTTTGTAAATCGAAATAAAGACTTTATTGACTTGACTTGAGCAGTAAAAACACAGTAACAAACCCAATCCACATGAAGAGGAATATCACCGTCAGGACCATCCAGACATATGTCCAGGGCGGGAGTAGGTAAGTCTTTTTGAACAAGGAGATAAAAAGACTGGTACGTGTAGGGAGTTCCGCCATAGATGATGGCGAGGAAGATGTATCTGAAGAAAAACTGTTACGTTCCATGTAGTACCCACTGGACCCCAGCTGAAACAATGGGGGTTGTGCTGCATTTGATGGGTCAGGTATGGTACTCTCAGGAATGTCAATTATGACCTCAACTGGAGGAGAAGCATACTCAATATCTGCCATTGTGGATGTAGAAGGTAAAACAGGCAATAAAATCAAGTGAAGTTTCCATCTCCCTCTCCAGTTGTCGGGGAGTAGTCGAAGAACTAGCCATCATTGGATTTAGTGAAAGATCTCGACGTGGAATGCTGGGAGGCATACTATTCAGTATCGGCCATATGGTGTACCTTGACATGTTCGATTGAAATGTAACGATTATCCTTACGACCAGGTAAAGGAGGCAGGATCACAGTACGGGTGCCTTTTAAGCCACGGACTCTGACCGGAGCACGGTATGATGGATCAAATTCTTCACCTTCTCTCGGACCAGATCTCCAACTTTGGGAAGCCAGCAAGAAACCGAAATCTGCACCGCTGCATCCGTGGAAGATGGCAAATGGGCTTTTGCTTGTTGTAGATCCTGTAACATAGCACAATGGTTATCTACGTCAAAGGTTGCGGCAGCCGCCACAACGTCTAGACCATCAAGGTCTGGCACAAACATTTTAATGCCAAAGAGCATTTCGTATGGGGTCTGCCCACCCAGAGATCTTCTAGGGAGATTATTTAGCGCACATTGGACTCCATATAGATGAGTCAGCCAACCCCTGCCAGTACCTAAGACTCTAGCTGTCAAAGATTGCTTTAAGTCACAGTTCATCTGCTCCACAACAGAATTGCCCTCAGGCCGAGAATTGCACTCGCACCCCCAAAGACTTCATCGCATCCCCATAAGCATTAGAGGCAAACGCAGGACCTTGGTCAGAATGCAAGATGCCACAGGCAAAGGTCCCGACAAAGACTCGCAAATCTTTTATGACAGTTCGAGCGTCAGCACTATGTTGCGTCCAAATCCAAAGGAATCGGGTGCACAACTCCACTGCAACCAAGATATGTTTAAAAGCTGTGTTAGATGTCAAAGGACAGCAGTGATCAAGATAAATACAACCAAATGGTTGATTTGAAATGTAAAGTTGAGTATGTGGTGGACGTGCAACAGTAGAAGGCTTAATTTGTTGACAAACGTCACAAGAAAGAACATATTTACGTTGCTGTAAAAGGGAAACAGTCGCTGTCACTTCGGCATGTGCAGAAGCAACGCCTTCATGTGCAGCCACTATTAAAGAAAGTCTGCAGTCCTCGTTGGGAATCAGCCGATCCCCAACGGACGAAATAGTTACAAATGGAATTTGATCAGACGATAAGTAGTATGTGCAACGTGAAGGGAAAACTTGGGGCAGTTCAGTTCCCTCCGTCGCGGCTATAGCTGCTAGAATATCATTATCAATTTTAGTCATAGACCTTGTGACTGCTGCTACTGAACAAGTAGCTATTGCAGTTTTGGCAGCCTCATCAGCCAGCGAATTCCCAACCGAGTGTGCTCCCACACGTTGATGGCCCAAAGTATGAATAACGTGTGAGTGGCAAACGTTCCTTAAGAGCGGCAACTTGAACCCAAAGCGTTTTATGCTTAATTGCGCAACCTTTAGAATCACGAAAATCATTTTGTGTCCAAAAGAACAAGTTTTCATTAAAGGATTGTACACAGTAAAATGAATCGCGCAGTACGAGAGTAGGAACATCTGGATCAGCAAATTCAAGAGCCAAAACCAAAGCAAATAGCTCCGCCAATTGAGCTGTGCAATCGCCAAGAGACTGTGTGTGCACCAAGGAGGATTTAAAATCCCCATCAACAATCTTACCTGCCACAATTGCGCAGGCAGCAGAATAAGCATGCCTAGAACCCGCTGCCGATTGCGTAGACCCGTCAGTGTAAATAATACATTTGTATTGATCCAGAGGAAGCAAGGACAAAGGAGGAGGATGGACATGTTCATACTGTAAAAACGTCTGTGTCTGCAAAGAAGGGTCAAAGATAAAGTTGACATCAGCCGACGTCAAAGAACTAGCCCATTGTATCCAACGTGGATGCAAGGCTTGGGAATTCGGAACACCAGCCTTGGTAACTGCCTCTAACGCAGGTACCGGCGAAACCATGAAAATACGTTTACCCTGAGCCAGAGAGCGTTCCTTAAGAATCGCTATCTGGACTGCTGTCAAAATTATTTCTGTAGAAGAGAAACGTATCTCAGCAGGAGTATACAAATGCGATTAATAAGCAATGGGGACTGTGTCCCCTTCATTGAAAGTTAAGTAGGTAAAACCTAAGGCGCCTGGTACAATCCTTATCACCAAATTGGTAGAATTATCTCGTGTTAACAAGAAGTTGGTCGCCAGCAGATCAGACTGCAGAGACTGAAGAATTGGGGTATGTTCCGGAAGCCAACTGGAAGCCGAAAAAGAAGGTTGTATCAATGAGTAAAGAGGTTTGATACGCTGGGCATAATCAGAATGTATGACCTCCCGAAGTTCAAAAAACCCAGAAAAGATTGCAATTTTTTAAGTGTAGTTGGAGGTTGCAATTGAGCACATTTCTCCAGAAAGTGGGGGCAAAACCCCTACCTTCATTGTTGAGTTCGTAACCAAGAAAAGAACCACCAAGAAGGCGATATGAGACTTAGCGAGATTGAATTTGTAACCAAAGTTTGCTAAATATGTGATAATGCGAACCACACGCAAGAGATGCGGCTGTAATTCATCATCCGTCAAGTATATGTCGTCAACTTACGAGAAGGCATCAGGGTCGATCTCATGCAAAAGGGACATTATGCGTGCCGCAAACACACCACGGCTATTCTTATATCCCAAAGGCATTCTTGCATATCGTCGCTGATTGCCCAACACACTGAATGCATTCAAATCACAGCTCTCCGGAGCCAAGGAGTGACTGAAAAATCCATTGGAAATATCCAATGTGGTTTTGTATTTTTTGCGAACAATTTTATTCACTAACGCAGAGCTATGTGTGTTCTGAGCCACAAAGGTTCGAATGTGACTGTTCAAATGTCTGTAATCTAAAACTATGCGATTGAACCGTCCGGTTTCAATATCGGAAAAAGAGGATTATTCATTGATGAAACACAGGGTTCAATCATACCCTGGTATTCCAACTGGTTCAGTATTTCGCTTACGCGTTAGTGTCTCGTTTTATTGGATACTGTGGTTGGGGCTGAGGTGTAGAATGCAAAGGAATCACATGGACCGGGGAACCCTTGTCCCAACCAGCCTGATTGCGATATAACGGCGGAACTATGGATAATGCCCACTTCGAGGCATAAGCCATTTTATTATCATCACAAACGTATTGTGAAAAACTGGGTAGACTAACATCCTCCCCTCTTAAGGAAGCTAGGACAAAAGGGGGAGGCCAATCAACCTCCGCCAACAAAATATCATAGGAAGAAGTGAGGTTTTCCCAAAACACTGCTTTAATTGTTTGTTTAATATCACCTTCAATTTGGAGTGTTACTTAATGAAGTCTATCTGGAGGAGCAACTGGAGTATCAGCTGTCTCTACTGTAATAAAAGTGTCAGTTGCTTTCTCCTCCAGACGCTGGTGGAGTGTCTACCGCACTATGGTACCTCTGCCGAGCTGTCGAGGAGGGTTACCGCACAACCCCTGTCGAGGAGTAGGGTTCTCACAGTCTGAGGCATACTTTGCAGTGAAATTGGGGTCGATATTGAGGTGGTTCCCCCTGCTTGACTTTTACATCAAACTGGCGCTGCGGGTCACGTCTTGCTTGTGCAGACTCACCTTCTCTGCGATCCTGATGCCCTCCTCCGCCGAATTGTTGATCCGACGATTCCTGAAAGGAACCAGGAGAACAAGGATCAGGAACCTGGAACCTCTCAGGTGTCTTAATTTTAGAGCGGTCACACATATCATATCTATGTTCAGAAGCGTCAGGTGGGTGCGAACCTGCACGAGATCCCGGCTTCTGTTGTTGCTGTCGCTGATTTCTGTTCCAAGCTTTTTTAGGAAAGACTGGACGACCCTCATTGTCAGGAGGAGGTTTAATTGCTGGTTGACTAAACGGCAGAACTCCTAAGCTATTTCGACCCAAAGATGTGTACACATCCGCTATGATAATCAGCAACTGTCGCTGCCGATCCACTTCCGCCACCACCGCTAGGCGTTGACGTACTTGCAAGCAAACTGCTTCACCTTTAATATTGGCCAAAATGATATCGGAGACAATAGGAAACATTCCCACTAACTTCATCCCCAAACCTAGGGCTGGACCAGCCCCGTGTTCATCTTGTACCTTCTTTAGAACGCTCAGCAGAACGCTCATGGAGGGGGTGCCAAAGCACAGTGTATACACTTAAGCGAACACCATCCCCCAGGTGGTGCAGTCACCTAAAGCGGGAATCAAACCACTCAGCAAACTCATTGTAAGAATCCTGTGTTTTACTACAGGAGTGGTGTGTGGAAAAACAGCCTTAGTTGCTCAAATGTTTGTGCCAGCCAAAAAGGCAAGCCATCTCTATTTTGAGGACGTTTACCCATCACTGAGTTAATCATGACGGGACTAATGACAAGATCACCACTGTGTCCTGGTGACTGAGGAGCGGCTCCAGCCAGAGCCACATGAACTGCTCGTGACATAAATTGTATGACACTTCTGTGTATGTGAATCAGTGTTGTATGTAACTGAAGTAGATCTGCGTGTGTAACATTAAGATAGTTCAGATGCGGTGTATAACCAGCCAAAACTGGCCAAGTGGCCCGTCAATAGATAAGGGGCCCATGCGAACTGCAGTAACAGGGTGAGGAAGGGCTCTATTAAACCAGATGGCATGCTCCCAGGCTGTTAACTGAAATTCAAGTAATGCATAAGGACAATAAGCCCGCAGCTCCGTGTATGCATGAAACAAATTATCATTCCCCTCAACCGCGGGGAAAGTAACCCAAGAGTAGAAGACTTCAAAGCGAAAAGCCGGGTCCGCCTCGACAACAAAAATAATGTTAGCGCCTGCTACGGGCACTCCACGTTGAGTCAAGAAAGCTGTAACCGCCGCGCGGTTATGTGCCGCAATAGCAACTGGTTGTGCCATAGTAAAACGGAATTAATAAACAAAGAAAACGGTAGTGCAATATAGGGTAAAGAAAAACCTTTTAAACTTCAAGCTTGAAAAACCTATAAATATACAAATATAGGAGGCGAAGCCCACACACCACTGACGTCTCCGGAAACTGGTGAGAGGGAATTGTGGACAAGCACAAGCGCAAGGGCTCGTGAATAAGTACCAGACCAAACGTTGGTGGTGCCATGTTGCAGGGATTCTGCCCAAGAACAGAACTATGCGCGGGATTATAGGACCTTGGTATATAGGGACTGAGTCATACTACCACCTTAGCACCCATGAGCCCAGGACCAACTAGTTATAGTGTCTCACTTGCTCTCCTACTCACTCACAGAGAAACAAATGATTAGACACCCCAGAACACAACACTCCCAGATCTCTCAGGAATCGCGGTAACAAGACACACCCTTTCGCTCACACTCTTGTACTGTCCACAATAAGATCTGACAGAGACACTAAACCGTTTAAAATATTTATTTTAACGAACGTGCCCCAACATGTAGTATACGTGCCACAACAAGCAGGAAAATGCATAATACAAATACAGTCAGCATAGCAGCTAGTCCATAAATCATGAAGGGAGATGTCATCATGGAAAGACAATAGAGCCTAACCTCCCTCCCCTTGCTAAGAAGAAGTATTATTATATGTTAGAAGATCTTTGTCAGCAGTCCCCATACCTTAGCATATAGATGGTAGATCTACATCATAGGTGCTGTCTCGCTCTTCTCCCTGGAAAGGTCCCTCTCCAAGTGTGTGTTACCTATTTGTGTATCCCACTAAAAACCAACGTACGTTGTCCAAACAACAGCTGCATCGGTATGTTATGTCTAAGGGCTAAGGCCTAGCCAGAACAAAATAACAAGGGGCATTGTTGTTCAACCTTGCACATAATGTTCAGTCTAAATCCCAGGAACATGCAGAAAGTGAACACAGCAATGAGTTCTCATGTGAAAGCAGCCATAGAAATTATTGCAAAAAATAAAGACGTGCAGTAATGTGCGCAAAGCAGCAGGCAAGCTGCAGCATGCTCATGCTAACTTAGTGAGGACGACAATGTCCCTAGAGGCCATGTGACACTACCTTTTTGCTACACTTGCGCTATAGAAATACCATATGCATACATATATATATCACAACTGGATTGTAATAAGGAAATTAGAGATGGGCTTTATACAGGGGTTACAGTCTCCTGTGCATTATAATTAAACACAGATAAAAACACATATTGACCCAAACCACTGGTGGCAATCGAGTTTGGCCGTGTACCAGTCCCAGGAGCATAAGTCAAGAATTAGGGCAGCATTTTTGACAAGGTCTTGAGTTTTGAACCTCATGTGAACAAACTGATTTACACCTGACATTTCTTTATTAAGAAACTGAGGAAAATATGTCCACTTTTTCCACAACATTGCAGCAAGTCAGTTCTGCAGGCAATGGTGCTTGTTTTACTAGATTATTGCACAAACACAAACGTGATGGATATCTCATCAGCCGTATTACAAGTGCCATTGAATATAATGCACTAGAAAGAAAAGCACAATTCCTTGTACTAAAGAGGCCAATTTTGGGGCGGAAAGAGAATGCCATCACTCTCAGGGAAGGGAGCCAATGGCTCAAGGTGGCTGTCCATTGCCCCATGCTATATGCTGTGGTCGGAGGAAGCAAAATGTGAATGAAACAAAAAAAAAACATACACCAATGGATGACGAAGGCTGCCGGAGAGCCTCTATTCTAAGTATTGCCTAAGTATATTCATATTTATTGCTAAAATAAAAAGATCTTTTCTAATGCCAAACTTAAAAATATAGTCTTCCCCCAATGGAAAAATGTGTACAATTGGGTGTAGATTTGAGAGGAGGGTGTCCTGGGAGCAACTCTCAACAATATCTAAAATACAGTCCTCACTGTTGGGAAGAAGAAGCTGTATCTAACACTGGGATAGAAACTACTGCAACAGTATGCATCATCATCTCAAACATTTTGATTAGGTGCCTCTGAAAATGTTTTCCATGTGGAATCATACTTTCAATGGTATAAAAAACTATGCATAAATTATCTGAAACGTTGTGGAAATATTATCATTAAAAATACCTTTCTATGATAATATGATACTATATATCATTCTAGTGTGCGCATGAAAATCATGAAAGAAACATGTTTTCTCTGGCAAGCAAAGCTCCAACAACTCTTTCAGTGCTGCCTTATTGAAATATACGTATTGCCTTCCAAAGCTCAGAGGTTTTCTGTCCCAGGGGTTACATACTAACCTAGTGACATGCCTATCAAACAGACCAGATGGATTAAGCACAACTTACCCTTTTTTAAGTCCATTGCGCGCAGGTACAGCCCATTTGCCTCTGACTTGAGTTAAGGTAAATGCTGCAGGGGTAGTGCTGATGATCTAATTAAAACAATTAAGACGGTCGAGGTGTAGGATTGGCTATTTGAGTCTTCATGAGGCTAAGCCCAATGCCATTAAATGAAACTTTCACAAGGTAAGAATTCAAGGGAAAACCATAAAGGATTATATAAAATTAAGTTCATTACAGAAGGCAACAAGCTGTTAGTTAAATCATGGAGAATCAGCAATTATAATAAGAGAAAATCAAATAATGCAAGAAAATTAACATTAGTTTAATTTCTAAAGCATGTAGCAGCCAGAAATAAAGTATACTTAAACAGGAGGACTGACAGAGTCCAACTCCAAAGCAAGCTAGCAAAAGTCTCCAAGTATAAATCAACAGACAGACTAACAGAGTCTGCACAGTTAGGAAACGAAGTAAAGTCTGGCACATCTGCCAAACCAAAAACAATGACATTTTATAGGGTTTTAGGCTAAGAGACCACACACTCAGTATGGTGAGACATGAGTTAATAGGGCTGTATTACATTCACGTAAACTAATCTCTTCTCAAATACACAAGATACATCAAATATTATGCATCTAGCAAACACCTACGCTACTGCATATTAATAAAGAGCTAAGCATATGAAATTAAGCCAATAACATGACAGTTATATAATACAGAAATACAATAGTTCCTGGAAAAGACTCGATTAAAGGCCCTTGGAACTTACAAAGATGAACTTCCTCATGAGGAAAGCACATTAATGCAAGTTATGAATACAGTAAACAACACCACGAAGGAAGCTTCTATTTTGCTGATTTTCTGAAATGGAAAAGCACACAGAAAACACAAGCATGTGGCAAATGTGAAAATATGTCAATGCAGGCTGGTCAGGCTAATTTAATCACATCTAAATTAAGCATTATTTTCTTATTATTAAAAATGCTCTCGCAGTAGGAAATGCATTTCTCATGAGTGAGTACCACTTTATCACTAAATCAGAGATAAAGAAGGCTCCTTGTGAACCAAAGACAGATGATTTATTGAAAACAGCATGTAGTGGCTAATTTTTGTAATTAGTGCACCGATTTACTTTGTAGGACCAATTAAAAAACTGTGGTTGGATAACAAAAATCATACTGAAAGAGAAAATGTTCAGATGAGGGTCCATGAACATTGCACTGAGTCAGATTCTTTCTTTTCAGATCTGCTCATGTGACATCATGGGTGTGGGTAAAAACCTCATTATACAATACACTGGATGGACTGGTCAGTGGCTGCTAATGAGCATGTCCAGTCAGGTTAAACATAAATTGATATTTGTATAACACCAGGGACTAAGCAGGCAAGAGGCAGGTCTTTGCATGTTTATAATCTCGGAAACAATCTGAACAATAATTATGTCTACAGTGACTCACAGAAGAGGTCACTGAAAAGATTACAGCCCTTTTTATTTTATCAGAGTGAAGAATGTCACAACCCTTTCCCAACCCTCTTCCCCAGGGCTATCACTAACTTCAAAAGAAGGCCCACGGAGCAGGAATCCATATGGTTGTTCTTTCTTTATATGATCTGAAACGTGTGGAAGCGAGTTCACTTTCTATCATAATAATTGGCTACAGTTTGAATTTATCTGGCATTTTCACAGTAGAGTAGAAAGGATGCCATGGGCCCTGGCGCAAGCAAAGAAAATGGCACATTTGACTGCTGTTGAGGTCGTAAAATACATCAGTGTCAGGATTATAAGGGCCTTTCAAGGCTCTGGACCCCGTTACCACTGCACCTGCTGCCCAATGGCAGCTACGCCCCTTGTACTGCAGACTATGCTGAGGGATGAGCCACAGAAGGTATGATCTATGGAGGAGACACTGATTTTTAGGACATGCAGACTTAAATAAAATAAAAATGACAGATGGATGGGGTACTGGAGCTCGAGTCCATACAGCAGTTATTTTATTACAGTCAATAAGTGCAAAGGGAAGTTCTGAATTTAATGATGCACTCCTTGAAGCTACCCTCTACTGATAGCCCGCTCCACACAGCTTCTGAAGACACAAGCCAACAGATTACCACATCCCATGAACAGAATACTATATTTAATGTGACAGGTGTTCACATGCGCACAATCCGAATGACTTAATTCACACTGAAGAAGGTCAAGTGGGCTAACCCTTTGCACCAAGTTATATGCTGTGGTGACCACAAGCAGACTGCGAATGACAGAAGATTAGACCCATTGATGAAGAGGACTAGCTGACAGCCCCTATAAATAAGTATAGTATATATTATTAAACATATATATATATATATATATATATATATATATATATATATATATATATATATATATATATATATATATATATATATATATATTCACTGAAAAAACCGTAGGTTTCAGGCACGTTATAGTTACAAATTAGCATTTTAAAAACCTTTGAAATTCACTGAAAAAACCATAGGTTTCAGACACGTTATAGTTAGAAATTAGCATTTAAAAAACCTTTGAAATTCACTGAAAAAACCAGAGGTTTTAGGGACAGTTATAGTTAGTTGGACATTGCACTCGTACAAAACCCGTGAAATTCCCCGTTATAGTTAGTTCAGCTAACTATAACTCGCGCCCCGCAATGCACTGCTGATGACGTCACATATTACATCACTCATGACATGGTCAGTGACATCACTGATGACATCACTGATGACATCTCAAATGACATCACTGATGACATCATCCACGTGATAATCTGATGCAGCTCCTCACACCCTAATATAACCTTTGATACACCCCTTGAATCATGAGGGTCCCTACGGGCCAACTAGCCCACCAGGAACCTCCAGTATGCGCCAGGGGGCTGCGTTGCAGAGACATGTACAGAGGCCACACCCCTTTTACACCTCTCTGCAACGCAGCTCTGTGGCGCTTTCTGGACGTACCTGTTGGGCTAGTTGGCCCCAGGGACCCTCAGGATTGAAGAGGATTTAATTCCCCATCTTAAAACGCGCCACGGGGCCTGTTTGCACACATGTCACCTGAAGCCCCGCCCCCTCCCTTCACCACTGTGCAAACGCGCCCCGTGGCGCGTTTTAAGTCGGGGGATTAACTCCCTTGAATCCTGAGGGTCCCTGGGGTGCAACTAGCCCACCATATACCTCCAAAAGCGCCATAGAGCTGCGTTGCAGAGAGGTGTAAAAAGGGGCGTGGCCTCTGTACACCTCTCTGCAAGGCAGCCCCTGGCGCATACTGGAGGTTCCTGGTGGGCTAGTTGGCCCCAGGGACCCCCAGTATTCAAGGGAATTCGTTCCCCTCTGCAAACGCGCCAGGGGCGCGTTTGCAGAGTGGTGAAGGAAGGGGCGGGGCCTGTGGGCCCGATCGTTTTTGATTTTTTTGGGGGAGGGGGCCGCGTGGCCCCCCTCCCGAGCCACTACTTGCCCCGGGGACCCCATCCCCGGGGCTGGCCCTCTCGTTGGGGACTGTGGGGGTCCCCAATCCCCCACAGTCCCGCCGGTGTCCTACGGGAGCCGGCATTGCTTTTACACATGGGGAGCAGCTAACATGCTGCTCCCCATGTGGAAAGCAGTCGGCTTTGGATATTGGAAGAGAGAGCAGGTTTCCTGCTCTCTCTTCCAATATCCAAAGCAGTTTGCAATGACAGGACGGGAGCCGCGAGGCTCCCGTCCTGTCATTGCAAACAGCAGTGTCCCGGGGGTAGGCACCCCGGGACACTGCAGGAGCCGGCCCTGGGGGTGGTGGTCCCCAGGGCCATCAAGGGCTCCAGGAGGGGGCCGCGCGGCCCCCTCCCATTCAGTGCACAGCCCCGGGGAGGTGGTGGTCCCCGGGGCTCTGGGGGTCCAAAGCGGACCCCCATTGTAATTTTTCTTAGTGCCCCGGGGAGGTGGTGGTCCCGGGCGTGTGGGGGCTGGAGCCCCCCACACAGGTTTTTAATTAAAAAAGAAGCCCCGGGGAGGTGGTGGTCCCCGGGGCTGCGGGAGGGCTCTGAGCCCTCCTGCACCTTTCTACATAAAGCCCCGGGGGTGGTGGTCCCCGGGCTTGGGGGCCCTTAGAGGCCCCCCACACATAAAATTAACCCCCCCCAGCATGCCCCCGGGACTTGGCCCTCCCTGAGCGCATCCTGCCGATTTTTAAAAAATTTTTTTTTTATTTTTTTTGCCCAGGGGGTCCTTGTGGGACCCCTGAGCAGACCTAGGGGGTCAGGGTGTTTCTACCCTGCCCCCTTTGTGCGCTTTGCGCACTTGTTTCTGTCCCTCGGTTCTACCGAGGGACAAAATGGCTGCCAACACTTCCTGATTTGGAGTGTTGACAGCCAATTAACATAAAGCTCGTGCTCGGGAGGATCCGCGGCCCTAGATATCACTATCTTTTTACTTTTCATTTTCTCAGCAACTACTGAACGGATTTACACCATTTAACAAAAGGGTTCTTTCTGAACCAAGAACTACCTCTTTGCCAAATTTGGTGTAATTCCGTTCAGCAGTTCGGGCTGTAGCCGTGTCTAAAGTTTCCTATGGAAAATTGCATGGGGAAAACGCGTTTTGGGACCCCCCTTTTTCTCGGCCCCCGCTTGACAAATCCCCGAGACTTTCAGGGTAGGAGCGGACCGGAGCGGGCCACAAAGTTTGAAAATTTTGCGAAGATACGTCAACCGGCAAGAGAGTTATTTCAAATAGAATGTCGCGGATTTCCTATGGATAATAGGTTGTAACTATAACTATCTACTGGCGACCGCCAGTAGATAATATATATATATATATATATATATATATATATATATATATATATATATATATATATATATATATATATATATATATATATATCCAATCGATCGCTGCTCCTTCCGGATTGTTGGGACCCATGGAAGGTGTCGTACATGCCAGAAGAGCGTACTGGCAAATTCAATCCTTACATGCAAGTCCAAATAGGTGCGCTCTCAGGATAACGGACACACAACCAAATGTTGAGATGCAAAGAAGTTTAATCCACTACGTGTTTCGACTGCGTCCGCAGCTTTGCTCACGTGTAAGAAGTGGACAAACAAAGAGTGTCTAATAACATCCGATTGAGAGTGTTCGAAACAGAAAAAGGACAAACTGGGATCACCATTATTGACCACCAACAAGGATTAGAGGCATGTTCACATTTCCTTATGAAGAGACATGTCAAATATTGGGAGCACAGCCGCATGATCCTAGAAATGACAGAGTACTGTCTTACTAACAATATCTTCTTGTTTAACGGTACCCTATATAGACAAACTACTGGGACAGCGATGGGATCCTGCTTTGCTCCCAGTTTTGCTAATTTGTTTATGGGCCTCTGGGAAGAAGAGATCTTTGACAGCTCAGACCTCACACCAGACCTGGGCAGGGATGAAATGTGGCTCAGGTATATTGATGACTTGTTCATCATTTGGAGGGGCACCGAGCTAGAAGCCAACAAGTTCATAGAGAAACTTAACAACAATGACCGCAACATTCAACTAACTGGGAGTATCAGCAATACCTGTGCAGAATACCTTGATGTACGCTTAGAGATCAAGGCTAATAGAATACACACTGCCTTGTTCCGTAAGAGTACTGCGGGCAACAGTATTTTTCATGCCCTCAGTAGCCACCCAGAGTCACTGAAGTTGAGTATTCCCTATGGTGAATTGTTGAGGGCAAAAAGAAACTGTAATAGCGATGAAGCATACAGGCTTGAGTAACAACATGATTGAGAGATTCAAGGCTAGGTGCTATCCGACGTGGGTACTTAAAAAAGCCGGAAGGGGTGGGAGCACACTGCTTCATCTCCCAGCACAGTTCGCCCCTTAGCATTATGGTAAATGCAGTTCTTAATACATGCTTACTTGAGATTTTACTGGAGTGTTCCACCAAATTTGGTGCAGGTTAGTGCTGTACATCTCTAGACACGTGTTTCTGGATTTCATCCGTCATCAGTAGAGATAAAAACGAATTTTATATGGGGCTGCTGAGCAGGCTGCCACAATCCTTACAGGTCTCAGTACCTCTCACAGGCGCACAGGTGCATCTCCACAAGCTCGTCAGCTCAATGGCTCAAGGGAGACTTTTCAAAACAGGAAGGGGTGAGAGCACACTGCTTCACCTCCCAGCACAGTTCACCCCTTAGCATTATGGTAAATGCAGTTCTTAATACATGCTTACTTGAGATTTTACCACCAAATTTGGTGCAGGTTAGTGCTGTACATCTCTAGACACGTGTTTCTGGATTTCATCCGTCATCAGTAGAGATAAAAACGAATTTTATATGGGGTTGCTGAGCAGGCTGCCACAATCCTTACAGGTCTCAGTACCTCCCACAGGCGCACAGGTTCATCTCCACAAGTTCGTCAGCTCAATGGCTCAAGGGAGCCTTTTCAAAACAGGAAGGGGTGGGAGCACACTGTTTCACGTCCCACCACAGTTCGCCCCTTAGCATTATGGTAAATGCAGTTCCTAATACATGCTTACTTGAGATTTTACTGGAGTGTTCCACCATATTTGGTGCAGGTTAGTGCTGTACATCTCTAGACACATGTTTCTGGATTTCATCCGTCATCAGTAGAGATAAAAACGAATTTTATATGGGGTTGCGGAGCAGGCTGCCACAATCCTTACAGGTCTCAGTACCTCTCACAGGCGCACAGGTGCATCTCCACAAGCTCGTCAGCTCAATGGCTCAAGGGAGCCTTTTCAAAACAGGAAGGGGTGGGAGCACACTGCTTCACCTCCCAGCACAGTTCGCCCCTTAGCATTATGGTAAATGCAGTTCTTAATACATGCTTACTTGAGATTTTACCACCAAATTTGGTGCAGGTTAGTGATGTACATCTCTAGACATGTGTTTCTGGATTTCATCCGTCATCAGTAGAGATAAAAACAAATTTTATATGGGGTTGCTGAGCAGGCTGCCACAATCCTTACAGGTCTCAGTACCTCTCACAGGCGCACAGGTGCATCTCCACAAGCTCGTCAGCTCAATGGCTCAAGGGAGCCTTTTCAAAACAGGAAGGGGTGGGAGCACACTGCTTCACCTCCCAGCACAGTTCGCCCCTTAGCATTATGGTAAATGCAGTTCTTAATACATGCTGACTTGAGATTTTACTGGAGTGTTCCACCAAATTTGGTGCAGGTTAGTGCTGTACATCTCTAGACACGTGTTTCTGGATTTCATCCGTTATCAGTAGAGATAAAAACGAATTTTATATGGGGTTGCTGAGCAGGCTCGAACAATCCTTACATGTCTCAGTACCTCTCACAGGCGCACAGGTGCATCTCCACAAGCTCGTCAGCTCAATGGCTCAAGGGAGCCTTTTCAAAACAGGAAGGGGTGGGAGCACACTGCTTCACCTCCCAGCACAGTTCGCCCCTTAGCATTATGGTAAATGCAGTTCTTAATACATGCTTACTTGAGATTTTACTGGAGTGTTCCACCAAATTTGGTGCAGGTTAGTGCTGTACATCTCTAGACACGTTTTTCTGGATTTCATCCGTCATCAGTAGAGATAAAAACAAATTTTATATGGGGTTGCTGAGCAGGCTGCCACAATCCTTTCAGGTCTCAGTACCTCTCACAGGCGCACAGGTGCATCTCCACAAGCTTGTCAGCTCAATGGCTCAAGGGAGCCTTTTCAAAACAGGAAGGGATGGGAGCACACTGCTTCACCTCCCAGCACAGTTCGCCCCTTAGCATTATGGTAAATGCAGTTATTAATACATGCTTACTTGAGATTTTACTGGAGTGTTCTACCAAATTTGGTGCAGGTTAGTGCTGTACATCTCTAGACACGTGTTTCTGGATTTCATCCGTCATCAGTAGAGATAAAAACGAATTTTATATGGGGTTGCTGAGCAGGCTGCCACAATCCTTACAGGTCTCAGTACCTCTCACAGGCGCACAGGTGCATCTCCACAAGCTCGTCAGCTCAATGGCTCAAGGGAGCCTTTTCAAAGCAGGAAGGGGTGGGAGCACACTGCTTCACCTCCCAGCACAGTTCGCCACTTAGCATTATGGTAAATGCAGTTATTAATACATGCTTACTTGAGATTTTACTGGAGTGTTCCACCAAATTTGGTGCAGGTTAGTGCTGTACATCTCTAGACACGTGTTTCTGGATTTCATCCGTCATCAGTAGAGATAAAAACGAATTTTATATGGGGTTGCTGAGCAGGCTGCCACAATCCTTACAGGTCTCAGTACCTCTCACAGGCGCACAGGTGCATCTCCACAAGCTCGTCAGCTCAATGGCTCAAGGGAGCCTTTTCAAAACAGGAAGGGGTGGGAGCACACTGCTTCACCTCCCAGCACAGTTCGACCCTTAGCATTATGGTAAATGCAGTTCTTAATACATGCTTACTTGAGATTTTACCACCAAATTTGGTGCAGGTTAGTGCTGTACATCTCTAGACACGTGTTTCTGGATTTCATCCGTCATCAGTAGAGATAAAAACGAATTTTATATGGGGCTGCTGAGCAGGCTGCCACAATCCTTACAGGTCTCAGTACCTCTCACAGGCGCACAGGTGCATCTCCACAAGCTCGTCAGCTCAATGGCTCAAGGGAGACTTTTCAAAACAGGAAGGGGTGAGAGCACACTGCTTCACCTCCCAGCACAGTTCACCCCTTAGCATTATGGTAAATGCAGTTCTTAATACATGCTTACTTGAGATTTTACCACCAAATTTGGTGCAGGTTAGTGCTGTACATCTCTAGACACGTGTTTCTGGATTTCATCCGTCATCAGTAGAGATAAAAACGAATTTTATATGGGGTTGCTGAGCAGGCTGCCACAATCCTTACAGGTCTCAGTACCTCCCACAGGCGCACAGGTTCATCTCCACAAGCTCGTCAGCTCAATGGCTCAAGGGAGCCTTTTCAAAACAGGAAGGGGTGGGAGCACACTGTTTCACGTCCCACCACAGTTCGCCCCTTAGCATTATGGTAAATGCAGTTCCTAATACATGCTTACTTGAGATTTTACTGGAGTGTTCCACCATATTTGGTGCAGGTTAGTGCTGTACATCTCTAGACACATGTTTCTGGATTTCATCCGTCATCAGTAGAGATAAAAACGAATTTTATATGGGGTTGCGGAGCAGGCTGCCACAATCCTTACAGGTCTCACTACCTCTCACAGGCGCACAGGTGCATCTCCACAAGCTCGTCAGCTCAATGGCTCAAGGGAGCCTTTTCAAAACAGGAAGGGGTGGGAGCACACTGCTTCACCTCCCAGCACAGTTCGCCCCTTAGCATTATGGTAAATGCAGTTATTAATACATGCTTACTTGAGATTTTACTGGAGTGTTCCACCAAATTGGGTGCAGGTTAGTGCTGTACATCTCTAGACACGTGTTTCTGGATTTCATCCGTCATCAGTAGAGATAAAAACGAATTTTATATGGGGTTGCTGAGCAGGCTGCCACAATCCTTACAGGTCTCAGTACCTCTCACAGGCGCACAGGTGCATCTCCACAAGCTCGTCAGCTCAATGGCTCAAGGGAGCCTTTTCAAAACAGGAAGGGGTGGGAGCACACTGCTTCACCTCCCAGCACAGTTCGCCCCTTAGCATTATGGTAAATGCAGTTATTAATACATGCTTACTTGAGATTTTACTGGAGTGTTCCACCAAATTTGGTGCAAGTTAGTGCTGTACATCTCTAGACACGTGTTTCTGGATTTCATCCGTCATCAGTAGAGATAAAAACGAATTTTATATGGGGTTGCTGAGCAGGCTGCCACAATCCTTACAGGTCTCAGTACCTCTCACAGGCGCACAGGTGCATCTCCACAAGCTCGTCAGCTCAATGGCTCAAGGGAGCCTTTTCAAAACAGGAAGGGGTGGGAGCACACTGCTTCACCTCCCAGCACAGTTCGACCCTTAGCATTATGGTAAATGCAGTTCTTAATACATGCTTACTTGAGATTTTACCACCAAATTTGGTGCAGGTTAGTGCTGTACATCTCTAGACACGTGTTTCTGGATTTCATCCGTCATCAGTAGAGATAAAAACGAATTTTATATGGGGTTGCTGAGCAGGCTGCCACAATCCTTACAGGTCTCAGTACCTCTCACAGGCGCACAGGTGCATCTCCACAAGCTCATCAGCTCAATGGCTCAATGGAGCCTTTTCAAAACAGGAAGGGGTCGGAGCACACTGCTTCACCTCCCAGCACAGTTCGCCCCTTAGCATTATGGTAAATGCAGTTCTTAATAAATGCTTACTTGAGATTTTACTGGAGTGTTCCACCAAATTTGGTGCAGGTTAGTGCTGTACATCTCTAGACACGTGTTTCTGGATTTCATCCGTCATCAGTGGAGATAAAAACGAATTTTATATGGGGTTGCTGAGCAGGCTGCCACAATCCTTACAGGTCTCAGTACCTCTCACAGGCGCACAGGTGCATCTCCACAAGCTCGTCAGCTCAATGGCTCAAGGGAGCCTTTTCAAAACAGGAAGGGGTGGGAGCACACTGCTTCACCTCCCAGCACAGTTCAGCCCCTTAGTATTATGGTAAATGCAGTTCTTAATACATGCTTACTTGAGATTTTACTGGAGTGTTCCACCAAATTTGGTGCAGGTTAGTGCTGTACATCTCTAGACACGTGTTTCTGGATTTCATCCGTCATCAGTAGAGATAAAAACGAATTTTATATGGGGTTGCTGAGCAGGCTGCCACAATCCTTACAGGTCTCAGTACCTCTCACAGGCGCACAGGTGCATCTCCACAAACTCGTCAGCTCAATGGCTCAAGGGAGCCTTTTCAAAACAGGAAGGGGTGGGAGCACACTGCTTCACCTCCCAGCACAGTTCGCCCCTTAGCATTATGCTAAATGCAGTTCTTAATACATGCTTACTTGAGATTTTACTGGAGTGTTCCACCAAATTTGGTGCAGGTTAGTGCTGTACATCTCTAGACACGTGTTTCTGGATTTCATCCGTTATCAGTAGAGATAAAAACAAATTTTATATGGGGTTGCTGAGCAGGCTGCCACAATCCTTACAGGTCTCAGTACCTCTCACGGGCGCACAGGTGCATCTGCACAAGCTCGTCAGCTCAATGGCTCAAGGGAGCCTTTTCAAAACAGGAAGGGGTGGGAGCACACTGCTTCACCTCCCAGCACAGTTCGCCCCTTAGCATTATGGTAAATGCAGTTCTTAATACATGCTTACTTGAGATTTTACTGGAGTGTTCCACCAAATTTGGTGCAGGTTAGTGCTCTAGACACGTGTTTCTGAATTTCGTCCGTCATCAGTAGAGATAAAAACGAATTTTATATGGGGTTGATGAGCAGGCTGCCACAATCCTTACAGGTCTCAGTACCTCTCACAGGCGCACAGGTGCATCTCCACAAGCTCATCAGCTCAATAGCTCAAGGGAGCCTTTTCAAAACAGGAAGGGGTGGGAGCACACTGCTTCACCTCCCAGCACAGTTCGCACCTTAGCATTATGGTAAATGCAGTTCTTAATACATGCTTACTTGAGATTTTACTGGAGTGTTCCACCAAATTTGGTGCAGGTTAGTGCTGTACATCTCTAGACACGTTTTTCTGGATTTCATCCGTCATCAGTAGAGATAAAAACGAATTTTATATGGGGTTGCTGAGCAGGCTGCCACAATCCTTACAGGTCTCAGTACCTCTCACAGGCGCACAGGTGCATCTCCACAAGCTCGTCAGCTCAAAGGCTCAAGGGAGCCTTTTCAAAACAGGAAGGGGTGGGAGCACACTCCTTCACCTCCCAGCACAGTTCGCCCCTTAGCATTATGGTAAATGCAGTTCTTAATACATGCTTACTTGAGATTTTACTGGAGTGTTCCACCAAATTTGGTGCAGGTTAGTGCTGTACATCTCTAGACACGTTTTTCTGGATTTCATCCGTCATCAGTAGAGATAAAAACAAATTTTATATGGGGTTGCTGAGCAGGCTGCCACAATCCTTTCAGGTCTCAGTACCTCTCACAGGCGCACAGGTGCATCTCCACAAGCTTGTCAGCTCAATGGCTCAAGGGAGCCTTTTCAAAACAGGAAGGGATGGGAGCACACTGCTTCACCTCCCAGCACAGTTCGCCCCTTAGCATTATGGTAAATGCAGTTATTAATACATGCTTACTTGAGATTTTACTGGAGTGTTCCACCAAATTTGGTGCAGGTTAGTGCTGTACATCTCTAGACACGTGTTTCTGGATTTCATCCGTCATCAGTAGAGATAAAAACGAATTTTATATGGGGTTGCTGAGCAGGCTGCCACAATCCTTACAGGTCTCAGTACCTCTCACAGGCGCACAGGTGCATCTCCACAAGCTCGTCAGCTCAATGGCTCAAGGGAGCCTTTTCAAAACAGGAAGGGGTGGGAGCACACTGCTTCACCTACCAGCACAGTTCGCCCCTTAGCATTATGGTAAATGCAGTTATTAATACATGCTTACTTGAGATTTTACTGGAGTGTTCCACCAAATTTGGTGCAGGTTAGTGCTGTACATCTCTAGACACGTGTTTCTGGATTTCATCCGTCATCAGTAGAGATAAAAACGAATTTTATATGGGGTTGCTGAGCAGGCTGCCACAATCCTTACAGGTCTCAGTACCTCTCACAGGCGCACAGGTGCATCTCCACAAGCTCGTCAGCTCAATGGCTCAAGGGAGCCTTTTCAAAACAGGAAGGGGTGGGAGCACACTGCTTCACCTCCCAGCACAGTTCGACCCTTAGCATTATGGTAAATGCAGTTCTTAATACATGCTTACTTGAGATTTTACCACCAAATTTGGTGCAGGTTAGTGCTGTACATCTCTAGACACGTGTTTCTGGATTTCATCCGTCATCAGTAGAGATAAAAACGAATTTTATATGGGGTTGCTGAGCAGGCTGCCACAATCCTTACAGGTCTCAGTACCTCTCACAGGCGCACAGGTGCATCTCCACAAGCTCATCAGCTCAATGGCTCAATGGAGCCTTTTCAAAACAGGAAGGGGTCGGAGCACACTGCTTCACCTCCCAGCACAGTTCGCCCCTTAGCATTATGGTAAATGCAGTTCTTAATAAATGCTTACTTGAGATTTTACTGGAGTGTTCCACCAAATTTGGTGCAGGTTAGTGCTGTACATCTCTAGACACGTGTTTCTGGATTTCATCCGTCATCAGTGGAGATAAAAACGAATTTTATATGGGGTTGCTGAGCAGGCTGCCACAATCCTTACAGGTCTCAGTACCTCTCACAGGCGCACAGGTGCATCTCCACAAGCTCGTCAGCTCAATGGCTCAAGGGAGCCTTTTCAAAACAGGAAGGGGTGGGAGCACACTGCTTCACCTCCCAGCACAGTTCGCCCCTTAGTATTATGGTAAATGCAGTTCTTAATACATGCTTACTTGAGATTTTACTGGAGTGTTCCACCAAATTTGGTGCAGGTTAGTGCTGTACATCTCTAGACACGTGTTTCTGGATTTCATCCGTCATCAGTAGAGATAAAAACGAATTTTATATGGGGTTGATGAGCAGGCTGCCACAATCCTTACAGGTCTCAGTACCTCTCACAGGCGCACAGGTGCATCTCCACAAACTCGTCAGCTCAATGGCTCAAGGGAGCCTTTTCAAAACAGGAAGGGGTGGGAGCACACTGCTTCACCTCCCAGCACAGTTCGCCCCTTAGCATTATGCTAAATGCAGTTCTTAATACATGCTTACTTGAGATTTTACTGGAGTGTTCCACCAAATTTGGTGCAGGTTAGTGCTGTACATCTCTAGACACGTGTTTCTGGATTTCATCCGTTATCAGTAGAGATAAAAACAAATTTTATATGGGGTTGCTGAGCAGGCTGCCACAATCCTTACAGGTCTCAGTACCTCTCACGGGCGCACAGGTGCATCTGCACAAGCTCGTCAGCTCAATGGCTCAAGGGAGCCTTTTCAAAACAGGAAGGGGTGGGAGCACACTGCTTCACCTCCCAGCACAGTTCGCCCCTTAGCATTATGGTAAATGCAGTTCTTAATACATGCTTACTTGAGATTTTACTGGAGTGTTCCACCAAATTTGGTGCAGGTTAGTGCTCTAGACACGTGTTTCTGAATTTCATCCGTCATCAGTAGAGATAAAAACGAATTTTATATGGGGTTGATGAGCAGGCTGCCACAATCCTTACAGGTCTCAGTACCTCTCACAGGCGCACAGGTGCATCTCCACAAGCTCATCAGCTCAATAGCTCAAGGGAGCCTTTTCAAAACAGGAAGGGGTGGGAGCACACTGCTTCACCTCCCAGCACAGTTCGCACCTTAGCATTATGGTAAATGCAGTTCTTAATACATGCTTACTTGAGATTTTACTGGAGTGTTCCACCAAATTTGGTGCAGGTTAGTGCTGTACATCTCTAGACACGTTTTTCTGGATTTCATCCGTCATCAGTAGAGATAAAAACGAATTTTATATGGGGTTGCTGAGCAGGCTGCCACAATCCTTACAGGTCTCAGTACCTCTCACAGGCGCACAGGTGCATCTCCACAAGCTCGTCAGCTCAAAGGCTCAAGGGAGCCTTTTCAAAACAGGAAGGGGTGGGAGCACACTGCTTCACCTCCCAGCACAGTTCGCCCCTTAGCATTATGGTAAATGCAGTTCTTAATACATGCTTACTTGAGATTTTACTGGAGTGTTCCACCAAATTTGGTGCAGGTTAGTGCTGTACATCTCTAGACACGTTTTTCTGGATTTCATCCGTCATCAGTAGAGATAAAAACAAATTTTATATGGGGTTGCTGAGCAGGCTGCCACAATCCTTTCAGGTCTCAGTACCTCTCACAGGCGCACAGGTGCATCTCCACAAGCTTGTCAGCTCAATGGCTCAAGGGAGCCTTTTCAAAACAGGAAGGGATGGGAGCACACTGCTTCACCTCCCAGCACAGTTCGCCCCTTAGCATTATGGTAAATGCAGTTATTAATACATGCTTACTTGAGATTTTACTGGAGTGTTCCACCAAATTTGGTGCAGGTTAGTGCTGTACATCTCTAGACACGTGTTTCTGGATTTCATCCGTCATCAGTAGAGATAAAAACGAATTTTATATGGGGTTGCTGAGCAGGCTGCCACAATCCTTACAGGTCTCAGTACCTCTCACAGGCGCACAGGTGCATCTCCACAAGCTCGTCAGCTCAATGGCTCAAGGGAGCCTTTTCAAAACAGGAAGGGGTGGGAGCACACTGCTTCACCTCCCAGCACAGTTCGCCCCTTAGCATTATGGTAAATGCAGTTATTAATACATGCTTACTTGAGATTTTACTGGAGTGTTCCACCAAATTTGGTGCAGGTTAGTGCTGTACATCTCTAGACACGTGTTTCTGGATTTCATCCGTCATCAGTAGAGATAAAAACGAATTTTATATGGGGTTGCTGAGCAGGCTGCCACAATCCTTACAGGTCTCAGTACCTCTCACAGGCGCACAGGTGCATCTCCACAAGCTCGTCAGCTCAATGGCTCAAGGGAGCCTTTTCAAAACAGGAAGGGGTGGGAGCACACTGCTTCACCTCCCAGCACAGTTCGCCCCTTAGCATTATGGTAAATGCAGTTCTTAATACATGCTTACTTGAGATTTTACCACCAAATTTGGTGCAGGTTAGTGCTGTACATCTCTAGACACGTGTTTCTGGATTTCATCCGTCATCAGTAGAGATAAAAACGAATTTTATATGGGGTTGCTGAGCAGGCTGCCACAATCCTTACAGGTCTCAGTACCTCTCACAGGCGCACAGGTGCATCTCCACAAGCTCATCAGCTCAATGGCTCAATGGAGCCTTTTCAAAACAGGAAGGGGTCGGAGCACACTGCTTCACCTCCCAGCACAGTTCGCCCCTTAGCATTATGGTAAATGCAGTTCTTAATAAATGCTTACTTGAGATTTTACTGGAGTGTTCCACCAAATTTGGTGCAGGTTAGTGCTGTACATCTCTAGACACGTGTTTCTGGATTTCATCCGTCATCAGTAGAGATAAAAACGAATTTTATATGGGGTTGCTGAGCAGGCTGCCACAATCCTTACAGGTCTCAGTACCTCTCACAGGCGCACAGGTGCATCTCCACAAACTCGTCAGCTCAATGGCTCAAGGGAGCCTTTTCAAAACAGGAAGGGGTGGGAGCACACTGCTTCACCTCCCAGCACAGTTCGCCCCTTAGCATTATGCTAAATGCAGTTCTTAATACATGCTTACTTGAGATTTTACTGGAGTGTTCCACCAAATTTGGTGCAGGTTAGTGCTGTACATCTCTAGACACGTGTTTCTGGATTTCATCCGTTATCAGTAGAGATAAAAACAAATTTTATATGGGGTTGCTGAGCAGGCTGCCACAATCCTTACAGGTCTCAGTACCTCTCACGGGCGCACAGGTGCATCTGCACAAGCTCGTCAGCTCAATGGCTCAAGGGAGCCTTTTCAAAACAGGAAGGGGTGGGAGCACACTGCTTCACCTCCCAGCACAGTTCGCCCCTTAGCATTATGGTAAATGCAGTTCTTAATACATGCTTACTTGAGATTTTACTGGAGTGTTCCACCAAATTTGGTGCAGGTTAGTGCTCTAGACACGTGTTTCTGAATTTCATCCGTCATCAGTAGAGATAAAAACGAATTTTATATGGGGTTGATGAGCAGGCTGCCACAATCCTTACAGGTCTCAGTACCTCTCACAGGCGCACAGGTGCATCTCCACAAGCTCATCAGCTCAATGGCTCAAGGGAGCCTTTTCAAAACAGGAAGGGGTGGGAGCACACTGCTTCACCTCCCAGCACAGTTCGCCCCTTAGCATTATGGTAAATGCAGTTCTTAATACATGCTTACTTGAGATTTTACTGGAGTGTTCCACCAAATTTGGTGCAGGTTAGTGCTGTACATCTCTAGACACGTTTTTCTGGATTTCATCCGTCATCAGTAGAGATAAAAACGAATTTTATATGGGGTTGCTGAGCAGGCTGCCACAATCCTTACAGGTCTCAGTACCTCTCTCAGGCGCACAGGTGCATCTCCACAAGCTCGTCAGCTCAATGGCTCAAGGGAGCCTTTTCAAAACAGGAAGGGATGGGAGCACACTGCTTCACCTCCCAGCACAGTTCGCCCCTTAGCATTATGGTAAATGCAGTTATTAATACATGCTTACTTGAGATTTTATTGGAGTGTTCCACCAAATTTGGTGCAGGTTAGTGCTGTACATCTCTAGACACGTGTTTCTGGATTTCATCCGTCATCAGTAGAGATAAAAACGAATTTTATATGGGGTTGCTGAGCAGGCTGCCACAATCCTTACAGGTCTCAGTACCTCTCACAGGCGCACAGGTGCATCTCCACAAGCTCGTCAGCTCAATGGCTCAAGAGAGCCTTTTCAAAACAGGAAGGGGTGGGAGCACACTGCTTCACCTCCCAGCACTTAAAAAAGCCATTGACAGAGCGGAGGGCGTTAGCAGAGTTCAAACACTCTCTGTTACGGAGAATACTAGAGATGAGTCAAGTGACAGTAGCACTAGGGTCATTTTGACTTACAATTCGGACTCTGACAGTATCAGACGCATCTTAGCTAAAAACTGGAATATCCTCAATTGTGACAACATCATAGGTGACACCATCTTGGACAGACCCAACATCACCTATAGACGAGGTAGGAACATAAGAGATATGCTGGTTCATAGTGATATCACTATACAGCAGGGCATAGGTGAACATGGCCTTAAAGGGTTTTTTCCCTGTGGACACTGCAAGGCCTGTAAGACCAGCATTTTCCGCAAGGAGTTCATACACAGAACCTGCAGAAAGGATATCACACAGTTCCTTACAGGCAGCACCACTTTTGTGGTGTATGTCATTGAATGCCCCTGTAAGCTGTACTACATAGGGAGCACCACTTTGATGGCAAAAAAGAGAATCTTGGAGCATAAACGGGCCATCACTAATAAAGATCCCAAACACCCTGTGGCGCGCCACTATCAGGACAAACACTTTTCGGATTCCTCTCTCATGAGTTTTTTCATACTTGAACAGATCCGGCTGGATCACAGAGGGGGAGACAGAGTACTTAGGCTTAGACAAAGAGAGTCTAGGTTCATTGTGGATTTTCAGACTAGGATTCCAGGGGGTCTGAACCAGGATGAGGAACTGGCCATACATCTCAGAAAAGAATAGCCTGTTATTCTCTGCCTACTCACTGTCTATGTCTTCCTCTCCCTCTTGTTCTACACATTTTCTGTATATATTCTTTCCAGCTGCTATGGGAGCTGGTTTCAGTCATTTTAATCTTATTTTTACTCCATGTATATATTGTACAAGGTTGACTTAGTACATTATCTCTGTGTTTTTCCTCCTAATGTGTGTGCATCAGAAACTGTATCTTTTCATAGACTCACAGTGACACGTTGTGCTACTTTGGTAACATTCTTTTTATGTTTGTTTCTTTTGCAAGAGGGAAGGAAGGGGCCACCCACTGACACGGGTCACCTACCCTTTTCTTCAAAATCACTTTTTGAACATCACCGGCTGGGGAATTTTGCACCTGATTGAGACTGGAGATGAGGCAGATTAATGAGGAGACCTTTGACTGTGGGTCTCTTTTAGTCCATCTGGAACTCACATCGATTATTTTATAGTCACTGTTGGCACAAGATCACGGAGGGCCATACTGAGTGAGTTTACAACTTCTGTATCTCTGGTCAGTTGCATGCTCAAGCAATTTATCCAGCTTACCCAAGCACCTTGAGAGTGTATGCATTCAAGCACCATGCGAACACTTGCTTTTTAGACGTCTCAAATTCCTAGATACTGACTTGTCCCTTGGGTTTACTAATTAGACCACTTGGCACCTAGTGTATAACCCTGGGTTATTTTATTATATTTTTCAAGACCTCACTTGGCAGCCTCCTCTCGATACCGCACTTGTGGACCTCAGTCATAGATTGGGAGAACATTGTTGTTTCGATCTACATACGATCCCAAACAGATCATTTGCACGATCAGTGCGGTACCTTTATTACCAGTTGGTTTGTATAGGTTTACCACTGCGCTTAAGTTACATGATGACATGGGTTCACATACACATCTTGTTTCTTTGTGCCATATACGTTTCAAATACACACATTGTGAACTGTATTTTATGCAAGTTACATCTTAATTAATTTTGACAGCAAAGCATATTCTGCTGAGCACTGGGCTTATCTGCAATTGTTTCATTATTGTGTATGTATGCAGTTCTGAGTGTAATTATCCACTCCAATATGGCCGCCATTACAGGCTAACATCATTGTCCCTTTTCTGTTTTGAACACTCTCAATCGGATGTTATTAGACACTCTTTGTTTGTGCACTTCTTACACGTGAGCAAGGCTGCGGACGCAGTCGAAACGCGTAGTGGATTAAACTTCTTTGCATCTCAACATTTGGTTGTGTGTCTGTTATCCTGAGAGCGCACCTATTTGGACTTGCATGTAAGTATATATATATATATATATATATATATATATATATATATATATATATATATATATATATATATCCTCAATCCACTGCAATAATACGCGCTCTCAGAGTCCCGTGTCAGGAAGATTTATTCAAGGTTCAAGGTAACGCGTTTCGGAAGCGAACTTCCTTGATCACACAAGGAACCAAATGAAAACATAGTGATTACATAGTCTCGGTACTGGTCATAAAGAGAGGACAACAAAAAGCTGTGCATTTGCATTGAGAAAGTGGCGGCCATCTTAGAGTGCCCAAAATAAAACATAATGTTATTATACATTTTACACAGTTATATCTCGGATTCCAGTGATATTGTATTATTAACTTCATAATACAAGGGCATAAATAAACATGGTAAAACAAGTTAATCACGACAATACTCGCCCAGTGGTAATAATCGCTCAGAAAAGCGCTCTATGTACCATGCAAAGAAGTGTATTTCTCAATAGAGACAATGGCGGCCATCTTAGAGTTTTCAAGGTAAAACCATAATGTTATGTGCGCACATTTCCACAGTTACCGAGTGTCATGAACATAATAAGACCCGGTAAGGTAATTGCGAATAGAGGCTAAGAGTCAGATATTATAATGACAGTGCAGTTCAAGCAGACATGTTGCTGCATATAGTATCACTTAAAAGTGAGACAAATATGTCAGGAAATAGCTACCTATAGTAGTTAAATTAGGTATCTGTGTACCCCCATCAGCCAGGCACGTATCAGGGTACTGCTAAATACGGAGTAATCACGACAATGCTTTCGCCCAGTGGCGGTACCTACTCTTGGAAGAGAGGGACTCAACGTGCCATACATAGAAATGTGTACTCAATACTAGCGCCGAGTGGCTCTGTCACATTGCTCCCCAGTACTGTCGAGAGACAAATAACAATAACAGTGACTATATGTGAATAACTAAAGTTAAAAGAAAAGAAAAAAGAGGTCTTATCTATAAATCGGTGGTGCACTCTTCTTAGAGGTGAAGAAAAGGGTAGGTGGCCCGTGAAGTGCCCGCAAGCGTTCGGTGGGCCCCTTCCTTTCCTCTTGTGAAAAGAAATAAGAAAGAAAATGTTAGATTAAAAGTAAGACTGTAACCAACTCTATTTGTAATGTATCTATATGAAGAATTCACTGTAAGCATAAACATTAAAGCAGTTACATATATTCATCAAACATCATGGAAATGCTAAAACCTTAAAAAAGAAGAGAGAAATTACAGACATGTCTACACGATGGTAATCCGTTATTCTTCAATAAGATGTGTTTTAGGATGAACTCAATGGCTTCTTCTTCACTACCCTCCCATATCAAGAAAAGGTCGTTGATGTAACGCAGCCAAGTTTTGACTTTTACGAAGTACTGAGATAGACAGATGTCGTTCCTGATCTCTTCCTCCCATAGGCCCAGGAAAAGGCCCGCAAAACTGGGGGCAAAACATGTGCCCATGGCAGTCCCCAGTGTCTGTTTGAACAGTTCCCCATAAACAAAAAGATATTGTTTTGTAAACATAGAAACATATCAATCAGCATTCTAGTGTGTTCTAAATACATAATATTTCTATCATTTAGGAAGTGAGCACATGCGCGGATACCTTGGTCATGATCAATGATAGTGTAGAGACTTGAGACATCCATAGTGATGAATATATAGTTAGTTTTCCATTGTATACCATCAATTTTGCGCAAAATATCTTTCGTGTCCTTGACATAGGAAGGGAGTGTGGTGACATAGTTCTGCAAAAAATGATCCACATACTTTGAGATATTTTCAAAGACACTCCCCAAGGATGAGACTATGGGTCTCCCAGGGGGCACTAGAGGGTTTTTGTGCACCTTGGGGAGAAAATAGATAATGGGTAATTTAGGGTAGTCTTTTTTCATAAATAAATACTCTTCCCATGTAACAATGCCCTCTTGCTGCCATTTAGACAGTTTATTCCAGGTTATTACAAACTGTCATTGTATGTCTTTGTGTCAGTTTTTTGGTAAAATCTGTTGTTTTCCAGCTGTCTAAGCGCTTCTGCAATGTACATGGTTTTGTTGAGTAGTACAATGATCCCTCCTTTGTCCGCAGGACGGATGACGATGTCTCTATCGTTAGCCAATGATGAGATAATGGATCTTTGTTTGTTTGTCAAGTTACCTGTCACGAAGGTTTGTTTGGATCTAGCATGTTTACATTCCATTAGAGCCTTGGTGACGACCTCATGGAATGTATCTACATTGTCATGCGGGAGATTAGGGTAGAAAATGGAACGAGGTTTGAAAGGAGTTTTGGCAGCTCTGTCTGTAACTATGTCTTCGATTATATTACTGTAATTGGAGCTATTTGTTGCAAGGTCATTGCTGCATTCTAGTTCTTGCATGGTTGAAAGCATATTAATGTCTCCAACTGTAAGATTTGTGGAGTAAGTACTTTGTCTTGCCAGTGGGCCGTGTGTGGTATTGCCTTTAAGAGTGTGCCATTTCGTGAGTTTCAGTTTTCTTACAAACTTAAAAATGTCTATTCTTGTGTTAGAATAATCGAAGATTTCGGTAGGGCAAAATGATAAACCTAAGCATAATGTTTTCTTTTCAAGGAAAGAAAGAGTACGGCTGGTAAGATTAATTATTGTTTTATTTACCATGGTGTTGTCCATCATAATTACTTCTTCTTTCTCATGCCCCCACATCCGGTTCCCACTGGCTTTGTTCCGTTTCCTTTTCTGTATCCACTGTTTTCGTCGGCTGTGTGTTTTATTTTGGGCACTCTAAGATGGCCGCCACTTTCTCAATGCAAATGCACAGCTTTTTGTTGTCCTCTCTTTATGACCAGTACCGAGACTATGTAATGTTTTCATTTGGTTCCTTCTGTGATCAAGGAAGTTCGCTTCCGAAACGCGTTACCTTGAACCTTGAATAAATCTTCCTGACACAGGACTCTGAGAGCGCGTATTATTGCAGTGGATTGAGGAGTAAAACGCCGACTTGCTCTATCGGCTACCATCGCGCCACCGAACCACGGACGGAGATGCCAGGAGGAGCGCCTGGATCGTATGTATATATATATATATATATATATATATATATATATATATATATATATCTCCTGATGCTTGGGATCGAGGGTGACAACTTCCAATAAAGTGATGCCGAATCCTGAACCACTTCGTGTCTGTGCTTCCTTCCATGGTTTCACTGTGGGAGGTGGATTGTTTGATTCATTTAATTCAGCGTGAGTGGTCGTCGCGCTTACACGGAACACCAGTTGCTTGTGGCTCTCCCTTCAGACCGGTCTTTTTGGAGGAGTATTGGAGTGCTATTGGGGGAGCCCCCAGTTGGTTGGCCAGGAAGAGGAACGAGGATGACTGCGGTTGAGGATGAGGGTCTCGTAGCGGGGCGGTTTTCGCAACTGCCAGCATGGGACCTGTGTTTTTCGCCAGCAAGAAATGCCTTGCCGTGATTACTGACACCAGCTGGTAATTGGGCACCGCAGACGCCAACGCCGATGCGGTGAGGTGGTTTTGGCGCTAGCTATTTTGCTGATGGGTCCCCCCCAACCCCAAGGTTGTACCTAATTGAAATTAATTTTAAGCTGGCTGGTACTGCGCTGAATTGACATTTGCCTTTGCCTTGGAGTGAATTATCTTTGACTCTGACTCGGCATTACATGACTTTAAGCCGCTTTCCTTTTTTTTTTCCTGTTTATTGCTCTATTGTGAAGCGGCATTATGGGATCTGGAGTCTTGATGGGGTTTTGAGCATGCGCTCGAGTGGCTTTGAGGTGATAGTTTACTCATCGTCCAAATCAGTAACCCCACTATTAGACTCTATTTGTCTGGTCCCGGTGCTTTGAGAACTTTAGAATTGGGACATTTAAATCATGGAAAGAAACATTTTTCACTTTGCAATTGAGGTCGGAGGTCATGTTTGTGCAGATTTGACATTAGTCCGGGCGAACTCTCCATGGCTTGGGAGGTTACTGTGGGACATGAATTTTAATGGCAGACAGCTTTTTTACTGTTTATTTTTTGTGACGTTAATAATGTCAACACAGGATTATAAGTTTGGTGATATAGTTTAATGCTACAAGTGAATCCCATCATGACAAATACTGTATGTGATGTCCATCAATAATTATCTATGCTGTCCACATTTTCAGTGTTTCGAGCGAATTCAATTGCAAATATTATACGTAAATATTCATTTTTGTTACGCCTTATCAGTATTAGGGCTGTTGCTTGATAGTGGGCAGCATATACATGGCGCTTTGGGCCATTGGTTGATTACATATAGCATAGTAAGTTTTCTTTGTCTACACATTAGTCAGGTGGGAAGGGCTTTATAAATGAGATGTGAAAGTATCCCAAACTAGATTGACAAAGGCCTCTTGAAGGCTGAAACGCGTCTCTCCTGATGCTTGGGATCGAGGGTGACAACTTCCAATAAAGTGATGCCGAATCCTGAACCACTTCGTGTCATTGCTTCCTTCCATGGTTTTACTGTGGGAGGTGGATTGTTTGGTTCATATATATATATATAAATATATATATATATATATATATATATATATATATCTCCAGCAAATCCCTCCTTTAAGAAGCAGATTGGGGGACACATATATATATACATATATATATGTAATTATACACTATAGTTATTTATATAAATGGAGAGTGAGAGAGAGCGCGAGAGATAAATTCACTGAAAAAAGGTTTAAAGAACGTTATAGTTAGGTGAAAATCAAATTAAAACATACCGGTTTAAACAAACAAAACCACTGAAATTCATCAGTTATAGTTATCTGAAGTAACTATTACTTGTGTCCTAAAATAACTATGACTCACACCCTCACCATGCACTGCTTTTGACCTCACGTGTTACATTACTCATGGCATGTTCTGTGATATCATTGGGGGGCACATTATAGTTTATTTCGGGCCCTGCACCCAACCATTCCTGGTGCCCAGCCCACTCCAACCCCGTCCCCTCCCCGAAGCACGCAAGCCATGCGCAGTGCAGGTTTGGGCACAAAGCCTGGCATTCAAACATCCACGGGCACGCATGGCTGAATTTAAGGGATGCCATTTTAAGTAAGGAAGAGCTACTGACTTTGTCAAAGGATCAGAACACCAGAATATAAAAAAGTGGGCCTATTGGCTCAGGGATCAGAATATTAACATATATAAAGCACTTGTATTGTCTTTGTCTAAAAAGTACCAATAATTATAATGAAATGTTTATTTCGTTAATTCACACAGTTCAATGTCTAATAAAAGTGATTGTCCTTAAAAAAGTAATAAAAGCTTTATTAAAAAAAAACTATCAACAGATCCGAGTCTTTTTTTTAAAAAACATTTTTCAAGCTACAAAGTGCATCTATAGAACCAACCACAAGGGGGCTCTGCACTCCAGCTGAAGAGCATAGAGCTCTAGCCAAGAGTGCTTTAAAAAACTATGGTAAGCTCTTCTGGGGTCATGGCACTTCTTCTAGCCCCCCACAACATTAACATACCACTTGGTGGTGCCTCTGCCCCTTCTAGGGACACCACCAGGTACGAAAAGATAGTTTTAAAAAGCCCACACAAAGAATTATGGGGCATTCCTTGCAAGGAGCAGAGAATAATAACTGAACACACTCAAGACACTTAGATTTTTATCTTTTGTTGGGGGCCGCGGGGGAGCCCTAGGGTCGCGAGGAGGCTTTGGCTACCCTGCCAGCACCCATCTTGCGTGCCGGTGGAAGCTGGTGATTCTTTTCCTTTTTTTAAAATAATAATTGGGGAGGGGCGCGCTGCTCCTCTCTCCGAATCAATATTGGCTTCAGGGACCCCATCATCTAGGAGCGAACCAACACTAGTCCCAGTAATCCCATCCCCTGGGGTCAAACCTTATTTAAAGCGGAGGAAGGCATGCAACCCCCTCCCCAAACCAACACTTGCCCCGGGGACCTAAGCCCTCAAGCCCAAAATTAATTTAAAGAGGAGGTGGTGTGCGGCTTCCTTCCCTGAGCCATCACTGGCAAATGGGATCCCATTCCTGGGGGCCAAGGTGGGTGGCCCGGTGCCCATCCAAGGTACCCACAAGTCAGCTTTTGTTGGGGGCTGCAGGGGATCGGCAGGGCCCCCATGAAGCTGCCGGCTCTCCTGCATGCACCCAGCCTGGGTGCAGCGGGAGCCGGGTTTTCTCCTGCCCCACGGGTAACAGTTTTTTTTCTCTCCTCCAGCTGAGCAGATGCAATTTCTGTTTCCCTGCTTGCAAGAGTGTGGGCAGGGAACAAAATGTGTGCTCCCACCCAACTAAAGCATTTTTGCTTGCAAGAGTGTGGGCAGGGGAACAAATGTGTGCTCCCACCCAACTAAAGCATTTTTGCAAACAATGTCGCAGAGGTGGGATCCCCAGGACACAATAATAGAGCTGGCCCCAGGGATAGGGTCACTGGGACCTTTTGAGGCTTGGTGAGGGGGGCGGCACACCCCCTCCCCTTTAACTTAGAATTGACCCTAGTGCACAGGGTCCCCGAGGATTCAGAGAGGCTCAGGTAGGCAGAATGCATTCCCCTTTCTTGTAAACTTGATTGTGCCACCCCCTAGGCCCTGACCCACCTCAAATTCATGATGAAATTTAAAAAATTATGTTTTTGGCCCCAGGACCCCCTACCAGGCCTAAGGGTTGCAGGGTAGCCCTATCCTGCCCATTATATATTTTATTAAGGTTTTTGTCTAATAAGGGACTAAGTCCTGAGTCCTAAGATACTGCCCCACATTGTTGTTGATATGGCCATCTGATGTATCATCCTGAAATCTTCCAGGAAGGAGCTGAGGTGGATGAGACTAGCAAACCAAAAAATTATTTCCCCTGGAAACAGGGTCCTAAGTATAACTACCCAGTGGTGACTACCACTATATATATATATGCTTTTGATCTGATCCCTCCCCACATATGTGGAGGGGACCGAATTCAGTCTCTTTGCAGGCTAGAATCACAATATATTATCAGATTCAATACCATGCATCCTACTGGTTTAAATATGGATGAAGAGTTAGCTGTTCACTTAGGCTAAATTCTATTTTATAATATTCTGTATGCTTCTGCATAGCTCAATAAATTATATCAGAATTTTAATGGTGTTTTTATTACTATTCTTCTACACAGGTCACACATGGCACTAAGTAGTGACTGCGGCTTAGCAGTAGATCAATTTTGAGCTAAGGATGAAAATAATTTTTACAATGCATGAGTTTGTTTGGTGCATGCCAATTTGAAAAGTAATTATTATTGGAATACATAGGAGTGGCTTATGTCCAAAACGTATTTGTTTGAATGCATTAAGATGGCAATTTTGTTTTAGTCAAAACTTTGACCTTTCTGTGATGAAATATTGAATTTCAACTTTCATTAATTGCTTTGAGTTCTAAAGTATTTTTGTAATTAGTTTGGTGATTATGCGGTTCAATACGACCACTTGGGCAGTGTTTGTTGTTTATCTTGCAAGATTGTGATACTATTTATTTTTTTTAGGCTTGTGATTCAGGTTCAATAGTAAGCTTCCTATGTATACTAAAAGTCTCTCTGCACACTTGGGCATTTACTGACTTTGGAATTTGCCCACTTGGGCAGTGACATCCATTCGGCCATAATGAATTTTGGCCCCAATGTGTTTTTGTTTGGTCAAACTAGCATTGCTACCTTTTTGAATTTTATGTTATTGTACCTTTTTCATTATGCTTTGTTTTGGTTTTTCCCTTTTCCCTTGAAATATGTCCAATTTCAGGTGTATGTGAATATACTTAGTTATCACTAACCAATCTGAAACATTTCAAGATGGCCACCGCAGCCACTGTCAATGCTATGTCCTTTGTTTATGTTTATACACTGATGTTGTTACTTAATCCTTTTGTTATTTCGGCCTTTTACTCGTGAACAAGACACTTTTGGTGTTGAGACACGTAGAGTGTGCTGCTCATTAAATCACTATCTGCAACTTACCTGCTGGGAGTGCGCGTGCTTTCTTTCCTTGGATACTGGGAAAACTCAGTTGTTGATATATATATTACCTACTGGCGGTCGCCAGTAGGTAGTTATAGTTAGGACCTAGTTACCATAGGAAAAGCGTTTTTTGATTTGTCAATATCTTTGGCACCGTTTGACGAATCTTGGTGAAATTTTCCAAAAAACAGGGTCGGACCGCTCAGTTTGTGTGTTGAAAGTTTCGGGGTGATTCATCAAGCAGGGGCAGAGAAAAAAGGGGGGTCCTAAAGCACGTTTTCTCCATGTTAATTTCCATAGGAACTTTATTACAGGCTACAGCCCGAATTGCTGAACGGAATTACACCAAATTTGGCAAAAAGGTAGGTCTTGGTTTAGACTGCGCCCTTTTTGTTAAATGGTGTAAATCCGTTCAGTAGTTCCTGAGAAATTTAAAAAAGAAAAATATCGATATCTGAGCACCGAGGAGGGTTCGCGAACCCTCCCGAGCACGAGCTTCACTCTGATTGACTGCCAACACTCCAAACCAGGAACTGTTGGCAGCTATCTTGTGACTCGGTAACCGAGTCACAAGAAAAAGGGTGAAACAAAGATAAAAAACATGAAAAGGGGGCAGGGTAGAAACACCCTGACCACCTAGGCCTGCTCAGGGGGTCCCACAAGGACCCCCAGGCCAAAAAAAGCATTTAAAAAAATCCCCCCAAAAATCGGCCGAGTCGCGCTGAGGTCACGAATCCGGCCGTGAAATTTTTTTTAAAAACGAAGTGCTGGCTCCTGCGTTCGTTCTTGTTAAGCCCCCGGTTGGGCCAGGTCCCAGGGGCATTCACCAAATATTTTGCGTGGCCCCACAGGGGCCCCCGAAGCCCGGGGGACCGCCACCTCCCCAGGGCTAATATGAATGTATGCGGGGGGCACTGCGGCCCCCCGTAGCCCCGGGGACCGCCACCTCCCTGGGGCTTGAAAAAAAAATGCTTGGGGGGGTCCCAATTCTCCACGCTGCCCCGGGGACCGCCACCTCCCCGGGGCTTTGAAAATGAACCGTGGGGGGGCATGCGGCCCCCCTGCAGCCCCGGGGACCGCCACCTCCCCGGGGCTCTGATTTCAATAATAAATGATGTGTGGGGGGAAAGAGGCCCCCCACATGCCCCAGGGACCACCACCTCCCCGGGGCACTAAATATGGAAATTGGGGGGTCCGTTACGGACCCCCCAAGCCCCGGGGACCACCACCTCCCCGGGGCTCAAAAGCAATGCCGGCTCCCGCAGGAGGCAGGGAGCCGGTGGGACCGTGGGGGCATTGGGGCTCCCCCACGGTCCCAATCACAGAGGCCAGGCCCCGGGGGATGGGGTCCCTGGGGCCAAAAGTGGCCCGGGAGGGGGGCCACGCGGCCCCCTCCCCTCTAATGAAAAATAAAATTAAAAAAAGGAAAAAAGGCCGGCCCCGGGGATGGGGTCTCCGGGGCCATAATTGGCCTGAGGAGGGGGGCCACACGGCCCCCCTCCATATAAATCAATACATTTTTAAAAAAAGAAAGTCTGGCCATGCCCCGGGGGATGGGGTCCCCGGGGCCAAAAGTGGCCTCAGGAGGGGGGCCACGCGGCCCCCTTCCCGTTTTTTTAAAATGTATTTTTAAAAATATGGGTCAGGCCCTGGGGGATGGGGTCCCCAGGGCCCCAAAAAAGTAAAAAAAAAAAAAAGGGGGCCACACAGCCCTCCTTGTTAAAAAAAAGAGAGAAAAAAAGCCGGCATCTCGCCGGAGGCCATGCCCCTTTTCTCCACCACTCTGCAAACACTCCCCCTGGCGCATTGTTAGATGGGGAATTAATTCCCCTTGAATACTGAAGGTCCCTGGGGGCCAACTAGCCCACCAGGTACCTCCAATATGCGCCACAGAGCTGCGTTGCAGAGAGGTGGTCCGAGACCACGCCCCTTTTTACACCACTCTGCAAACGCGCTTCTTGGCGCACTGTTGGTGGGGCGATGAGGTCCTCTTGTGTCCTGAGGACCTCAGATCGGCCCTATTCTGAATATAGACCAGAGACAGCTTCCTTTCCTTTCCTTTTATTGCTTGTGGATTTAATTACCATTTGTAATTGCAGACTTGCCTGGGGCCTCCATTTCATTCTCTGATTGGAGCCTCTCCCTTCAGAATTTGATGCTCTTTCGAGCACCCAAAATTACTCACTTCCATACTTACTGTCAGCACTACCCTCTCTCATACTTGCTGTTGGCACTCTCCTCTTGCTTTAGCTACTACAAGGTCACTACAATTAGAGGGTTTTCCCTTTCTGCCTGAAAAAGCTATTTTCCATTTATTGCCTTCTTTATTAGTCAGGAGATGATAAATACCCCGCAAATAAAGCTTGGCAAAAAATGTGTGCCCCTTACACAAATTGTAGAATGTCTTTAATAAGAGATAATAGAAAACAATCTGTGGTTGTAATTTTATTTAATTCTCTCTAGTTGATATACAGGGCCTGAGATCTCAATCTTTCTTTGAATAAAGAATATGGGAGCTCTTGCTGATGACAGTCAAAGTACAAATAACCCATGCTCTAAATCCTGTTGTAAGTAGTCCCTAATAATTTCTTTGTTATTCTTATACAATAAAGAAAGGTGGCTAAAGGATACAAGAGCACCTAGTTCAATTAGCATAGTGCAGTCATACTCCCAATAAAGGTGAAGAGAACAAATCTCATGTTTAGCAAAAACTGTACACACATGAGACATGACATTGGAGTGGCAGTGAAGAGAGATTAGTCTCTATTAGGTTAGATTTGAAGTGGCTGTGAATTCCTTCAATTATTCTGTAGTAGACCAGTAACTTCCTAAAGCATAGCAAAGATCAAAATAGAACTGTGATGATAACAATATTGTACTCGTAGTCCAAATGACATAAGGAGTGTGCCTCTTCATCAACTTCATCCAAAGACTTCCAAAAAGCACAGCATAGTTTGAAGAGGCTATTAATAAAAAAAGATTATTTCTCTGTGGCCATCAAAAGTGACCTGTAGTGATCGGCACATTCTCCTTAAACAATCCTCAAGCCAGCAGTGTACCATAGCAATCTAGACTTCTTCAAGTGCCTACTTGGCTCTCTTAAAACTGTTATTCTTATCCACCCATTCATGATCAATAAACATTCCATATTCTTCACTATTCAAAAATACAGGAACATTGTTGGTCTTTCCATCTTCAGTTCTCAAAAACAAAATAAACAAATGACTATCCTATATATCCATATAAGATCCAGTATAAAGGAACCAAAGCACCTTCTCTCTTTCACAGGACGGGATGTTGTCTAAACTGTTTGAGAATGAATAGGGCTTGCACCGATTAAACTGTCCTGAATCTACAAAATACTGGTACAATACTGCATTTTGTCACTGGTCTTTTTCATTCTCTGTCAAAGGGCCCCTGGCTTCTGCTACATGCTTAGGTTTCTCTTGATCAGAAGAGTCACTGTGGTTTTCTAGTTTTTGAAAAAGATTGAGGTGCCGATTCTGATGCGGGTTGGAAAAGCTTCCCGACCGAATCGGTTGGGAAATGGTGTCCGACCCACTCGGATCGGGAAAGTCCGACTGGCGGAGTAGGATGCATCCGGATGCTTCCAGATACGATTTGGTTGAACTCCCATTGACTTCAATGGGAACATTTGTTCCTAACCGCATCAGAATTGGGCCCTCGGTCGGGAAGACATGTTCCCGATCCGATTTGGAAGGAGCAAATGCCGTTAGGAGGCCTTCCTAACCGCATCAGAATCAGGCCCTCGGTCGGGAAGCTTTTCCAACCCGCATCAGAATCGGGCCCAAAGTCTTGCAAAGTTTGAAAACCCATCTCAATACTTCTTTTTTTTTCTTATTTCTCTTTCAAAGTCTATATTTCATTTACAAAACTATGGCAACTTCAGAAAAAAATGAAGATGACAAAATGAGAACAAGTTCATCCTTGAAACTTTCTTTGAACAATATTAACTTATGAATTCAGAAAATACACACATTTCCATCTTGAACACATGCGTTTCAATTTTGGTATCCATATATTAATTCAACCAAGCAGAAGCATCAAATTTAAGTTCACTGTGCAGCACACAAGAGAGCTACTTACAGGCAGGTAACTGGAGCTACCAATAGCTCATGAGCGACTTGTTGGAGAAGCCTGGTCTAGGCACAAGCAGTCTTTCTGTGTTCTATATGTAATCATACTTTGATGCTCTTCTTCTACCTCCAAAATGACCTGCACTTCCAAGCACAACACGCAGGTCATGCAATGTCAAAGCCATTGTTAAAGAATATTTATCAACACATTCCTGTTACTTTGTGTTAGACCCAGTGGGTTCTGGCTGGCTGGGACGCACCGAAGCCAGGCAGAATCCACCGTCCTAAATAGGATGAGTACGACACACTTGTCCGATAACCTGTGCTCACCCTTGGGTAACTTGGCACTGACCAGTCAGGCTTATTCTCAGGGTCAAAGTGTAAAGTATTGGCACAACACTGCCCTCGCAACACACTGAGTACACAGCAATAAAGACTCCACACTGTGGGCCCGATTCTGATGCGGGTTGGAAAAGCTTCCCGACCGAGGGCCTGATTCTGATGCGGTTAGGAAGGCCTCCTAACGGCATTTGCTCCTTCCAAATCGGATCGGGAACGTGTCTTCCCGACCGAGGGCCCAATTCTGATGCGGTTAGGAACAAATGTTCCCATTGAAGTCAATGGGAGTTCAACCATATCGTATCTGGAAGCATCCGGATGCATCCTACTCCGCCGGTCGGACTTTCCCGATCCGAGTGGGTCGGACACCATTTCCCAACCGATTCGGTCGGGAAGCTTTTCCAACCCGCATCAGAATCGGCCCCTGTATGTATATAATACTGGTCTTTGTATTACCCACACACTGAAATCAAAGCAACATACACAATGGATATATGCTTTACAGTTATATGCTATTGTCCGACTCTCCCATTAGCAGCAGAACGGCATGGACATATATGCACTAGTCACAGGTATTCACTTGCCCCGTTATCACCTCAGCCTCATAAGCAACATGACCTCAAGCGCATACTTCCCCGAGAAGTTCACGATCCAAGCAATCCCTCCCACATCAACAATGAAAGAAACATATATGCAGGCTTGTTCTAAGGTATTCCACTTTCCCGCTATCACATTAGCTTAACCGGTTAACTGCTTAGAACGTTCCGCGCCAGTGCGGAACGTTCTATTAAGCGGGCGGGGCCGCGTCGGCCAACGGACGTGCGCAGCACTACCGAGGTAGTGCTCGCGACGGCCGTTGGCCGACAGAAGCACTTAACGGGTTAAACACAACATTCTCAATATCGCATACCCCGTACAGTTGTAATCGTCAAGGAATCACAGGTTTGGACTATGACTCATGACCCAGCCCCTCAGCCACTCAAACCACCCCAGCCCATGATACGCGTGGCACCAGTTGGCGACACATTGATTAGATTGTCGGGACCACCTAAAGTGGTAGGAAACAGTTACTTGGTTTCGTCCCTCCAGATTAGGCTCTCAGGCACCTAGCGGCACCTTCATAAGTGTGGGATCACTATACTCCATGTAGGCAAAAGACTGTGACATTGGAAGCTGGCACGCGTCCCAGTTCAGAGAAATGTTTCTCCTCCAGCGGAGGTGCAAGCTGCAGTTGCTCCAGGCAGCCGCAGTGAGTGCACACAAGGCAGTCAAGTCGGGTCCAGTCACGATATCCTCAACAACAGAGTACCTTGTGGTGTGGGTCCGGGGAGAAGGAGACGGTGACCTCAGACTGAGGTCGCGATGTCAGGCACTGTCGTCCTCCCAATCTGGAGGTCAGAGACAGTCTCGCCTTCCAGCACTGGTCCCACGGACTCAGCAAACTTCTCGTAACACCCCTTGAACACCACACGCAACAAAGTACGAGCTAGCACAGGTTTCCGGTTGTAGGCTGGGGTCCCTCAGACTCAGCAAACTTCCCCAGCACTCCTCGAACTCCTCGCCCTAAGGCACCCCCAGGTGGGTCTCTGATCTTTATGAGCACACTCCTTGGCACAATGTGATGACTGCAAACATTAGGGCGGTCCTTGTCCCAATCGACCATCACTTCCACTCGTTTCCGCTGCACCTTGCGTGGTCCTTAAGATCTTGTGGAAACAGGGAGATCATTTGTGTCCCTGGGATCTCATGGACAGGAGGCCAGCCACCTAGCCCTTGGAGAGTGCTTAGAGACCGGGGCCACAACAGTTGGCAATTAGCTGCAGGCCAGCAAATTCCAGGCAAAATCCACTACGTGATAGTCCCCTTCCTGCAGCATGACAACTCCAGGCCACCACAAGTCTGCAGATAATCCAGTTGCAGTCCCTCCTGCCCCAATGGTTCCTCTTGTCAATGTTCCAGCGTTGAACCAGCGTTGTATGGCTCCAATCTCAAAAGCGTCTCTAACTCCTGAGGGCAGAGCCCCAGCCCTTTGAAATGCACAGGCCCTCAATAAATTTTGTCCATTCTGCCATCCTAACCTGGGAGGCTTGATCAATACCTTTAGTGGGGTCAGGACCCTTGGAATGCAGGTGCCAATTCTCCCCCCTCTGATCCATCCTAGGAAGGCCCCTCAGAGTCAAAGGTCTGCAGTTTCCCTTGAGCCCCTCTTTTATGTCCGTCTATCAGGAATACACAGATGTAGCTGTCCCCCCAACACCCAGTAATGTGGAATCCACTCACACTACCCGAGAGTATTTGCCATTACTAACGCATCAATATCAAACACTATACTGCCACTCTTCTGCACGCAGAAATCCAGCTCAATAGCCTTTCCATAGATCCCTCATGTCAATCAATGCAAGAGGCCGGCCCTACAGTACCGAACACACCATCCGGTGCCATTGACTACCAGTGCATGTAGCACACACGCGTACATGCCCTACCTCTTCCTGACACCACACCCTGCCCCCAGGTGGTACTCCGATGTAGCGAGAGACATGCAGAACCTTGGCAAGTAGCTTTTTGAATGTCAAGCCAAGTAATAGTAACCTGCACACACAGACCCAGCCAGGGCAAACCTGTGGCACGTTTGAAGAGCTACCTCCTGGGCCAACTACCTGCTGCTGTGTGGCACCCTGAGGTGTGCTCTGCAATGGCTTGTTGGCTTGCCCCCTGTTCTTTGTGGCGGTCTCAGGGACCTACACCGTCTACATGTTTCACCTGGAGAGCAGTGCCCTCTCAAGCTCCTACTTTGTCTGCTGGATCCTGACTGCAGCGCGGTGTGAACGTGAGACTTAGGGGCCGATTCCGATCTCGGCCGGTAGGGCACCGAATCGGATTTGGCTTAACCGGATCCGATTCGGAGCCCTCTTTCCCGACCGATTCGTACGTGCGTCCAGCCGAGCGAGTACGATGCGAGCGCACGCAAAATCGCCGACCGACTTGTTCGCGGGTCCGAGGCGCTCCGACCGACTCGCACGGACACGACTCGCACCGCGCGATGGAGACGTTCCCAGGCCGGGCAAGTACGATGCGCGCCGCGAGCAGTCCGACCGACTCGCACCGTCCGGCTCGAAAGAGCAGTCGGAGCCGCACTTTGGGGGTCCGTGTCGGACCCCCCTGTACGCCTAGCCGCGCGAGTCGCACACAGGGGGGACCCATGGGTCCCCCCTACCTGTGCATGTACGCCGCGAGTCGCTTCGAGGCGTACCCGCTGTAGGGGGCACCCTTGTTTGCCTCGCACCCATTGGGTCAATGGGAGCCCGCGTACGCGTTGTACGTCCGGCTCCCATTGACTCAATGGGAGTCCGACCGACTTAAGTCCGATTGCATGCGTGCGCATCGTACTCGTTCGGTCGGACTGCCAGAGTCCGATTCGGTCGCAAATCTCTCCGGGTCCGGCTCGGTCGGAGAGATTTCCGGCCTGAATCGGAATCGGCCCCTAAGTACTGTGCTTGGAGAACAGATTGGCTTGTGCAGAGCCCCCAAACCGTGCTCACATCTAAGGAGAGAGGCCCCTGCATCATGGGGCCTCAGCAGGCACAAGCGTCTCATTGGTGGTGAGGGGATTCACCAGTTGCGGGACTCAGCGTGGCCTGCTTCGCCGTCCGTACCGCATCTCTCTCGCGCGACACTCCGACTGCATGATCATTGCATCAGGTGTCCAATTCACAGGTTGCGGCCCTCGGAGGCAGGGCACATATGCAGTAGTGCCTCATTCTACCTTGTGCTGTACTACTGAACTTGCGATTGTGTGTATGGGACCGTATTGTCTGGAGTGACTCGTACCATCGTGCACCAGATGTTGTGCCTCATTCCAGGGAGGTATGGGGAACCTGACTGTGGGTTGATTGTAACCGAATGGTCTGGTGTGACTCGTACCATCGTGCACCAAACAATGTGCCTCTTTCCAAGGAGGTACGGTGAACCCAATTGTGGGTTGATTGGGACTGGATTGACTGGGGAGATTCGGATCATCGTGCATCAGACATTGTGCCTCATTTCCAGGGAGGCACGGCAAACACAACTTTTGGTTCATTGTGACCGGATTGTCAGTTGCGACTCGTTTCATCACGCACCAGACATTGTGCCTCATTTCCAGGGAGTTACTAAGAACCCGACTCTTGGTTCATTGTGACCAGATTGTTTAGTGCAACTCAGATCAACGTTCTGTATTGCCCTCAGTGCGGCGAATCAACTGCCCCCTCCTCACCCGAACACGATGGCTTTGTGTGGCCAGGTAGTATCACCCGGATTGGGCCTGGGTGGTGGGAGTAAGTGACTGGACTGAGGAACACTTCCAGGAGCGATCGGAAGCTGGTCGAGAGACTGTGTGACCCCCTGTGCTTTGCAGAACTGGGCTGGTGCCGGAAGGTGGGATTGAGGGACCTCTTGATTGAACTGGGACAGCCTCTAACCATTTCTGCTACGCATAAAGCAGGTGAATTTCCCGAGTGGTGGCCAACCCCCACATTTGTTGACTGTTGCCTGGTTATCCTCATAGTTACTCCAGCCTTCATTCCTGGGCCGATTACAAGTTTGGCAGAGTGGTACAGGGTCTGTCCTGCGCCGCACCGCCAAACCCGTGGTCAGGCCACCCACCAGATTACGAGTTATTTTCATGTCTGGCCGGCTTTTATTTTTACGTTCCCATGGCGGTGACTAATAAGTCCATGCTGTGCAGGAACTGGGGTGCATGCATACAGTGGGGCACATGTTGTGTCCCCCTGCATGCATCCCAGGGCGCAGAGGCACAAGGGGGTCCTGTAGGGTCCCCTTTGTTTCTTCTCTGCCACAGTTTTCATAGAGGAGGAACGCCATGAAAACCGCGGCAGAGAGTAAACTCGTAATATGCTTGGTGGGACCACAGCGGTCCCGCCAAGCATATTGTGGCCTCCTGACTGCCGCAACACCATCAGAGAACGGTGGTTCCCTGGCAGCTGCAGCAGGGCAATGGCGGTTTGACTGCCCTGATGGTAATTGGAAGGTCGGGAGACTGCCACCGCCGCACCTCCACAGGTCTGGGAGTCCATGGACCGCCAGACTCGTAATCGGCCCCTAAGTTTGATTCCGGCCTTAAACAAGTATAGTAAGGGTAGTGTTTTTTTACTCTAACCTGTGGGCAGAGTAGTGGGGGGGGTAACTGAGAGGTGTGGGAGTGATTGTGCCACGGGGTCCACATTCATGTTATCAACTGACCTTCCGCATATCATGAGCGCCGCGCTACGGTACCGAGTGCGTGTGTGCGAGTGTGCTCCATACGAACTTGCTGATATTCTTTGCATCACGTTACAGTGCTGTGCGAGTGTGGGAGAGTGTACTGCATGAGAACAGCCTGTTAATACTTGCACCACGCAGCAGTATTGTTTTACTTGTTTGTTTCATTATCTAACCAATACTCCGTTTTGACATTGGTTTTACCCATGTGGGCTTGGCTCACAGTGCTGATGAAAAGTGTTATAAATTCCTGTGTGTACACATTCTGGATATCGTTGTGACCAGGGGTGCACCCTAGAAATGTGTGGATTTGAATTGTGTTATTTGCCAGGGTGAGCCCTAATCTGACAACGTATCGCACCGCATAACGGTGCTGGGGTAAAATAGGATTTTTTCGAAGTGTGCACATTACTGATGTCATTTTAACACTGTTGGGCCTAGTACTGTTAGTAATATTTCCAAGTGTGATTTATGCCCAGAAATAAATGATGTTCATGTTGTGTTAATGTGTATGTTGAATACAATCTTTATTTGCATACACCTCATGTGAAGTCTCTACCGTGACTCAGTGCATTTGTGTGAGAGTGCTGTGCCAATGCTCTACACATTGCCTCTGTGATAAGCCTGACTGCCCAGTGCCAAGCTACCCAGGGGTGAGGGCAGGTTATACAGTGAGTGTAATCACCTAACCCTGAAAGGAGTGGTAGGTTCTGTCTGGCTTGGGCACCGCCTCAGATAACCAGAAAGTACCAGTTCCAACAGTACTCCTCTCTGATCGGGAATTACAGCTTAAAAGTGTATTAAGGAATTCCGGATGCTAGCCTATGAGAGGGGTAGGCCTCACAGTAGTGGAAAATAAATCTGGGTGTTTGACACTATCAGGACATGTAAAGATTAAACACACATGACCTACCTTTTACTTACATGGCACCCTGCTCTTAGGGTTAGTTAGGGCCTACCTTAGTGGTGACGTATATGTAATAAAAGGGGAGTTTAAGGCTTGGTAATTAGATTTAAATGCCAAGTCGAAGTGGCAGTAAACTGCACACACAGACACTGCAGTGGCAGGCCTGAGACAGGTTTGAAAGGCTACTTATCTGGGTGGCACAATTAGTGCTGTAGGCCCACTAGTAGCATTTGAAGTACAGGCCCTGGGTATATGGCATACCAGTTTACAAGGGACTTACCAGTACCTCAAATATGTCAATCAGGTGTACACCAATGTCATCATGTTTAAGGGAGAAGGACATGCACTATAGCACTGGTTAGCAATGGTAAAGTGCTCAGAGTCCTAAGACAACAAAAAGATACAGCAAAAATAACAGGAGGCAAAAGGCAAAAAGTCTGGGGAAAACCAGTTTGCGTCGTTAGAAGATGGATGATGAAACTGAGTCAGGTTCAGCTCAACCTTCGTCAAGTTCTTTGTCAGGAGGACAAGTGAGTAAAGGCGAAAATGAAGCTGTAGGCAGAAAGAAGTTGTGCCAGACCAGATATGGGGAGGATGAATATTGTATGGCTTCTTTCTCAGTTGCACCACCTAACGCAACACCCCCTTAAAATAGTAATTTTCTGCTTAGAGTTCTGCTTTATAATGTGTCATGACAGACAGTTGGAACACATAGGTATGTAGTGACGGGAGCAGGAGCTGTGGGTTACCTGGCTGGCTGGCTTTGTTCAAATAAAAGACTTTAGAACGCCAAAATCAAGGCGTCCTCGTTACGGCAGACGTTATAAGTCTGCCAGGATGGCGGATGGAAATCCCACTACTCAATGTCTAAATCAGTGTCAGAAGATAGTGTAGCAAAGTCAGAGAGGTGCAAATCCTGTTTGCAGCTACTGGCTGTCAGGGGAGCTTGAGTGTGCACGTTCGGTTGGTGTACTTATGATAAGGTGTTTTGTTCGTTCTATTTGCTCATGATTAAACAGATAAAATAAACGCAACTGCACAGCTGGTTGAAGTCCTTGCAAAATAATGTAGATTACATGCTTGCCTTGATTTGCAGTTGGCTCAGTCCGCTGTTTGTGTTACGTTTGAAGATGCATTACAACATATTTACACTCGATGCCAATTTTTGCTGCCTGGCCCTGAGCTATCGTGACTTCTCGAACAGCTCCTTAATCTGTCTGTGATTGGAGGAATCAGTCACGCCTCCTATCTGAGGCAAGGGGTGTTTCCCTGTTCTTTATGTACCCCTTCAATTCGCCGACATAACAGCGTTTATCAACATTTTATCAATTCATTTAACATGCATTGTTTTGTAAGGCAAACAGAGATTGCAGATCGCACGCACATTTCAAATGTAGTAGTTTCTTTGTTAATGGCGGAACCTAAAAGATAGCTCTAGGTGAGAGAGGCAGGGTTACAGCTAACTTGTAAGGTCCAGATTATTGCAGTACCTACCCATCCATTTTGCTGATATAGATTCCATGTCACGTGTTGCTCTGTTTGCACATTGGGTGTTAATGACAAAGCAAGACGGAAAGGGGTAGCTATTGGAAGTGAGAAATACAGTAAATACGGCATCTATTTTTAAATTACATGTTGACCTAAATTAACAAGCATTGGCATAGCCAATAGGTCTCGCCTTTGGGGCCTTAAGTATTTAGTTATGCAGCACAATATCCTTGGTGCAACTACATCTACTGTTGCATGACTAAACACTTATAAGGTCCCAAAGGCGAGACCTATTGGCTATGCCAATGCTTGTTGCAGCTGCCTGTGGCCCCATTAGTGCGCCTCTCAGCCTCCTGTGTCCTCGTAGCTACTTTTGTACCTGGTTCTTTTCCTGTGTCCAACTACATGCGTTACCCACTGTCTTCTTACTCCGCCTTACATCTCAGTGTGCGCCATGCCCGTGTTTCAATCCCCTATGTGCTCGGGACGCTTTCACTGCTGCCACCTGTATAATGATGGGTGTCTGAGGGGCATTGCACTGCTGCTGCCTGTGCTGTAACAATTCAGGGTGAAGTAAGCCTGCACCTCTACTACTTGTGCTGTACCTAGGGCAGTTCGAAATTTTTAGCACGTCCACAAAATATGAACATTTAGTAACCGATGACTAGTTGACGCAGTAAGTGTCTCACAGGAGACATTTTCTCCTCCAGTCAGTTCCCCTGTAGGTATCTTGACTACCTTGTGAACGGACGGTAAACATAGAATTACGGGGCATATTAGCAAGACCCACGTTAAAATTATCGCCGTTTTAGCGGCAGGAAACTGCCGCTAAAACGGCGATAATGGGCTTGCTAATATGCGTTATGGAATTCCAATAGAAGCCCGGGTTAGATGTGCAGGACATCTAACCTGGGCTTCTATTGGAATTCTATAACGCATATTAGCAAGCCCATTATCGCCGTTTTAGCGGCAGTTTCCTGCCGCTAAAACGGCGATAATTTTAACGTGGGTCTTGCTAATATGCCCCTACGTTTTCAAGCAAGATATCCGAAAGTGAATTTCACATAATGGGGCATATTATCAAGAAAAGGCGTTAAAAGCATCGCCGGTTTAGCGGCCGAAAACTGCCGCTAAAGCGGCGATAATGGGCTTGATAATATGCCCTGGAGAATTCCAATAGAAGCCCATGTTCTGGTGTCAACATGGGCTTCTATTGGAATTCTCCAGGGCATATTATCAAGCCCATTATCGCCGCTTTAGCGGCAGTTTTCGGCCGCTAAACCGGCGATAATTTTAACGTCGTGCTTGATAATATGCCCCAATGTTCGTACAATTTAAAAACATTTCCCAAATAGTTCGCAATTGCACACACCCCTAGCTGTAACTGATCTGTGTGGGAAGCTAACAAGGCTTCTGCCAGCGCTGCAACTGTGCTGTGTGAGGGATGGGTGCACAGCTGCTGCCTGTTGTGTGAGTGCTTTGTGTAAGCGCACTTCTGCTGCTTGTGCTACGCTTCATCAGTGTATATTATTCAATTCTGGAGAAAGCAGCCTTATCAGAGGTCTGAGTGGAAGTAGTAGTGTGTGGAGGACTCTGGTGAGAGGCAGGAAAGCCATGGTTTAAGAGCTTGGGGGGTAGCCCATCGACGGCCAAGTGAGTGGGATAGGCAAGAGTGGGTAAAGAGTTTCTTGTTTTGACTTTAGTGTGCATGCGCCTTCCCAGTCAACGTTCTTGTCTTATTATGCTTCTATATAAACTGGGAGATATGCGCGAGAAGAAGGGGGTGAGGCTGCACGGGCCAGTTCGGTCACAGATCCCCAATATTGAATTCCTTATCAGCAGGGCACAAGTCCTATAAAAAGAAGTGGGGGGACTGAGCAAGTAGGACAATATGCAAATGACCCCATGACGTCACGACGTAGCTCTGTAAAATAAATAAAATAGTGCTAAATGTAAATCTTAAACCTCTGCGCACTATTCGTGCAGGTGCTGCTGAACGTGTTCCGGTGTCTGAAAATTACACCGGGACAAGTTCAGCATATTTCTGTGGGGCCCAACTTCTTGGCAGGGGGGACGGCGTCCACCCTGTGAAAAGAGTGGGGGGACGCCGTGTATACCCCCGACTCGAGCCCTGCTTATCAGTTTAGTGTCAATCGATTGTGATCAGAGCCAGCGCGAGCCACCGCCAGACTGCTCAGTCCTGTGAACGCGGATTGTGTTGAAAAGTAGGTGTTGTTTTTGCCGCTTTCAGCAGTTCTTACTTTCACTGCAGCTTTTCTTAAATTACATATTCGAGCTTGTTTAATAGCCCTATACAGCTTAGCCCTCGCTGTAATGAGGGCTGTAAAATGGAAGGGCGTCTCGGGCATGAAGCTCTCCTCCGACTGCTCCTCTAGTTAATAATGTCTCAGTGGGGGACTGATCGCGTGAAGTGGGGTCAAAGGGCACGCGCATCCTGCAGGCGGAAAATGACAACAGTAAAACACTCACCCACACAATAGCTTTAAAATTGTTTTCTGCTTTACAATAACATTAGTGGAGAGGTGCGGGGAGGGAAGGTTTTCTATAGAAACTGTTCTCGTGTGGCCGAATCCAAAGAGCAAGGTAGTAAGTTGTATTCTGCTCTTTTTCGGTATTACAACCCAGCGCGTCCCGCTCCAGTGTGCCATTCGTTCAGTGATGCAGTAGAGCACGGGTACTCATAGTACGGCCCGCGGGCCGCCAGCGGCCCGGCAATCCTTCCTTGGCGGCCCGCGGACCTTGCAGATATCCTACCTGTGTTTTTTCTTAAGTGTCAGCAAACACCGCCGGTTGCAGCAGCGCTCTATGGGGGCCGGGCGATTCTTTAAAGACCATTCACTTGTTAATGAGGCTTTGTTGTATTTCACCTCTTCTTAGCGCCCTGCATCTCCACTCGGAGTGGAGATGCAGGGGCGCTAAGAAGAGGTGAAATACAACAAAGCCTCATTAACAAGTGAATGGTCTTTTAAAGACCTGTGAAGTACTCGGGTGCGGCTGTGTGTGTGCCCGGGAAGCTGTCTCAGCCCGGGCTGACACACACGCGGGGTGAGGTGACAGAGGGTGGCAGAGAGAGGGAGACAGACAGAGGGAGGGAGGGAGAGAGGGGGAGACATAGGGTGACAGAGGGAGACAGACAGAGGGAGGGAGACAGAGAGAGGGAGACAGAGAGAGAGAGGGAAACGGAGGGAGGCAGAGGGAGGGAGTCAGGGGGAGACAGAGGGAGGGGGAGGGAGGGAGACAGACAGAGGGAGACAGGGAGACAGAGAGAGGGAGACAGAGAGAGGGAGACAGACAGCGAGGGAGAGAGAGAGGGAGACAGAGGGAGGGAGACAGAGAGGGAAACGGAGGGAGAGAGAGGGAGACAGAGGGCAACAGACAGAGGGAGGGAGACAGATGGAGGGAGACAGAGGGAGAGAGGGAGACAGACAGAGGGAGAGAGAGGGAGACAGAGGGCAACAGACAGAGGGCTACAGACAGAGGGCGAAAGACAGAGGGAGACAGACAGAGGGAGACAGACAGGGAGACAGACAGAGGGAGGGAGACAGAGAGAGAGGGAGACAGAGAGAGAGGGAGACAGAGAGAGACAGAGAGAGGGAGACAGAGGGAGACAGAGGGAGGGAGAGGGAGACAGACAGACGGAGACAGAGGGAGGGAGACAGAGGGAGACAGAGGGAGACGGAGAGGGAGACAGAGAGAGGGAGACAGAGGGCAACAGACAGAGGGCAACAGACAGAGGGCGACAGACAGAGGGAGACAGACAGAGGGAGACAGACAGAGGGAGGGAGAGGGAGGGAGACAGACCGAAGGAGACAGACCGAGGGAGACAGACAGAGGGAGACAGACAGAGGGAGACAGAGAGAGACGGAGAGGGAGACGGAGGGAGACAGACAGAGGGAGGCAGAGGGAGAGGGAGAGGGAGACAGAGGGAGAGGGAGACAGAGGGAGGCAGAGAGAGACAGGGAGGGAGTCAGGGAGAGACAGAGGGAGAAGGAGACAGACAGAGGGAGACAGACAGAGGGAGATAGAGGGAGGGAGACAGAGGGAGACAGAGGGAGGGAGACAGAGGGAGGGAGACGGAGGGAGGGAGAGAGAGAGGGAGACAGAGAGAGAGGGAGACAGAGGGGGGAGGAGGGTGACAGACAGAGGGAGACAGACAGAGGGAGGAGGGCGATAGACAGAGGGAGGGAGATAGATAGAGGGAGACAGAGGGAGGGAAACAGACAGAGGGAGACAGACAGAGGGAGGGAGGGAGACAGAGGGAGAGAGAGGGAGGGAGACAGAGGGAGGAAGACAGAGAGAGAGAGGGAGGGAGACAGAGAGAGGGAGGGAGACAAAGAGAGGGAGGGAGACAGGGAGAGGGAGACAAACAGAGTGAGTGAGACAGAGGGAGACAGAGAGAGGGAGAGAGGGAGGGAGAGAGAGAGAGAGAGGGAGAGATAGAGGGAGAGAGACGGAGAGAGAGAGAGGGAGGGAGAGATAGAGGGAGGGAGAGATAGAGAGAGGGAGGGAGAGAGAGGGAGGGAGACAGAGCGAGAGAGAGAGAGAGAGAGATAGAGATAGATAGAGAGAGAGAGATGTGTATATGCCGGGTCTGGTGGCTCAGTGTTCAACCTCATGGTCATAGTTTTTTTTTTGCTCTAGCCCCGCCCCCCTCCCCCACTGACCACGCCCCCACCGGTGCGGCCCTCGGCCACAAACCACACTGTAAATTTGGCCCCCGAGAGAAAGTTTGTGAGTACCCATGCAGTAGAGTGAGAACCGGCTGTATTCCAGTTCAGCCGCCCTCTCCTGGCTTACCCCTGTCAATCATCCCGACTGCATCCCTGTGCAGTACTGCCCACACCGGGACACGTGCAGTGCCGCCCACGCACATTCAGTGTGTCAGATCTACAGTCTGTGAGGCAGGGTGCATGGGAGATTTTATTTCGTCTGTAGGTTGCCACCCGGCTGCAAGTAGCTCACCTCACGGACAATCAGTGTTCCCAGGGCTTCGAATGGGATAAAAACATGGGGGGAGGATCTCTAATAGAAGTGTAGCCTATGATATTAATTACATATCCCATGTAAATAACAGAGACACAAAGGAAGCGGGGGGCGGGGTGCGCGGGGAGAGGCGGGAGGTAGGCCGAAGGAGCGGGAGGTGGGCTGAGGGGAGCTGGAAGGAAGACACTCAAGGAGGGAGAGTGGAGAGAGCAGGAGAGAGAAGCCAGGTGGAAAGGAGACAGAACTGAGGGTTGGGAAGGCGCCAAGCACTGGGGAGAGAGCACAGCAGAGGGAGATAGAAATCAGAGGAAAAGAGGGAGGGGAGGGTAAACAGCATGAGAAAGTCTGATCATGAAGCTGCGAGTGACGGTGAGAGGGCGAATAAAACTAGAAGAGAGACGTGCGCGCGCGCGCAGGCTTCACTTTTCAAGCACTGCACTCGTGCTTGTGGCGCGCCGCTGCTCGCTCCCGCAAGGTGGATGCCGCCACAAGCACGAGTGCAGTGCTTGAAAAAGTGAAGAGCGACGGCTAAAGGCCCTCCTATGCAGCGCATGCACGCCGCGTAGGCGAGACCTAAAAAGATTACGAGTAGTTGTGTAGGGCTGCACAGTAGATTATCCCCCTTTTCACTATATAAATTCGTAACCTATTTAAGGGCTTTGAGGGAACGAGGACTGCCCCAAAGCTATCACAATTTTTTTTAAATCAAGGGCTTTGCAAGGAAGATCAATGTGACTTAACTGGAAAGAAAAAGAAATTATTCTTTGTGACATTGCGTATTTTTAACAAGGTTCCACCTTATTTGGGACTTCCATTAGAACCTGACAAGAGTGGATTCTTTGTGTGTTTTCGCCAGTGAATATTTGCCAAGATGGATATTGTCTGAACATGACATCATATTGCGAAGCCTGACATGCTGTACAGAAAGGAACTTAAAACTGATGGAACTGGGCCCACTTACTCAGCAACACTTACTCAGCGGTCTTTTTGTGTGACTTGAGAGGTGAGAGGAAAAACATTTAAATCCAATATCTAAATACAGTGTAGCCAATGTGGTTACACAATAACTCAGTTTGAAACCAAGTCTCAAGTTAGTAAGTTTATTCCAAATTCAAATTCAAAAACAGATTAATATAAACCAGTCTAAGCATAATAGTATAGAAATACAATCCAAATAGGATGAAGCCAAATCTTCGAAATTGATAGTAAAAAGAAAACCACTAGTTCAATAATTGCGATATAAGTAATAAGGAAACAGAACTTCGCGTCAGATTCCATCAATTTGTCATTAAAGATAAGCATGAACTGTCTATCCCTACTCTATCCTGCTCTAACATGGCAACCCTAAGCTAAGAAATAGGAAAAGAAAAGGTTTCAGCGGTCAGAATCTTCTGTAAAAGAAGCTCCAACATGGGTCAAGTAGCACAAAGCCACAGATGTCAGAAAAAGGTCTGTACCTCAAGGCGCCCTAAGCCAGAATACTAACTATCCCTCACTAAGTAACATCATAATATCAGTAGGTACGTTCCACAAATCCAATTAGTACTTTTCCATTCTTCCAGCACACATTGGCTTCTTCACACTATCTTGCAATTCCCACAATCGTTACTCCAGCCGTCCTTGGTCTCATCTTCTTCTTCCAGGAGAACTTGCCTACCATCTTGTTATCGCTTTCCTTGTACCATTTGGTGCCTCACATGCCTCACAACATCCTGGACATCTCCCAATCCGGATTCTGCAGTAACCACAGCACCGAGACCGTCCTACTCGCCGCCACTGACGACATCCGCTCCGTCCTCCACCAGGGCCAAATGGCAGCCCTCATCCTCTTGGACCTCTCGGCTGCCTTCGACACCGTCTCCCACTGCACACTAGCCACCAGACTCTATGGCGCTGGCATCCGTGGTAAGAGTTTTTTATATCGATATGCATTAATATCGAGTTTAGAATATCGAAAGTACTAAATATCGATGTTAAGTATATCGATGTAAAAAATATCGATTTTTTAGTTGCAAAAAATATCGTTGTTTGAAATATCGATTGTAAAAATATCGTTATGTCAAAATATCGTTATAGTATTTTATTTTTTGATATATGTTTGTTTCTGGTATAATAGTTAATTAATGTTATAACATTTTTAAATTATAATATAATTTTTAGGAGCGGGATGTTGGGTTTATAGGGGATAAGGGTGGGGAGTGTTTTAAAAAAGTTAAAAATTTGTAAATTTAATGTAAAATTGTTGTTTTAGGAGCGGGATGTTGGGTTTATAGGGGATAAGGGTGGGGAGTGTTTTAAAAAATGTGTTTTAAAATTTTTAAAATTAAAAAAATGTGTAAATTTAAATAAAATTTTTAGTTTTAGGATTTATAGGGGATAAGGGTGGGGAGTGTTTTAAAAAATATGTTTTAAAATTTTAAACATTTCTAAAGTTTGTAAATGTAATTTTAAATTGTTGGTTTAGGAGCGGATGTTGGGTTTATAGGGGAAAAGGGTGGGGAGTGTTTTAAAATATTTCTAAAAAAAATTTAGACAATAGAAAGTTATTTAGAAATTAACCCCAAATTTTTTTTAGGAGTGGTATGTTGTTTTTATGGTGAATAATGGTGTGGAATTTTGTAGTTTTTTAAAAATAAAATTTAAAAAATTGCAAATAGTAATTTACATAAATAATTAAGTTTTAATTTCAAAAAATTTAAATCTTGGGTTGATAGGTGATAAGTTTGATTAATTAGTTTAAAAATTATTTTTTATTTTAAAATTTATATATTTAAAATTACAAAATTGTACAATTTTTAATAATTAAGAAAAACCAATTTTTTAATGTTAATTATATATGTGAAATTGGAAACAAGAATTAATAATTTATAATAATTTATAATTATTAAAAACAAATTATTATTTATGAATAAATTCTTTTTTTAAATAAAAATAAGAATTATGTTTTATAATAGTTAGAAATTAATAGTTATATGTAAAATATAGTACTTCTTTTTTTAAATCATAATTTTTGATTTTTTTTAATTTTAGTTTTTTATGAATATGATTTTTAAAATTTATATTGAATAACGTATTTAAAGAATTGTAAGATTATGTAATTGTGATTATAAAAATAATTATGTTTAGTGTCAAGCACATTTTCAGATTTAAGATTAATTGGAGTGGGAATAGTAAATTATATATGTTTTATGTCCAGCACCTTCCCTGATTTAATACTAATTGGAGTGGGAATAGTAAATTATATATGTTTAGTGTTCAGCACCTTCCCTGATTTAATAGTAATTGGAGTGGGAATAGTAAATTATATATGTTTAGTGTCCAGCACCTTCCCTGATTTAATAGTAATTGGAGTGGGAATAGTAAATTAAATATGTTTAGAGTCCAGCACCTTCCCTTATTTAATACTAACTGGAGTCGGAATAGTAAATTATATATGTTTAATGTCCAGCACCTTCCCTGATTTAATACTAACTGGAGTGAGAATAGTAAATTAAATATATTTAGAGTCCAGCACCTTCCCTTATTTAATACTAACTGGAGTCGGAATAGTAAATTATATATGTTTAATGTCCAGCACCTTCCCTGATTTAATACTAACTGGAGTGAGAATAGTAAATTAAATATATTTAGAGTCCAGCACCTTCCCTTATTTAATACTAACTGGAGTCGGAATAGTAAATTATATATGTTTAATGTCCAGCACCTTCCCTGATTTAATACTAACTGGAGTGAGAATAGTAAATTAAATATATTTAGAGTCCAGCACCTTCCCTTATTTAATACTAACTGGAGTCGGAATAGTAAATTATATATGTTTAGTGTCCAGCACCTTCCCTGATTTAATACTAATTGGAGTGGGTATAGTTAATTAAATATGCTTAGTGTCCAGCACCTTCACTGATTTTTTTAATAATTGGAGTGGGAACAGTAAATTAAATATGTTTAGAGTCCAGCACCTTCCCTTATTTAATACTAACTGGAGGGGGAATAGTAAATTATATATGTTTAATATCCAGCACCTTCCCTGATTTAATACTAACTGGAGTGGGAATATTCAACACAAATGTTCAACATTTGCGCAATGTTCAACAATGCTCATGTCGGGTTGGCGGGCTGACTACCTACGGCCAGCCCCACTGTAGACAACATGCACACTGTAGACCCAAGATTGTTGCCTCAGGCCCCCAGCCTCAAAGTGAGCGCTGGGTTAGCCTGCTCCCACCAATCCTTGAGCTGCTCTTACGCTGAGAGCAGCTCCAGGATTGGTTGGATTCGCATTCCACTGAGCAGGAAGGAAGTCCTTCCATTCCTGCTCATGGAATGCCAGGTAGAAGGGCAGCTTTTATGGTGAGTTTGGTGCCATTGTGCCTCACCATATTTTTTAACGGGCAGCCACCACTGCATACATTTGGCTGTAATGCACTCCTAACATGTTCTTTGGGGTGGAGTCAATTTTACACTTCTCCAAATCCATCTGCCACTTTGGCAGCACTGCTTTTACCTGTCACACAGAGATCCTGTAATCTATGCATTGAGCGCAGGCAATGATTGTTGTAGGAGTCATTCATCACATTCCCCGTGCATTGTTTTACTTTTGACATTGATGACGTTGGCAGTTTAGCCATTCGGCTAAGGCGTAGGGCCATTTCATTGCTGCAGTACTGCGATGAGTCCATATGCAGAGGGGCTTCGTATTTTCTTTGGTTTACTGCATTGTTTGCTGGAAAGAAAACATTTTCATGAATCTACTGTGTTTTTCGAGGAGCAAAGAATAACATCATTACAGAACTTGCTGTGGAAAAATGCACCGTACTTAAGGATCAGAAGAGAGCTCAGAAGGCAAAAAGTGATGAGCAGAAGCCTGGTATCTGGAGGACTGGAACTATTTCTCACAAGCCAATTCCTCTGGATAGTCTCTAGGCCTGTGCAGAGTCGGTCACATGTCAGGTGTGACCTTGATAACCTTATAGGACTGTAGCCTAGTCAGTAACATGCCACATGCACCTCTTTATAGGTCAATAGTGCCAGGGCACAGTCGGTTAAATAAGAGGCACATCTCTGATAGAGCACAGGCTACAGCCGAGTTAGTCACATGGTTCACACAAGCTGGTCAGACTTGGACCATACCAGAAACAAAGACGCATCTCTGAAAGGGTCAAAGGTGTGTTTCAGTAAGACTCATATTAAGTATACCGCTGGCAGATTGGTATGGCTGGGCAGAATTAGGCATATGCCAACTGCATATTTGACAATTCTGTAGGGCCGAAGCCATCTCAATGACCTCAGGTACACATCTTGTCAGAAGAGAGGGCCGAGGCAGGGTAAGTAACTAGCCATGTGCACCTCTAACAGGCAGACAGTCAGTCAGATGAGCTATTCATCTCTGTAAGGCCAGCAGGACACAAAACATTCAGGCAAGCATGCATACAGTAAAGAACAGTTAAAGGCTTCCATGCACAAACACGTCCCTATGGACTGAGACAACCCACATGCAGTAACCCCCCCATATAGAAACCACATGTAACACACTCATGCAGACTCCCATGCACACCTCTGTCTTCGTGTCTTGTGCTGATGCCATGTGGTGGGTGGTTAGGTAGGTGGGTGTGCACCCACGTACGCTCGGGGGGGCCACAGGGCCTTTCTAGTCAACACACTGTTGCATACCCCCATTGTGAGTGGCCTTCACTCAATGGCTAAAGGCCCAGCCACGCGCCAAGCCATCTCAGGAGGCCTTCCCCAACTGTCAATGGCCTGTGGCTATTGACTCCAAGGGTTGGTCGCCGGGTTACACACTTAGCATCCATTAATCTTCACCTATTGTACACTGACTTTATTTCTATGCCAATCTTTAAAAAAGTAACAGGGTGCAGACAATAAAAACCATGTTGCTAATTAAAGTAATGATTTTCGCAATTAAAGGTGACGTCAGGGTAATTGTTTCAAAAGCTATCTTCCTGCTTTTTCCTCAGTAGAGTTCTTGCTCACAAAGTTTGCAAACCACTTTGCGAGAATTTGCGTTTTTTTGGTCAGGAGGATTCCTGAAATATTTCTATACCTAAAGATTCTGCCTCTTTCACTCTCCAATAATATTAAATGGTAATGATGCCATTGCTGGTGCTCGGATGGTGTGATCTGGGTTGAGCCTACCAATGATCCAGAATGTGAAACCACCTCCTCTTCCCTTCCATAGAAGCATGTTTGTCCCATACTGGCAGAGGTCCCCATTGACTTACCTGGGAAGCAGACTTATATCAATGATCTACCAGCTATAGCGGAATAATAATAATGTCTTAGTCAACGAGAACACTACATTTCTGCATTTTTCTGAGCTCCCCAGCCTGGAACAGGACATTCGTGAGTGTACACGATGATATTTTGATGCCGGATTTCCTGATCTCGGCTTCCGATTAAAGGCTGTAACTTGTGTCAAAATTGTGATCCCAGGAATCACCAAAAACAGCGCATTTCATTAATAAAGCTTGTATTTTCACACGTTATATCTTTTTGTGTGTGATGTAAGCACTCTGGCCCAGAAGCAGGTGCCAGTTGGCTCAAAAAGACGTCCCACGTACAGCAGTGGCATTTGAAATCAGGACAGGGGTATCCACAATCTGACTTCACCTGTGTAAATACAGATATTATTAATTAACGTGCCCATCCATCTCAGACCGATCGATGCTCTGCAGTGGTATCTACAAAGGGGTCCAGTATCATCTCTACCAGTCGCAGGGGATGTATCAATGCAGCTCTCTGCTCTCAAGCACCTGTGCCTTCCGTGCTGTAGTATGTAAATACAATGAGGAAAAAAGAGTAACCTGGCTGTCAGTTTGTAGGCCCTTAATTTATTTAGGCGGACAAAAGATAAGACTCTCGAGTTCTTACACTTTGGGGTCGATTCCGATTCGGGCCGGAAAAAGCACCGACCGACTCGGAGCCGGAATTTATTCCGACCGACACGTACCTGTGGCGCCCGACACGCCAAGTACGATGCAAGGCGTGCAAAATCCGACCGACACGTACTGAACCCAAGCCGAACGACCGAGCCGCACGGAAAACAGCAATCCGGCCGGAAAAACACGCAAATCGAACCGACCGACACGCACCCGGAACAAATCCAACCGAAACGTACACGCGAACTCCAAACCGCTAAGTACGATGCAAGGCGCGAAAACCACGACCGAGTCGAACGGAGGACAAGCCGTACGACCGACACGCATACCAAACCGAGCCGAAGTAACACAAAACACCGCGACCGACGCGTAAACAGCATAGAAAACTG